>CM042233.1:2249365-2649365 GCA_023566465.1 Cottus gobio
TACACACACATTTCTACTACTACTACTACTACTACTACCAAACCTGCTGTGTGCAAACTGCTGTGAAGACGTAGAGGTATAAATACACATTCATTCACACGATGAATATTGACAGAGTCTTGAGCATCAGTGAGGATCCCATCAATAAACCAGCGAGGTGTCACACACACTTACAGCCTCACAATCTGATGTACACACACGTGTGTTTTTCTCTCTCTCTCATACACACACTATTGTATTCTCTGTGGTTGAATCCAGATGTGATGCATTCATGCTCTCCTCACCAGAGCCTCTTCACTTATGCAGAGCCTGTTTTTCACCTCAACGTTAGCTAGCTAACGGTGTTCGAAACCACTGTTGCTTTATATGCTTTATAATTCATGTGCATTATTTAGCTCATTTTTGTAAGTTACCCAAAAAGGCCGATATTGGCCGCACCAGTAGGTTGAGACTATCTGTTCCAGAGCCCGGTCGGTCCGGCTCGTCCTTATCGCCGCGCTACACACACTTATTTCAAGCTTCCCTCCGACAGTGAGGGACATTTTACATTTCCGTCAACCAAAGGGCCTCTGTTGTCCATCAATTTGCTCTCTTTTCGCCTCCCTCTCCCTCTCGACCTTTCACGGAGACCTTTAATCAAAGCAGAGTTATACGGCTCCCCGGAGCCGCCGCTAACTAGCGAATCACACGTCCTGACAGCGCTGCAGGGATTTGGTGGGTCTGGAAAAGTCGACATCCTCCCCTTAATCCTACAGCAGCGGCCTGAATTATGCATGTTGTTCTGGGCTCGGTGCCGGGTGGGATCTAATCTCAAAGGCAGCTCTTTAAGACCCGAGTCCTGGTGGACCGAGGGGGAGCGACGAGGAACACGTTGCACTCTGTAAAGGATGCAGGAAGCACCTCGATGGACCGGCTCAGATAGAGATGCATCACAGCTGAGCTCAACAGATCTGGTAAACATCCTCATGCAACGGTTTGCCTTTCCTGTGCAAGTCCAGCAAGACGTGTCAATTAGTGCTCGTTACGTGCAGTCAGTCCTTTCAAAATAAACTTCCGCTTTCACGGATAGGTTTAGGAAAATATTGTGAAATAAGAGGCAACCAAATTATCTAGTTAGGTTGCAATATTACTTACTTACAGCCAAAAATCAAGATGGCGACGCCCCAAAAACCTAAACCTACATTGTGACGGACCAAAAACCAACATATATGGCTACCGCCAAAAACCAAATGTAAGGGCCAAAAACAAGATGGCGGCAGCCAAAACCAAAATAGTAACGGCCAACAATCAAGATGGCGATGCCCCAAAAACCTAAACCTATATGGTGACAGAACAAAAACCAACACATATGGCAACGGTCAACAACCACGATGGCGGCAGCCAAAATCTAAACGTAAGGGTCATAAACCAACCTATATGGTGACGGCCAAAAACCAAGATGGCGACCAACGCCACGAGGCTTCAAAACCGTGAACATAGCGGTGAATACGTCCAAGTCTCTGGTTCCGGTGTGGCTAATCACAAAGGATGATGGGAGGTCAAACTCAATCTGTCATTTCTTAACCCTCCACTCTCAATAAATCCCACTTAGTGAACGCTTAACTCCGATAAAACTTTGCTTTATTTGGTGGATTTTCCTTGAAGCATCACACCGACTCAAGGGAAACCCAGCGGTTGCTTAGTGAAGGAGTGTGTAGGTGTGTGTGTGGGAGAGGAGGGGAGGAGTGGTATTAGTCATCCACTCTCACTGCTGCGTTGACAGGGTTTAACCCAGCAGAAGCCTGCTTATCCAGGTTTTAGTTTCTTTTTACAGCACCATCAACCTCTTGGAGGTTTTCTCATCTCGCACATTTCTTCCTCTCTCCAGCGGCCGGTTAGATAACACGGCATCATGGCGGCCATCACACGGCGTGAGCGTGCACTCGCTGCCCTAAATATGGAAGGAGTTACACAACTCAACCTCCGCCTGCGACTTCCATCGCGGAGGAGGAAAACAAAAGATCAAAAATATACGAGGCTGCTGTTGTGATGGGATACAGTTTGACTTTGGGAAGCTTCGTCCTCACGGAGGGAAGAGAGGGCAAGTGTTTGTAGTAGAGAGAGAGAGAGAGAGAGAGACGGAGGGAGAGAGGGCCCGGCTTTCTGCTACCCAAAGCATAGCAAAACAGCAAGATGATGTAACGGCTCTCAATTACCCAGGGTGCTTTGCTGGAAAGATGAATGAAGTCGGGACATGTGGAGGGCGTCAATGAAGATGATGCGCGCTCCTGCATTTCATCTGTATTCCAACCATGTGGCGGTGATTCATCCCGAATGAGGAGGATGCTTTAACTTAAGCTGTGTGTGTGTGTGTGTGTGTGTGTGTGTGCATCAAAAGAAAAAACCCAAAGCTTCTATTGCATTCATCCTGTGGGTTGTGGGCTTAACGATGTCCAAAGAGAGATGAGGGGAGCTGGAGAAGAGAAGAGAAAGAAAAAGAGGTGCAGAGCACGTGGGCCGGACCGGGAGTTTCCTGCACTAAAGGTGTGATGATGTAATGAGAGAGAGGGAGAGAGGGAGAGAGAGACACATGGGAGGTTCGTATCACGCCGGCCAGCCAGAGTGTCACGCACTCATTAAACTGGAAAAGAAAAGACTCTTGAGGAGGACGAGGACATTATCATCACATCCAAGTGGAGCAGTTCATGAACAGCAGAGCCGGTTTGGGAGGAGGGGGGAGGTGAAGGGGGGAGGAAGGGTTAATTCAGAACAAGATTAATAAGAACATGATATACCGCATTTAAGCCGGGTATCAACTTTGATATTTGACCCATTTTTTCTTAATTGAATGTGCAGGAATAACCTATTAAAAGAAGAAGTTCAGTCCTCACCTCGGCAGAGCCGGTGGAGCTCCGGAGCTTTCGGTTGCATCACATGGTCTTCCTCTGCGGATTGGAGGAGCCCAGTGTAGACGCATGAAGAGAAAAGGCATTACACAACACTTCATGTGTGTACATGTGTTGAACTGGTGTTAACCAGCTTATTTAAGGCCTCTAACCAGAAACACAGAAAAAACATTGACTTTAAAACAAGGGAACAGAAAGTATAAAATATTAATATAATGTCACTTTAATTATGATTTAGAGCAAATAATAGCAAATACAAGACCTTAGATTAGCTCGCTCTCAGAGTGAAGCTGATGCGGAAGTTTTTTAAAACTTGCATTATATCTCCTGACCACCAGGGGGTGACTCCTCTGGTTGTATAGAAGTCTTTGCTTCATGTGTTAAAGCTGCATTCTCTCCTGACCACCAGGGGGCGACTCCTCTGGTTGTATAGAAGTATATGCTTCATGTGTTAAAGCTGCATTCTCTCTCCTGACCACCAGGGGGTGACTCCTCTGGTTTTATAGAAGTCTATGCTTCATGTGTTAAAGCTGCATTCTCTCTCCTGACCACCAGGGGGAGACTCCTCTGGTTGTATAGAAGTCTATGCTTCATGTGTTAAAGCTGCATTCTCTCTCCTGACCACCAGGGGGTGACTCCTCTGGTTGTATAGAAGTCTATGCTTCATGTGTTAAAGCTGCATTCTCTCTACTGACCACCAGGGAGTGACTCCTCTGGTTGTATAGAAGTCTATGCTTCATGTGTTAAAGCTGCATTCTCTCTCTTTTCTCCCTCATCATTTAAATCAACATCATCCAGGCTGCGCATGCGCAGACACGGAGCTGGTGTTCGTCTCACGCATGGTGACACGCCTGGGCCCCCCAGCTGGCGCTGTATGGTGCTATGCGTGCGGGCGTGCACGTGCGTGCGTGCGTATAATAATGCAGTGGGATACCCAGCAGCGCTCCGAGATTGCGTAACGCCCCATCCCCGCCCGCGTGCGTGGCTGGTTGGACCGTCTGCGTGCACCCACGAGCCATGCAGACATGATGCGTCTGCACACCTTTCTGGGGGGCGGGGCTTGTCGGAGGGTCACTTTCACCTTTCAGGTGGGGGACGGAAGAATAAGGGGGGAGGAAAAGGTGTGTCACGAGCTGCTTCTCACAGTCCTCAGACCTTGTGCACGCGTGGGAGGGAAATAACTCCACACACTCCTCACACTCCTCCACCAGTGGACTAATAATACTTAATAAATCAAATAAAAATGACACATACAGAAATAAATAACATACGTTTCCTTTGCTGGAGGTGGGTTTGTTAATTCATTCTCTCCGTGATTCACACACACCGGCCGCGGATGACGGTGACTGGAGGAGCGGAGACTTCTGACGTCACACGAGGAGAACGACACGCGCGTCCAATGAGGGGCCGAGGATGTGCAGCGCGAGGACGGAGCCGCCGACAGAAGGCTAATAACCATGCCAACCGAGGGATATAGCGCGCGCCGCTGACTGGGGAGCACGAGAGGGGGGGAAACCCTAGAAGAAGAAGAGGAAGAAGAAGAAGAAGAAGAAGAAGAAGAAAAAGAAGAAGAGAATATTTTACATATTATAAGCGCTTTTAAAGTGGAGGATAAAGGACAAGAGCGCGAGCCTGGTTTCCTGCAGGAGGGAAGAAGAAGACAAGGAGCTGGTAATTCTCTCTCTCTTTTTCATCTCTGTGGCGTGGTCTCCCTCTCCTCCCTTCATCTCTCGCGCGGGCACTGCACTGCTGCAGATCCAGGTATTTATTGTCCTCTCGCAGGGAAGTGTGCGCGGCTCGTAACGGGGTCGCTGTTTGGGGGGGAGGGGGAGGTGGGGGGCTCCGGGGCTGCACGAGCTCCCGTTACCGCAGGGATGTGAGCCCCCCCCCCCCCCCCCCCCCAGCTGCGGGGCTTTTGGTGGTGGCGATGGTGCTGCTGGTGACCTTCCCCGGCCGTTTGCAGTCATTGACGGTGTGTGTGTATGTGCATGTGTGTGCGCGTGCGTGCATGACAGAGAGAGATGAAAAAAATAAAAGGGGGCGGGGGGGAGAAGGGTGTGTGGAGGTTTAGGTGGGAGGTGTGAGAGTGGGGGATACATTTCTTTTTTTTTGTGAATGGAGCTCCACATCCTTCTTGGCGCGAGCGCGCGCGCGCGCGCGCTGGCAGCTCCGCTGGCTGAGCTAAAATTAGCCTCGTGCCGTTTTCGTCTGCGTGCGGCAGCGGCGGCATATGATGTGGATCAGAAACCCGAATTAAACGAGTTGCAAACGCACGCGCGCCCGGGCACGCGCTCCCATCCACGCCACCGGGAACAGGACAGCAGCAGCCGCGCCGCCCCGGGACGTCATGCACCATTTTTAGAGATGCTCTAAAAATAGAATTTGTTGATGATGGTTTGGACCGAGAGGGACTCGAACACCTTCAGCGTCCGGCATCTTCTAGGTGAGAGCAGATCGTGTGTGTGCGTGTGTGTGTGTGTGTGTGTGTGTGTGTGTGTGTGTGTGTGTGTGTGTGTGTGTGTGTGTAGGCATCTCGGTCCGTAGGAGCCCAAATGGGATAGATTATTTTATTATTACTGTGATTTCTGAATGAAGTGACATTTTTTCTTCCTCCTCTCACCGTGCGCGTGCCCACACCTGCTATTGTGCCGCCGCTAATTACCTGTCCGCGTGGTGCGTGGGAGCTGCTGGTGACGCGCGTGCCCCGGGTTCGAGAGCGTAGTTGTTTTCATGAATGAATGATTGAACGCCTCTTTTGCACCTTTTATCCAAAAAGGGGTTTTGTGTTAACACCCTCCTTCTCCTTCTCTTCCTCCCTTTGTTTTGTCCTCTTCCTCTCCTCCTCCCTCTCTTACTCACGCCATCCTCTTCCTCACCATCTCTTTGCATAACCTTCCTTCTCTCATCTTCAAACCTTTTCCCCTTCTTCCTCTCCTTTGACACTTCCCTTCGTTTCCTCTCCTCCTTCCTTCTTCCCTCCTTGTTTCCTCCTCTTTTTTTCCTCCCCTCTTCTCTCGCTCTTTCCATCCTTTTTAAACGTCTTTCTGCTCTTCTTTCCTCCGTCAATCACACTCTTTGATCATTTCCTCCTTCCTTCACCTCTGACCTTGCTCCTCCTCGACTTTCCTTAAATCTTCTTCCTCCTCCTCCTCCTCCAGCTATGATTCTCTCCCTGGCGGCAGTAGCAGCCATGAGTAGCGGCGGCGGCAGCAGCCTCAACTACTCCTCCTCCTCCTCCTCCTCCTCCCTCGACCCCTTCGACTCCTCCACCTCCACCTCCTGGAGCCTCGCCGAGGACCCGTCCAACTCCTCCTCCGAGCCGGCGGTGCGAACCCTGACCCCCGACCTCCAGCCGGCGACCACGGCGGTGGCCCTGCAGGAGGTCAACCCCTGGGACGTGGCGCTCTGCGTGACCGGCACGCTCATCTCCTGCGAGAACGTGCTGGTGATCGCCGTGCTGTTCTACACGCCGACGCTGCGGGCGCCGATGTTCGTCCTGATCGGGTCGCTGGCGGCGGCCGACCTGCTCGCCGGCCTCGGCCTCATCCTGAACTTCGTGTTCGCCTACCTGGTGGACGGCTCGGTGGAGTTCGTGACGCTGCTGTCGGTCGGGCTGCTCATCTCCGCCTTCTCGGCGTCCGTGCTCAACATCCTCGCCATCACGGTGGACCGCTACCTGTCGCTGTACAACGCGCTGACCTACCACACGGAGCGGACGGTGACCTTCACCTACGTGATGGTGGCGCTCATCTGGGCGGCCAGCCTGGTGCTCGGCGTGCTGCCGGCGCTCGGCTGGAACTGCCTGCGCGACGAGTCGGCGTGCAGCATCCTGCGGCCCGTCACCAAGGTCAACGCCGTGGTGCTCGCCGTGGCCTTCCTGCTGGTCTTCGCCCTGATGATGCAGCTCTACCTGCAGATCTGCAAGATCGCCTTCCGCCACGCGCAGCAGATCGCCGTGCAGCACCAGTTCGTCGCCATGTCCACCACCAAGGGCGTGTCCACGCTTTCGGCCATCTTGTGTGCCTTCGGGGCGTGCTGGCTGCCGTTCGCCATGTACTCCATCGTGGCCGACTCCAGCTACCCCGCGATATACACCTACGCCACGGTGCTGCCCGCCACCTGCTGCTCCGTGATCAACCCCATCATCTATGCGTTTAGAAACCCGGACATCCAGAAGTCGCTGTGGATGGCGTGCTGCGGCTGCGTGCCGTCCAACCTCTCCCTCAGGCCCCGGACCTCCAGCGACGTGTAGCAGGGAAGGTTGGTTTCTGCCCGGCGCCGCCGGACGCCGAGTCGGGGTGTTGTTCAGGAAGGAGGAGCGGGGGAGGGGCACGGCGCTGGCGGAGGAGAGGGAGTGCTCCTCCGTTCTTCATGTCAGGGCCGGTGGCGAACGCACGGCCAGCCACGGGGACGAGAGAGGACGGTGCATGGTCAGAAAAATGAATATACATATTTTAAAGATAGAGCTAATGAGGTGGCGTGAAACCTACTGCAAAAAAAACAAAAAAAGATCCCGGCGTCCTCGCCGTGGGAGCGGCGGCGGACGAGCGGCCCTCCTTTTCGGTGGCGGACGAGGAGGCGAGGCCTTCGCCTCAAGAGTAGCATACACGTGTCGGCCGGGGTCCGGGGAGGGACACGCCCCCGATGAACGACCCCGGCAGGACGGTAGCTTCTGGGCATTGGTTATGCAATCGGGAAGGAGTGAAAAAAAAAGAAAACAGTCTTAAAATACTGCGTGATGCTTTCACTGATGTGTCTGAAAACGAGGTGGATAAAAATACGACGAGCTAAATATACACAACGAATGACCTTGAGTATTTCTCAACGAGCTGTCTTTGTTCTCCTGACGGGAACCAAGCGAGACCACTTCCTTCCTTTTGAAACACAAATTCTAAACAGTGACGTCCTCCCGATGGGATGCAGAGCGAGTAGTCGTGAGTTTGTAGACGACGCTGAACCACGTTCTCCCCAACGCCAAAGCACGCTTTTTTTTATTTTCCTCCCTTCTGACACATTTTCCGATAAAATTGCAGATAAAATGTGTCGCGATCCAGAGAGAGAGAGAGAGAGACTGACTCCTCCCCCAAAACACTCGACTCCTAAAACCTAGAGAGGGATTTTCCACATTGGTGTGATGAAATGAAATCTGCTCCCCGTCTGAGAAAAAAAAAGGCCAGCCGTTGAAAGAGAGAGAGAGAGGGAGAGATTCAGCACCAAGGACAGCGCCACTGCAGAGCGGTGCTACCCTGGGAATGCTCTCTGCTGAGGGGAAAGTAGGCTACGCTGTTCCCTCCATCTTGATAGGGAATGTGCTTTTAAGGGTCATTCCTATTGCAAAACATCCTATATTCATATATAATATATATAAATATACATATATCATGGTATTTTTTAAGTCCTATTTTATTTATTTTTTACCAATATTCGGCCCTGAAAAGACAAAACAAAACGTTACGTTTCTAATTTGTCCGTAAAGGTCGTCCGTCACTGCGACCTCCTTTTGGAAAACAGACGCACATTTTTGAAATCACTTCCAGTTTTCGGCTTGAAAGCAAAACCGCCGTCGACTGCTGGAGTCAGAAAGACTCAACCAAGGCCCCAAAAACAAAAAGAAACGGTGGAATTAAAAAGCGAGGCTTTGACAACAGAAAAGGACCTCATGTCCCAATGAACCCGTCCTTTTCCGTCCTCCCTCGTATCTCGTAGGCTAACGGGACGTCGGCGCTTATCTGCGTCCCGCACGACGCCTCGTCGGCTCTGAACGTAGAGACGGATCGATCATCTTGATCATCTATCAGCTGGAGCTCAATCCTCATTGAACAGAGGTCGTTTTAGGTATCGCCATCGTTTCATCTCGGGCTGCCCTCGATTCTTAGTCGACCAATCGATGAGTGGATTTCATCGACAGATCTTTAACCGCGTTCCTCCAGAAAATAATCTCTAAATCTTCCAACATTTTTCGGAATTAGGTCATTCAGCATGAACAAAATAAATAATCACAAAAGCACTAATCGACTCGTTAGATGCAGTATTTTCAAAACCACTGATTTAGGTTTAGGAAAAGATCCTGGTTTGGGTTATTTCTAAGTTACGTGATGAGTAAAAACGTCTCGTTTCACACGCGACACCAACGGCGGTCGCTGTCATTTGTCGCAGCTGCAGCTCCGAACGTTGCACGAGGTCAGCTCCATCGACTAAAACAAAACCACAGATTAGTCGACTGATCCACGCTTAAACTGAGTCCCATGTTCAGGAATAAATCACGTATTCAGGGAATAAGGCCAAAGCCTTTACGAACCACATACATGCAGACACACACACACACACACACACACACACACACACACACACACACACACACACACACACACACACACACACACACACACACACACACACACACACACACACACACACACACACACACACACACAGACACACACCGATCTATTAATGCTGTAAAACAGGAGCATAGGAGCCATTTTCACTTCCCTGCTTGGAGCCCGTCAGCGGTAGCTGGATATCTGCTGCGCACACACACACACACACACACACACACACACACACACACACACACACAGGCCCTCCTCCTGAGGCTCCGGCGGGGTTAATGAGAAGCGAGAGAGAAAGAGAGAGAGAAAGAGAAAAAGAGAGAGAGAGAGGCAAAGTGGCGTGAAATAGAAACGGCAGGCGAGACACACACACACACACACACACACACACACACACACACACACACACACACACACACACACACACACACACACTCTCATTTCCCTCTGAAAAGGGCAGCGTGTAAGTTAAATCCGGCTCCCGGTGACAACATCGGGGTAATAATGGCGGCGCGGTGCGGTGAGGGTTCATCGGCGACTCATATCTGCGTTTAAATGATCCACGTTTTCCCTCGCCGGCGGCGCCGTGACTCAGCCACCGCACGCCGCTAATATCCATGTGTGGGAGGCGCGCTGGCTTTTGGGAGAAGAGTTCATATGAAAGCTGTTGCTTCAAAACTATAAAACTCACTAAAAATATTAAAAAAAACACGTTTCTGCAACAAGGGAGTCACTTCTGAATTTAAGCTTTCTACCAAATAAACCACGAGGATAGTCGACGAGCGAAGAACACAGTAACTCTGGAAATGGCGCTCAGGAGACGCAGGTGTTTTGTTTTTCTAAAGTGTAAATCAAGAACTTAGAGTAGAAGTGTATTTTTCTGGCAGCAGCAAACAATCAGTTGTTTTATGAGGTTGTTGTTGGAGCAGCAGCTGCACCACAATCTCTTGTGTCTTCTTCTTTGTTTTTATTTGTTTGTTTGTTTTGGCCTTACTGGAACAAAAAACTAAACAAAAAAACTCTTTCGCAATAATGTCCAACTGTATTTTGCTGTGTACAAAAAAAAAAGCCACAATGGGAGAAAGAAGAGAGGAAGGAAGGCGGAGGCGGCGGACTCAGACAAAAAGCACATTATACTCAGCAGGAAGTGGAAAAACATAAATATACAGTGATGGAGATGTTTCGTCTCTTTAAAATAAGCTTTATTTTGTGTGTTCGATGTCTCGTTTTATACCGTTACGTAAAGAAAGAGGTTCACGTGAAGGTCGCGGCTGTTAAACGAGTCCACCGCCTCCCCCTCCCGCCCTCTCTCCTTCGCTCGACCGCCGCATTGATGGAACCGAAACGGTAAAAGACTTATCATCAATTATTAAGTGAAACACGCTCAATTACTCTGAAGCTGGAAGCACGAGGCGGGCGGAGGTCGCTGCTGCTGGCGAGCCTCGGTGAACCGAAACGAATTCCCGGAGAGCTAATTAAATCCATTTCACCTGGGAATCTGATGCGGTTCTCCTGTTGGCTCGCGGTTCTCCTGTTGGCTCGCGGTTCTCCTGTTGGCTCGCGGTTCTCCTGTTGGCTCGCGGTTCTCCTGTTGGCACAACGATGTGCGAGACTTGTTTAGTCGCCCGGGTTTGGAGAAGCTAGATGGGACCCAGATCAGTGTCTGAGGCGGCGTTAAAAGCAGCACAGATCCACATGTTTACCTGCCTATTCGAAATGAATCAAACTCAGTTGGGATCATGAACCAGACTTCGGTTAGCTGGTTTGTTTTACTCTGTGGTCTCAGAGAGTCCACCAGCTCTCTGACGTCTCGGCTCCAGTTCAAACTCTTAAAAAGTCCAAATATCTTACTGGGTTTGGTGTGATAAGTCGATTCACTAAAGGGGCGGAGTCTGGAAGGGACAAAGGGACAAGGGGTCCAAGTTAGTCCTTCCTGAAGGGCTGAGGTTTGACCCAGAACCATTAGCTTGTGAAGAAACCCGTGAAGACTTCGGGTTAGGAACCTTTGTCATCCAAAGAACCCTTTTTGTAAGAAAGAGTTCGTCAATGGCTGTTGATGACATTGGTGTTAAAAGGAAACGCCCACAAACCCCCCAAAAACTGCTGTGGGCTGGGCAGCACCACATCAGACGTGGTCCTTTAGGGTTCTAGACAAAACCCTTGGAATATTAGCGGGTTCTTGGTAGAACCCCAATGGGTGCATTCTTGTTAGCATCCTTTGAAGGTGGAAAGATTCTGGATAAAACCACCACAGAGGATTCTTAAAGAAACCATTAAACCATAGAGGAACAACTCATAGTGGGTTCTGAGTGGAACCTTCCACAGAAAGTCCTCAGCATGAACCGTTCTGGTGGGTTCCAGGTGGAACCTTCTGAATGGCCTCCAGGTGGAACCTTTACAAAGGGTTCCACCTGGAATCAAAAAGGTCTCTTATGAGAAAAAGCTGAAGAACCCTAATGGATCTAGTTAGAACCTCTATTTCCAAGAGTGTAGAGTTTGCTTTCAACCAACTCCAGTTTAAAAACATCCAATTAGACAAATGGTTGGAAAACAAACACAGGACTTTCACCCAGGACACCGCTGTCCATGTCCTGTGTTAAACAAGCAAACTTATTTTCCGTTGGTTTCTTCCAAACAAGTCCTTTTGATGGAGTCTCTCTGACTTTAATTCATATTCTTCTGTTGGTTGAGAACATTTTCCGACCACTGGTCCTCAGTTCACAACCAGCTGAGGATGGACTCTGAAGTAAATGATGGGTTCCTTAGCGGCCATTTTGGAAATACTTCCTGGTGGGTATTTGTTGTCCTTCGGCAGAAGAAGAACTGTCTTCAGGGTAAAACAATCAGTTTGATCCAAGTCTGGAGGGAATCACGAGCCCCAAAGTAAAAAAAAAACACACAAATCAGCCGTTTCCCCGAGAGCGCTGACTGACGCGTTAAATCCTGCGTCGCTCAGCTGGAACCGGCCGAACAGCTGATCTGAAGTCAGCGTTCTCTTGTCCCATCTGGCCTCTCCATCACGAAGGTTTCAATTAATAACCCTCATCTGTGAATACGCCACCACGCAGCCAACCATTCCTGGAGCGGGAGCGACCACTCACTGTGTGTGTGTGTGTGTGTGTGTGTGTGCGTGAGTGTGTGTCTGTGTGTGTTGTTGCCCCCCCTCCCCCTCCCTCCCGGGATCATAGCCAATTGTAATGAACCATAACTCAACCAAGTCTCACTGTAAACTCGCAGAATGGTTGTCAGCCGCTATACAGGACTAAATCAATTTAAAAGACAAGAAAATAAATACTGTTTGAGTGTGTGTGTGTGTGTGTGTGTGTGTGTATGTGTGTGTTATTTTTATTATGCAAATGCTGTACAGAAATGTATATTTTTGTAATGTTCATCAGGGCATGGTCGAGTTTGTTGTGAGTGTGTGTGTGTGTGTTTTCTTCCTCTTCTGTGTTCTTCCTATAAACAAATGTCAAAAGTTTCTTTTTGGTGGGTTAAAAAAAAAAAAAAAGGGAAGTTGTTTGTCGGATACGCTGAAAAAGTGCCATATTTTTCGACTATCTAGTGTCTTATTTCTTTGTTTATATTTGTGTACATGCACGTTTATCAGAGGGGCGACTCTCGATGTGGAGTTAGTGAATCTGTGAACACAACTACAAAAGAAAAAAACAACAAAAAAAAAGAAGCTCAACAACTTTAAGTCGAAGCAGCGGAGAAAGAGAAAGAAAAAGAGAAAGTTATGTAAAAGTGTTTGACCTCGATATTAACGGATCACGACAAAAAAGACAAATTTCACCAATAAGAACTTCTGATTTACGTCAGTGTTGGAGACGTAAATCAGAAAACGACTAAACAACAGAGAGAGAGAGAGAGAGAGAAAGAGAGAAAGAGAGAGGGAGTTGTACGTCACAGACTCAGGTTTCCAGTGACGTCACTTTGTCTGAGTCGTGTCTCAGAGCAGGTCGTTTCAAAGACATCCTCCTCGCTCTTCCTCCTCTCACAAGCGCCCCTCCCCTCGTTTCTGCCTCCCACTCATCCTCCTTTTCCCCCATCCCTCCTCTTCTCGTTCCCATTCCTCCCATCGTTTCAAGCGCATTCCTCTCCTCTTTTTTTAATTTTGATTGCATTATTTATTTTTTCACACCGTGTCATTCCCTCCGTCCCTCTTTTGCCACACTCTTCACCTTCATCTTACCTATCTCCCTCCTTCCACCTCGCTCTCTCTCTTCTAACATTTTGCCATCCTCTTCACCTTCATCTTCCCTCCGCCTCTCTCTCGTCTAACATTTTGCATCCTCGGCCTGCAGGAAGTGAGTCGGTCGGGCTCCGTCTAAAAATAGTTTCCCTGAAAGCAGATAAAAAAGAATGAAGAAAAAGAACAGCAGGAAAAAAGAGAGGAGGGGATGGAGGAAGGAAAAAAAGTAGGAATCGAACACTCCCTTCACTTTCCATGCATCCTCTTCCCTCGTTCCCTGTTGGGTTCCTTCCCGTCCCGTCTCCTCCTCTTCTTCACACTCACGTTCATCTTCTACTTCCACTCCTCTCATCCTCGCCTCTCTTTTGAGTCTCTCTCTCTTTTTGTTTTTTTGTTTTCTCCGGAGCACAAGCTATTTTCTTTTCCAAAAAGCAGGGATCGTCCCGCCGGCCAGGCGCGGCGAGGATACCGTTTTCCCTCCGTGACCGACGAGCTGGCAACACTTCAGGCGAGCAGATTGTCAATCAGAAAAGAAAACCATGACAGAGCTAATTTTCTATCGGACCGAATATGGCCTTCATAGAAACACAAACATTGTTTTATGCATCGACGTTGTTGGTCCGGAGGAGGCGGCCGCACACGTGCACGAGCATCACCGGGTCCTCGAGCGGAGGCTGTGATTGGGTAACGGCACTGTGACATCACAGACCGGACACGGTGTCCTTCAATCATGTTCCTGATTTGATTTGTTTTGGTTTCTACTGTTTTTTTTTTTTTCTTTGATTTTTCTTCTCCTCTCGAGTGAAACAGTCGGTTACGATAAAAAGTACAAAATGCACTTTATAAGATGGACATGTTACACATTGCACTTGTAAATGTCGAATGTAAAACCTTGAAGAGAAAGATTTATTTTTAATAATTGTAAATTAATGCGGAGAGAAAGACAAAAAAAAAAAGACTGCAAAAAAGGAAAAAAAAGTGGAGAATAATTTGCCAAATAAAAAGAGAACAACAAAAAGAGGAAAGTTGTTTTTTCTGGGAGTCAAACAAGTGACGTCAGCATGTGTGTGTGTGTGTGTGTGTGTGTGGGATGGTTTGCGTGACATTGCCTGCATGTGGGGGTTATTACGAGAGAGTGAGTGTGTGAGTGTGTGTGTGTGTGTGTGTGTGTGTGTGTATGTGTGTGTGTGTGTGTGTGTGTGTGTGTGTGTGTGAGTGTGTGTGTGTGTGTGTGTGTGAGTGTGTGTGTGAGAGTGTATGTGTGAGTGTGTGTATCGCAGGTTGCTGTAGTGTTAAGGGTATAAAAAGATGTCGCTGAATTATTAAACCGCTCCCTGGCTGCATAACGGCAGAAAATGGAGAGACGTGGAGTGTGAAGAGGGAAAGAGAGGGTGATGAAGATAAAGGAGAAGAAGAAGAAGAGGAAGACACATCCAGCGAGAGAAAGAAAGGTGCAGAAAAAAAGGGCAGTGTGTTTACATGCAGCCTGAAAACACACACAGGCATTTGTTAGACATGTCTCTATGTGCAGGAATGTGTGTGTGTGTGTGTGTGTGTGTGTGTGTGTGTGTGTGTGTGTGTGTGTGTGTGTGTGTGTGTGTGAGAGAGAGAGAGTGTGTGTGTGTGAGAGAGAGAGGGTGGGGCACCGGGACACTAGAGCTTCTTAATAAATAATCAACAATGCAGCAGGAGATTTCACTCCTCCAAATCTGTGACGCAGGTGTGTGTGTGTGTGTGTTTGTGAGAGATAATTTACCCTTTAATTAATCAAACCTGCGTGGGTGTGTCAACGATAAGTGTGAGCGCAACACTCCATGGGTCTGTGTGTGTGTGCATGTGTGTGTGTTGGGCGTCCAGACAGAGGGGGAGGAGCTCCACCATGTGGCCAGAGGTTGGTACAGCATCCCCCCCCCCCACACACACACAGTGTCCATCCTCCTCCAACCCCCCCGTGTGCACTCCCCCCTCCTGTCCGTCTCCCTCCCCGTGAGTCAGAACGCTCTCTCCACCATCTGCTGCAAATCACCTCCGTGTACACGAATGTGCAAAGAAAAAAAGATAATAATTAAAAAACAGAGCACAGAAGGTGCTGAAACATTCCTGCATCTGTCGTGTCCTCTT
The DNA here is from genome assembly GCA_023566465.1 of Cottus gobio. Classification (NCBI taxonomy): domain Eukaryota; kingdom Metazoa; phylum Chordata; class Actinopteri; order Perciformes; family Cottidae; genus Cottus; species Cottus gobio. The sequence goes on from CM042233.1 coordinate 2,264,896, forward strand.
CGGCCGGATTGAAAAACATTTTAATGAGCCAAACCTGCGAAGATGATTTCATCCATGTGGCCAGGAAATTATCCTCAAGTGCCCCAGACACACATTAACACGTTAACACATTTTAACTGACGTCCAGTGACCTACATTTTCCCAGAATGCCCTACAGCAACCCCACTGAGAGACGTCCAGCTAAAGTTTAATTTCACAGAAAATCTAACCTTTATTTTGAGAAATAAAAACATAATTCATTCTTTGCCGTCACATAGAAGGGATTTAGTTCAGGAGACAGTTCAGGAGCTACTTCAGAACATCCGGAGAAGATAATTATGACATAGAGGTTTTAAAAAAAAAGCTTGTAAAAAAACAAAAAAAGCCATTCAAAAAGTGGATTCTGGATAAAAGCAGTTAATGTTACCAATCTTTTATCTCAACTGAACAATATTTGCTGAAAGTAAATACTGAAAGTTTTTACATTCGGAGGAGTTCCCCAGGGCTCAATGTTTGGGCCTCTTTTATTTTGCTTTTCCGTGCTTCTTTTGAGAATTATGACTGAAGAATGAAACTCTACAAACAAAACTATGCAGACGACACGTCGCTCTATCATCAAGAGTCTTGAAGCGACCTCACGACTTACCTCCCTGTGATCTGGAGTTTGCAGCCTGAAAGCTGGGAGTGCGTCACGATCAATACACAATGTCGGCTCTGCAGCCGTCGGTGGATCCAATGATTGCTTGCTCGTGTCTTTTAAAAGGTGATTGTCCTCAGCACAGCAATCTTCAAGAGGTCACGGCCCCTCACGTCTGCAGGATTCACTGCAACAAAAAGGTAAGAATCTAATTCAAACGCCACTAACAGACCTATTAGAGGTCAAAAGGGGATTTCTTAAATTTGAATATCTCTTAAAGGGGAAATAACACAACTTAAGGGACTGTACTGGTAAATTGACCAAAAAAGGGTTAGCAAAAGAACATCTGTGTATTTAATACCTTGTGTATTTTGCTAGAAGGGTCTACAGTAATTTAGTGACATTTAATGAGCTGAGAAATGTTCAACCCCGATATGATCTTATAACTATTCACCGTCTTCAGTCTCTGAGATTGCAATTATTTAGCAAGCAGTGACTCATGCCTCTGTGACAGCAGTTAACCGGCTTTACGTTGGTGATTTATCTCTGCGCAGGAAGAAATATAAAGAAATATTTTGCAAATGCATCTCTTACGTCGGCAGATTAATGAAGTCTTTGATTCCAAAATTAGAGCCAGGCTAAACTTAGACGCCGACAGAAAAGAAAGATGGACTCCATCACCTGAAACATTTTTTTGGTGCATGCATTTTCCTGACTAATACGCTTTGGGCAACAGATATTTTCTCACCATTATGCTGAGCTATTTTTTTTTTTTTTTTTTAATTTTCCACTGACGTGTCTCTCACACTGCTGTGCCACCATCTGTGGACCCAAAAAATAAAAAATAAAAGACTCCTCACAGTTTCTCTGTTAATGTTGCCCCTAGAAATTACAAATTACATCAGTAAAAAGAGAATAGATATCATAGATATCACCTCAAATTAAAACCTTTCTTGGTCATCAAATATGTGCATGTTTACAAACATTTCCACAACAGAATTCGGAGCATTAAGAAATCTTCTTTCATGCTGTTGACAAATTAGCATCAGAGGTTTTTATGTATTTTTGTATCCACTCCAGCAATAAGGAAATACTACCAAGAGCCATAAAAACAGTTTTCTCCATGTTTTTAGTAATATGTTGTAATAATGAATAAATAGGGTTAAAACATAGACCTCCCTACATTAAGCCAATATTTACTTTTACATTTTCTGAAATGTTAAGTTTAATAAATAAAATGTTATTCATGTTTGGGAAAAGATAAAACCATAAAATACAGAAATCTCCAAATGATATATATGGAATAACCACAACAAAGAAAAGAGCCGATTGACAAAATGTAAAAACTCAAAGGAAAAAATATTCAATAATACATCCAGATGAGATCATAGAGCTTTTGTCACATATATGTTTAACAATATGGATCAATATGAAGATATAAAATGTAGGCATTAAAAAAGAAACACAGCAGATGCATTTTGTTCACCATTTATTGTCTATAGTTACATGCATACTTGCTTACAGTTGGTTTTAGTGTGCAACACACAGCGTTACTTTGTTCCATCGTCTATGTTACATTACCCCAAATGTAGTTTTACTTCACAGGCCGCCTCGCCCCAAAAGTCTATACAACAAGATTCATTTCTCACATTTTCAAAAACACATAATGAAGTTTCTCTCTCCAGCCAGTAGCCACGGTTACACGAGGCGGATGCGAAATATAAAGACCCCGATGTACTTTTCCTCCCAGAGTTGGCGATTTATGAGAATTATTTTACCAGCTATGCTTTTCCCCCCTTGTTGTCTATGTGCTTTCTTTTTTATTTTTTTGCTTCAACAATAAAGTCCATAAATGCTGAAACCAAACAACCAGGGAGAGCAACCGTCCTTTGTAAATGTGCGTTCAACAAAGTACTATCGTGTGGTATTTATATACAAAAGAATAACTACCGTGGAGCCGCATCTCCTTCAAAATTGTTAAAGTTTCCCGCCATAAACCGACGCGGCAGAAGCCTTCGACTGGTCAAACTTTTTTTCTTTTTTTTTTAAAAAGGGCCAAACTTTGGAAACTTTGATGCTCTTACAGACATCATGGGTCCATAAAAGCAGTTTCAACAGCGTTTCCACGTCTACGTGAAGCCGGTTGTTGTGACTACACATTGAAATGTGGTCAAATTTTTATTAAGTGCTAATATTCATTTAAAATTGCCCAGATCGTCCCTCTGGGAAACATAAATGGATAAATACTCTATCGATAAACGTCTTTCACATAATAATAAAAAGCACACTACACTTCCCAGAATGCTTTACTGCCAATTTGTAGCACCAATAGTTGTAAACAGTCCAAATGAGTCCCAGTTTACATCCTGTTGCATGCGAGAGACATCAGCGGACAGGAAGTGAAATAAATCTAAATATATATATTTGGTATTAAGAGAGGCTAAATCTTGCAATGAATGCAGTTTGAATCCCGTTTCTTTATGGGATGTTCAGACGGGGCTTTGGTTTGAGATTTAATAAAAACCGGCTTCTTCGAGTTAAACTGGTTCCTCGATCCTGGCTTTGAGTAGAAAACCCCTAAAATAAACCAAAAAGTGAACAACTCACCGCAGCACATACAAAACAAAAACCACATTATAAAAACACTACAGTCCAATCGGCTCGTAACGAGAATTAGCCAAACCTATACTGAAGAGAGACGGAGAATATACTGGAGATTACTGTTGCAAGTCTCTTACACTTATGTATTTATAGTCCAGAGCCGCCGACGGACAGCAGTGCTGGTCCGGGGGGGGGTTGCGACCTTTTGACCCCCGGGGGGGTCAGAATGCCAAGCGTTTGTGAGTGGAAGCGTTTATTTAAAAAAGACCAAAACCACAGCACACAGTCACAGGCTGAAATGTCAGAATAAATACAAATGAAATAATCGCGTCATTGTTTAGTGTGATTTATATCGAGGCTGAACGATGAGTCGACGAAGCTGGGGGCGCTTGTTTTGCACGAAAACCAGCGTAAACGTGGGCGGGTGGCGTCTTTCGTCACAGTTTCACAACCCTAGGACCGCACCGACTTCCTGAGAGAGTTTGGCCCTCTGATTCATATTTAAATACTTTCTATACTATACTAAAGATGATAAAATGTCATTTTAAATGCATATTATTATCATAATTATGTTCTTGTGCACAGGTTCCTCCTGAAAAAGACATTTGGAAAGCAATGAGACTCTTTAAACAAATAATTAAATAAATTAACCGGACATTAAACAATACATTTTGTAAGCAGACTCACCGCACGCTTCAAAAACCTCTGTGTCTTTACCCTTAGGTGATTTATAGATATTTTATTAAAATAGGGGGACAATAATGACACCTAAATCATGTTTTCTGGTGCCGCTCAAAGTTTGTTTACATAAACAAGTCTGTATTAATAAATACATATTGGACCTTTGAGAAGAATTCAATCCAAAATATGAAGATTTTCAACCAACCAATTTAGATTTTGTTTTTTATTATGTGTCTTGTTGTCAGTTGTTGTGAATTAACAACATCTGAATCAGTTTTTTTGTGTGCGTTTTACAATGAAAATAAATCCAAAATGGGAACATTTTGGGTATTTTTAATGTTTAACATCCGGCCCCACAAAGTGCATAAAAAGAGCGCATCAATCTAAATAAAAGTGGAAATAAGTTTGGTTAATAAATATGGGCCGGTTAATGCTTATTATATAATTCATGCTTGTATATTAACAGTTTTTTTATGTCCGACACAGATTAACAACTTCCTGTTGAAGCTCAAACTCGTGCAGGAAGTCCGCTTACAAAATGTTTTGTTTTTATCTGAGATTCAACGGCATTATAAATCACGCCGGGGTATTATGCTAAGCTACATGCTAACCAACCGACAGCACACACACAAGCCCGAGTTCACAACCTGGAGGTGATTTGTGATGCTGATTCTATCGTCTTGCGGTGACCAAACTCTCAAAAACGACAGCGCGGCCTCTTAAGCAGAGGGCGCTTGTTTCGTAAACGGGCACGGCCCGGCGAGGCGGAGTCGATCCTCTCCTCTACTTCTTTTTTCCCTGATTTCCTTATAAATTCTTTTCAGAAACATTTGGCTGACTGCAGTGACCTGCGTTGTTCTTGTGCTCTACCATGTGCTCTGTAAACACAGTGCCCCCCACCCCCCTCCCCCCCATCGGCACTCCCCCTGGAACGCCGCCAAAACGAGCAGAGATGTATGATTGATTATGGCATGTGTTAATGATGAACGTTAATCCGAACCCCTTCACTTCCACCTCAGTCCCCCACCCTCCCCTCTTCGGACCGACCGCTCAGTCGGACCACTCGTTCTCGTCGAGCTCGGAGTCGTCGTCGGACTCGCTGTACTCCACGGCGATGCGGCGCGACAGGATGGTGGCCACGTCGTTGCCGACGGGCTCCCTCTTCGCCTCCTGCTCCCTCTGCTCCTGCACCTTCCTCAGCTGGATGCCTGGAGGGGGGTGGAGGTTGGGGTTTAATACGATATTCATTTGATTTGGGCGACTGTGGCTCAGTGGTTAGCAAGTCAGTCTTTCAATCAGAGGGTCGGTGGTTCAAACCCCGGCTCAGCCAGTCCATGTCGTTGTGTCCCTGAGCAAGACACTTAACCCTCATTGCTCACCGTTGCTGTGTCTACGGTCTAATGTATATCATGTAAGTCGCTTTGGATAAAAGCGTCAGCTAAATGAAATGTAATGATTTAAGGGGACGGTACACTCACCTGAAGTCACTAACAAAACATCCCGAATTTAAGAACTTTTGAGGAAACTTAAATTCATCACCAAATAGAAACATCAGCATAATACGAATGTATACTTAAAGAAAAGACACTAATTTAGTTTGAAATAGATTGACCTACTTTTATAAAAATATATTTGAGTAAAGTCCATATTTGAAGTGTTTTAATCCCGATTTACCTCTACGAATGGCCGCCAGCAGGTCGGAGCGGGCGTCGCTCATCGGGACCAGCCCCACCATGGTGGACTTCCTCGAAGGCGCTCCGTCCACGGCGTGCGTCGGCGACGGGTGATGGTAGCCCGTGGGGGCTCCTGGTGGCGGCGGGGGAGGGGCGGCCGGGGGAGCGCCCGACGGAGGGTGGGAGGGGGAGGGCACGTAGTTGGCCGGGGGAGGAGGAGGGGAGGGGGAGTAGGGGCGGGAGAGGGTGGAGGAGGTGGGGGGGACGGCGGAGGCGGCGGAGGGCGGGGCCGTGGTGGAGTCGAAGGCGGTCTGCGCAGAGGGGATGGTTGGGGGAGGAGGGGGAGGGGCGGGTGGGATAAAGTACTCTGGGATGGTGGAGGGCTGGCTGCTGGGGGGCAGAAAGAAAGAGATTAATAAAGTTTATTCAGTGGAAACGGTTAAATCAACATTTTGTGGTTTTAATCTCAACAAACGTACCCGTGCCCGGCCCGGTATTCCTTCACCGACTGCTGCCTCGGCCCGTTAACCGTCGCCTCTCCACCGGCCTGGGCTCCGTGCCCCGATGGGGTCCGGCCCAGGGAGGCCGCGTGGCGCCCTGCCGGCGGCGCCGGCCCTCCGGCCCCCGGGGGCTGGTTGGGCGGCCTGAGGACCCGGTCCAGGGACTGGGTCTGGGCCGCGGCGCTGAGGTGGTCCCTGGAGGGGTCGGTGGGGTGGACGGCGCTGGGGGCCTGGGTGGAGGGGTGGTTGGGGCTGGCGGGGTAAGAGTCGGACGCCATTGACCTGTTGGGGCGGAAAGTGAGCGGATATTTTTTTTTAAGTTTAAAAACATAATTCTATTTATTTCACATTTTTTATTTAACTCCTTATTTAAAAGTCGATTGTAAATAAATAAAACATGAATACAATCTGATATTCTACATCTTCCCCAAAAGGGTAAGAAAAATCACTCAACCATAACTGATCCAAAAGTTTGAGTTCATCTTTTCTTTTCTGAAATATGAATCCATGTGCAGTGAACGTCCTTCACCACAAGAGGGCAGCAGAGAGCTTTAAACAATACAGCAGGCAGGTTGGTGCTGCTTGAATCTCCATCACAGGTCTGTGCTTGGAATGTGTCTTTTTAGTGGTTGTGTTTGTCCCCTTGTGTGCGTGTGCATGTGTGTGTTTTACCTGCTATCAGGGGACAGTGAGCCTTCGGAGGACATGCCATGGTAAGGCGAGGGCGTGAGCCTGGCGTCTGGTCTGAACTCTTTATCGTAGGCCAGGACGTTCCACTCCTGGCGCCGATTGCGAGCCTTACGCACCTTCAGAGGTAAAAACAGCAGAAAATGTGCATACGGTTTCACTCACCTCATGAATAATATAATAATAGAATATACCTGAAGATAGAAGCAACTTTAAGACTTATGTGCAGTAAAAAAGTACATTTAAATCACTAAAGGTGACAAAAGACTTAAAGTTGTGGTTGATTATATTTAGATGTTTGGAGATAGCACTAAAATTAAGAATATACCAACATTTATTCAACATGACTAAATTAAACAGTTAAAAAAAAGAAGTATTTCTGTAGTTCTCGTTCCTATTTCCAAGTAGACGTCTATATAATTAGATATTGGAGGAGTCGCCCACTACTGGTCAATAGAGAGAATGCAACCTTAAAGCACTTCTGCTAGCTTAAAGCACCGTCATGAGGTAACTTCATGCTACAAGCGTTGTTGAAACAGATGGTTGAACCCTCACTGACCTTCTTCACCTCTCGGCCCGGGTCCTCAACCTGCTTCTGCTGCTCCTACGAGAGACGGAGGCGGACAGACAGAAAGTTAGCCGTCGGTTATTGATTTCTCAGAGGACAAGAGGAAGAGAACAGGACCCTGTTATCAGCTCCTTCACCACGACACACACACACACACACACACACACACACACACACACACACACACACACACACACACACACACACACACACACACACACACACACACACACACACACACACACACACACACACACACACACACACACACACACACACACACACACACACACACACACACACACACACACACACACACACACACACAGGTAACAAGACAAGAACCAATCAAAGAGGGTTAGAGTGACAGTGAGGCCACACACACACACGGGAAGGGAAGGTGTGTGTGTCTTTTAATAAATGTGTTTTTCTTACATCCTCAATGTGTGTGTGTGATGTGTGGGAGTGGGGTGTGGAGGAGTGGAGTGGGGGGGTGAAGCAGGAGAGGGCAAGTTAGGGGTCTAGGTTGTCTTACAGAGATGGACAGGGGGCTCCTGGGTGGGGCCTGTCTGGAGTGGGGCCTGTCAGGGTGGGCCGGACAGCCCTATGGAGACATGGGAGAAAGACAAGCTGGTGCATTAGACTGAGCAGAGGAGGAGGAGGAGGAAGGGTGGGGTGTGTCATGGAAGGCCATGTGACTCAAAAGAGACATTAGAGAGAAGGGCGGAAGAAGGTGCAGATGAGAAATCCTCCTGCAGCCTCCTCCTCGTATTCAAACCCATCGACTACGTCGCCTCTAACCAAGTCAAAGGTTGAAGGAACAGAAACAACGTGAGCAGCGATTTGGTCGAATCGAAAGAATGCAAAACTAAACAAACACGTCACTGCAAAGACGGCACGAAGCAGCGAAATGGAATTCAGCCATCAATAATCGGATTATTTACACTTCACGCCTTTTTCATACTGTGACATGTTCAAGTGAATTCTGTGAAAAGGAACCGCAACGACTGAAGACTGCGACACAAATATGTGATTATAGCCATGTATATAAATATACTATATATATAAATAGTATATTTACTCGTCTGTGTATAAAAACACAACGACGTATAACTTGGCAGTACATTTAAAATAAATAACAGCATTGAAAAATATAAAAGACACAATTAGGCAGAAAAAAAAACGGATTAGCAAATTTAAGCACAAGATGAATTTCATTTACTGTTCCGTCACACACACACACACACAATAACACACATATCCAGGTCTCTCACACACACACACACAATAACACACACACACAATAACACACATATCCAGGTCTCACACACACACACACAATAACACACATATCCAGGTCTCACACACACACACACAATAACACACATATCCAGGTCTCACACACACACACACAATAACACACATATCCAGGTCTCACACACACACACACACACACACAATAACACACATATCCAGGTCTCACACACACACACACACACACACAATAACACACATATCCAGGTCTCACACACACACACACACACACACAATAACACACATATCCAGGTCTCACACACACACACACACACACAATAACACACATATCCAGGTCTCACACACACACACACACACACACACACACACACACACACACACACACACACACACACACACACACACACACACACACACACACACACACACACACACACACACACACACACACACACACACACACACACACACACACACACACACACACACACACACACACCTTCTGCCGTCGCTTCTCCTTGCGTTTGTCCTCGGTGGCCTGCAGCATCTTCTCCTTCCACAGGTTGAAGAAGTAGGACGGGTCGGTGTAGAACTTCAGAGCGTCCTTCTTGTCGTCCCTGAATCGAGGAATGGGGAACGGAAACATAAAAAAAAAGGAAAAACAGATATTTGGGAGTGATTGGGAGCCGGGGGTGGGAGGGGCTAAAGGACCCACAAACTTAACACCAGAGTCCCTTTAGAAAACTCCTAATTTTCCTGCAGCTCAGTCCTGGTCCTCCCGGGCCTCCAGTGGGCCCAGTAACAGACCCCGGGTCTACCATAGTAACATCAATGGGACCAATGATGGATAAACGGTACGTGGGGTCCTTAACAATCTTAAAACCAGCCATGTGGGGTCCTTAATCTTAAAACCAGCCATGTGGGGTCCTTAACAATCTTAAAACCAGCCATGTGGGGACCATCTGACCTGTAGGGGCTGAGGATGTTGAGCGGGGGAGGCTTGTCCCCGCGGTGGTACATCTCCACCACGGGGTTGGGCACCGAGGTCCTCGACACCACCTGCTGGTCCTGGATGGTACTGCTCTTGAAGGCCTTCCTCATGTTGATGTCCTGCAGGGAGACTGGTGGACGGAGGAAGTAGAAATAAACGTATGTGATATATTTAGTAGATTTAATGTAATAATTAAATGTCAAAGAATTATTTGAGGCACATTCCGTGGGTCGGATTTTTTATATTCCTATTATAACATTCAGGACAATAAGGAAAATGTAATTTGATTTTAAACGCATTTTCTTCTTTGTTCTGTGTTTCGAAAAGGTGGAAAATCTGATTTTACCCAAATCTCACATGAACACATATGTGTAACCTGGACCCTGAGATGTATGCGTTTATGGATTTTGCTGAAAGGCATTCTGGGAAAGTAGGAAATTGCTCAAAGGAGCATAAGTAGAGGAGATAAAATACTATAAGTCGAAAGGTTTTACATGCTTAAAATAATACACTTTACATGCATATAGACCAGGGGTGCCCAATACGTCGATCGCGATCGACCAGTGGATCGCCAGGGTAGCGCGGGTAGATCGCATGCCATTAAAAAAAAAAAAAAAAAAAAGTATCTTCCCTACGACATTTGCCACTTGATTGATATACAGATCAGCCAGTGTGTAAATCAATGTCCATCACCACGGACGGTGCGCCCGCATGGTCGGCCGCTTGAATGCATTATTTGCGCTTCGCTACTCCCGTGAGTTTACGCAACTTTATGTGGTTAATTTGCGCCATTCGCTTTACTCGCGGCTGAAAAGGGGCAGGGATATCTCCGTGGCTTATCTCCGTAAAAGCGGTACCATTTCCGCCATCCACCATTGAACTAACCACTAGTTCTGCTTTATAGTTATTGTGGAAATCCCTCGAACGTCGGACCATCAGACGCCCCGTGTCCATAATATCATCTGTAGCCGCACAACAGCGTCTGAATGACGGCTGCTTCCAGCGCTGCTTCAGGCGGACCAGCAGCAGTTTGATTCAGCACCGGCAGGACGGCAGTGATGATGCGGAGCTTCTCAACGCTGATTGGCTTTCACTACGCAAATCTTTCGCCCAAGTTATTCGCGTCATTTGCGCTGCCCGGCGGAAATTTGCGTCATTCGCGTCTGTGCATTGACTTTGCATGTAATCTACTCGCGAATAATACCTGCCGCATTCAGTGTGAACGCAGCATAACCCTGGCTGTTTCTATTCAGTGCAAGTCAGAGTAAAATGTAATGACCAAAAATGTACAGAATTATATTGTGTCATAAGTTATGCAAGGTACGCCAATATTGTAAATATAAAGTATACTCGGTATATTAATACATTAATAATGCTATTTATTAATATATATCTATATAGATTTATATAGATATATATCTATATAGATAGATATTTAGCATTATTAATGACTAGGTAATTTTAAAAGTAGCTCGCAAGCCAAAAAAGTGTGGGCACCCCTGATATAGACTAACACATTACTACAGAGACCACACACACACACACACTAATAACAGGCCAGCAGGGACAGATTAGTCTTAGAGCTTGTTGCACCAGCTTAACAAGGATCTTTTACACACACAACAGAACAGACACTGCAGCAGCAAGAGAGGCGTGTGTTTGCCTACTGTGTGTGTGTGTGTGTGTGTGTGTGGAGGAGCTAAACCGTGTGTTATTCTAACTATTAAAATGTTATGCAGTGAGCAAGACAGCATAATTAATGTGTCTTCATAACAGAAAGAGAGAGTGAGCGATAGAAAACACTCGTGGTGTCAATCCCTTAACCCCCCAGAGAAGATTTAACACTACAAGACTGCAACGCTATCCAGGATCTAGCAGATGGACACACACACACACACACAGTTGGTGTACATCCGCTCTGTGTATAATCAGGTTAAACTGTGTCAATATGACATATTTTCCTTCCACTGATTTATTTGACTTCTGCATTGTATACTGTGTGTGTGTGTGTGTGTGTGTGTGTGTGTGTGTGTATACGCTCAATGAGATTATTAACAAGCCAGAGGCGTGTGATAGGTTTCACCTCAGACAGCAAATTTCTCAAAAACTAAACGGTGATTGGCTGGTAGAGCTGTGTGTGTTCTCGCACATCTATCTTTGTGAGGACCGACTACTGTTCCGGTCCTCACTTCATTCAAAAGGCACGTTTGAGGGTTCAGACCTGGTTTTAGAATTAGGGTCTATGTAGCAGGGTTGAAGTCGGGTATTTAGTAGTCATGGTCAAGGGCATGCATTATGTCAACGAGTGTCCTCACAAAGACAGAAGTACAGGGACGTGTGTGTGCGTGCAGACTCTGCAGTCAGCACACACACGTCCCCGCGGCAGAATGAATAATCGACAAAACTAGCAGCTAAAGCAACTTTCATTCAGACACATCTTCAAAGAGACCGCAAGCTGGGACACACACACACACTTTGGGATTTTAAACATTATTAAAGCGAAAAAAGTGGAAACCCTAGATTATGCTTTTTCGGACTATCGTAGTCAGACATGACCTCCCCTTCCCCTTTCTTTCATTCTCACTCCCTTCCTTTTTTATTCCATTGTCCCTTCTTTCCTCTTTTATTCTTTCATCCTATAATAATCCCTTCTTTCCTCCCTTCATTGCATCCTTCCTTCACTTATTTCTGTCTCACTTTCCCTAACCCATTCATTTTCTTCTTTCCTCCCTCCCTTTCAGAAGGAGGAGTGAGGGATGAAGAAAGGAAAGTGAGAAGCGATGACTGAGTGAGTGTGTGGTAGGAAACGAGAGGACAGACGATTTGCTTTTGTGTAGGAGGAAGAGAGACGAGAGAGTGAGAGCGGGGGAGGAGTGGGAGAGGAAGAAGAGGACTGCTGAGCTTTTTCCTTTTTCATCTCAGACTGTGCAGCTCTTTCTGACGGCGTGCTGCAGAATGACTCGGCAGTATATATAATAAATAAGAAAAAGAGAGAGAGAGAGAGAGAGAGAGAGAGAGAGAGAGAGAGAGAGAGAGAGAGAGAGAGAGAGAGAGAGAGAGAGAGAGAGAGAGAGAGAGAGAGAGAGAGAGAGAGAGAGAGAGAGAGAGAGAGAGAGAGAGAGAGAGAGAGAGAGGAGAGAGAGAGAGAGAGAGAGAGAGAGAGAGAGAGAGAGAGAGAGAGAGAGAGAGAGAGAGAGAGAGAGAGAGAGAGAGAGAGAGAGAGAGAGAGAGAGAGAGAGAGAGAGAGAGAGAGAGAGAGAGAGAGAGAGACCAAGCTCCAGACCGCACGCTTAGTTTGAGCCTCTAGGGCCACCGTACTCTCTGAAATCTCCTGTCTGTGCTGACTGAATCATCACAGCCTGTGTGTGTGTGTGTGTGTGTGTGTGTGTGTGTGTGTGTCTCAATTACTGCATTACGAGTAATTGACCTTCAGAGTTATTGAAAAGCTAAATGATGGAGCTAATGGCAATGACTCTGACTATATACACACACCTTACTGTTTCATAAACACACTCAGATGGCACAAACACATCAAACAAAGAAAGTGGAAACAAGTTAAAACACACACACACACACAAAATAATAACAACACTCTCAGATACAAACACCTCCTACCAAAACCCAAGCAAACACACAGACTGGAACAACACCAAAAAAAGAAAGAGCAAATACACAAACACCTGAGACAGCAGTCGTCATAATCATCTGGGACAGACGACCTTTAAAGGGCCACACACACACACATACACAGGCCTACCTTCCTCCACGGTGGAGTCCAGCTGGGTGACCTTCACAGCCAGCTGGTCCACCCTCTCCTGCAGGCTGCTCATCCTCAGGTAGAAGCTGTTGGCCTCGATGAACAGCTCCCCGAAGATGTCCTCTGCATGGCGACCTGTAGCATCGTCAGCGTTAGGCTTTTTATTTAAATTAATGTTTAAAGTGAAAAAAAGAGGATCAGTAATCTGTTGAAATTCTTTAAAGAAATTCTTAAATTAAATGTATTTACTGAAATGTAGAATATTTCCTCAATAAGACCTCTAAAGCTAATAAAATCCTCTTTCTCTGACAGATGGAGGGAGGTGGAGAACTCCCTCATTCACACTGAGCTGTCGCTGAATTTCATTTAGTCCACAAACGTTCAGCACATTTCAAACTGATCTGTTCTTCCTCTTCAAGATGCTGTTGGTCAATGGTTTAAAGTTCACGCAAAAGTAGTATTTCAAGTGTCTTATGTGTTGAAATAAGATATATTTTAAATTAATTTGACTAGTGCACTGTTTATGGTATAATTAAAGAAAGTGATTCAAAAACAGTTACAAAATAAAACATTCCATCTTTTTGTAAACATATAACCAACAAGGCCCTCCCCCTAGGTCTGCCCTCAAAGCGAGTGGTGCGCTCTCATTGGCCGTCGCTCCCCGACAGGTCAGGTGACCTGAGACCAGCGGCCACTCACTCAGACTGCCCAGCTGCTTGATGATGGCCGCCAGGGTGCTGTTGGTGACGCACTCCAGCTCACTGGTCACCCCGTCCGGCAGCGCCCCGCGGCACAGGTGCCGGGGCTCGATGTTCCTCTTCACCAGCGGCATGCTGGTCTACGCCTGAGGAGACAGGAAGGAGGGGGGAGGGTCAGCCTTTCTACTTCCTGTCTGGCTTCAGGACACCAGACCTGAATGTCTGAAGCCGAGAGAGTCTGACGTGTTAACACCCCGCAGGAAGCAGACAGCTTCCACTTGATGGATAAGGGAGGTGTGTGTGTGTGTGTGTGTGCGTGTGTGTGTGTAGCGTCCTGTCCGCCGCAGGCCGCTCTGAGTCAATGCGGCGTGGAGACAGGCTGGTGAAGGCAAATGAGCCGGAAAGGAGGGTTTCTAAATGGTGCTAACGAGCCGCAACCGTAGCCAGAGAAACCACGAGAGGGGGGGGGGGGGGGGGGTTAGAGGACGGAGATGATAAACCTATATACCTATAGTCCCAGGACGGACACCTCCAAAATAAATCACGCCAAAACCGTCGACATTGACAAATAGGACGACAGGTAAAAGGAGAAATTGGTACATTATATTTTTGGGGGTTCTGTCCCTTTAAGGGTCCAGGTCATCGCTCGGGAAACTCGCTCCCACGCTTCTGATATAACGTTTGGAGGGACGAAGACAAAAAACTAACTGTACAGAAACAGATGTGTTGCCAAAATGTGTGCAAGAGTCTGATTCAACACACTCATCATCATCGTGTGTGTGTGTGTGTGTGTGTGTGTGCATGTCGCTCTGAGTTCGCTTGACCTCTTCACGACTCCGACCACCTCAGATCTCGCCGCCTCGTCTTAAAGAGCCTCCCCTCCTCCAGCTGTTGTAAATAATCAAACACCGCGGCTGTTCAATAATACATTTCTTCTTCTTCTTCATCATCATCAGTCGCTTCAATGGCTGCTCTTCATCCCTCGTTTGTCACGTCTTCCTGACCCCTCCCCACTTTATTTCACAGTATATTCTCTGGACTAGATCTCTTCCTCTCCGCCTGGTGGCATTAATAAACCAGTGAGGAGTGTGAGTGTGTGTGTGTGTGTGTGTGTGTGTGTGTGTGTGTATAATGTTGTGAGATGAGGAGATTCTAGACCACATGTGTCAAACTCAAGGCCCGCGGGCCAGATGTGCCCCGCGACGTCATTTTATGTGGCCCTCGACGGCTTGGAAGGTATGATCACCACCGTGGACCCGTTTTCAGTCGGTCGCGGACCTTTGCATGGGCAATATAAAAATCTTGTGATTTTATTTTGAAGGGAATTTTGAATGCAGCAGAGTGCGTCTATTCACACTCCTCAGTGTGAATAGACGTTCACAACACACTTTACTTGCATGAGTTTACACACGCACTATTTGTGATAGTTCACTTCATTCCCGACCTTTTTATTATGTTTGTGCATGAAAGCACTGCTGAGTCTGTTAAAAAAGGCTGAAGTTATAAAATGATTATGTGTGTTGTATTAATTTGTGTCCTTAAGATGCACTTTTGGGTTTTTAATTGAGTGTAAAAGGGAATATTTCTAACTAGTTTTTTTGTGTTGGCATGTGAGATTCTGTACCATTTCAGGCTCAAACTGCACCATCTTTTCATTAAATCCATTTGAGAAGTTGAGCATGTTCCTTGCTTTGGATCTCGGTTCATTTAGGGGTGATGGTGCAGCCAGACCAGTAGAACCACTGCCCCAGACCACATGCATGTTCTTATTGGCTAGTTATGTCCTTCTCAACTGTGACAAAAAAAGCTTTGAACAAAGTTAATATAACAACGATTGTTTGATCTTTGTTATTTTCTTCTGTTTTAAGTTTGATCTTTGATAGAGTAATGTGGGTTTATATATATATATATATATATATATATATATATATACATACATACATACATACACATATATACATACAGGCATGTACAATATTGTTACACTTGAATAAACAATACAAAGACAGTTATTTAACAATATGTTCGGTAGTAGTTAAATTGATACAGTGTTAGTTACAACCGGCCCTTTGAGGGCGACCATGATGCTGAAGTGGCCCACGGTGAAAATGAGTTTGACACCCCTGATCTAGACGTTAAGGCCCATGAAGTCTGGGTTTGTGATGTAGTGGTACATGAAATGAAATGTGGGGATCCACCTAACACATGAAGCATAGACTTCTATACAACCAGAGGAGTCACCCCCTGGTGGTCAGGAGAGAGAATGCAGCTTTAACACATGAAGCATAGACTTCTATACAACCAGAGGAGTCACCCCCTGGTGGTCAGGAGAGATAATGCAGCTTTAACACATGAAACATAGACTTCTATACAACCAGAGGAGTCGCCCCCTGGTGGTCAGGAGAGAGAATGCAGCTTTAACACATGAAGCATAGACTTCTATACAACCAGAGGAGTCACCCCCTGGTGGTCAGGAGAGATAATGCAGCTTTAACACATGAATCATAGACTTCTATACAACCAGAGGAGAATAGATGTCGATACATGACCAGGTGTGTATTCTTCTTTGAATTCATCTCGACTTTAGACACTGAGGGGAAGGAGAGAATTAACAAGATGAAATGAAGAAGAGGAGCCTAAAAAAAAAATAAAAGTGTGTCGAGGAGCCATTGGGAGCGCTGTCATGGCAACGCGCCGAGGAATCCAGTCAGAAAGAAAAGTGTCACTCGGTGCTGCTCCGAAAATAGTATGAAAGAGAGCCGGAGAGAAAAAGGGGAAAGGGAGGGAACAGGGAGGGAAAAGGAGGAAACAGGGAGGGAAAAGGAGGAAACAGGGAGGGAAAAGGAGGGAAAGGGAGGGATGGGAACTTAAAATCTAAAAGTCGAGCCCAGAGGATCCAGAAGAGCTGCAAACAGCAACAGAGGATCTTTTCTCGCAGTCGCGTGAATCCCCCAGCCAGGCGCCGTTAGCTAGCGCCTTGAACGTTAGCTAGCGCCTTGAACGTTAGCTAGCGCCTTGAACGTTAGCTAGCGCCTTGAACGTTAGCTAGCGCCTTGAACGTTAGCTAGCATCAAGCTAGTCTGCAGTCGCTTGTTGGGTTTCTTTTGTGCAAGACAGCTGCCAGTTTCAAGTCTTCCTTGAAAATAAATATAGTTAATTCGACAGTCGGAGCCAGGAGGCTGTTAGCTTAGCAATGAAGCTGCTTCTGGCCTGAAAAAAAGCAGGGAGGGGGTGGGGAGGGTATGAATTACTGTCCTTAACCAAACTCATCATTCCTGCATGCCGTTAGAGCAGCTAATGCTATTACCGCTCCGTCTGCTCATCCATACAGACTTAAGTACACAGACACCTCCCACTGTGCAAAGTCTGCCTCAGTCTGTTCTCAGGCAAGGTTAGCACCGCCCCTCCATAGGAGGGACACGCCCCCTCAGAGCTAATCAGCCTTCAGCTGCAACTACCAGACGGCTAAATGACGAGCAGCGAGTTCTGCGGAGAGATAATATACATGGGCGTACCTGTACAGCGTGCACGGCTGGTGTTTATGTTAAAGGGAGCAGCTTCATGACAAGAATCTCTGTTCTGGTTTCTGCTAATGTGGTTAGTAAACAGGTCAGCCAGAGCAAGGAATGCTGTGTGTGTGTGTGTGTGTGTGTGTGTGTGTGTGTGTGTGTGTGTGTGTGTGTGTGTGTCCTCCTTGCGCCCCTCTGTGACCCCGTCTCCCACAATTAAATGTGTCGACCTCAGCACGATTGCAACAAGTCATCCGGCAGAACCATGTGACCTGACAAACACACACACACCAAACTGGATCTACTGGTGCAGGGTTGGTGGTCAGGTCTGGGCACTGGGATGAAGGCGGTTGGGGAGGGGAGGGGGGAAGGGGAGGGGAGGGGGGGGGGGGGACAGGTCACATGAGATGTGATGCGATGTGTCACTGCGGTGTCCCAGTTCCCCCAGTTTAGAGGCCGATGCAGAAAAACCAGTAAGAGACGAGGTGAGTGTGGAGAGCCCTAAAGGACCGCCATCCTCCCATCAGTCTGTGATGAGGATGATGATGGTGGTGAAAACCTTAAGTTCAAGTGGTGACATTCGTAGCTTTGATTTCCCCTTTTTTCATCCTTATTACATTACTTTCCTCAACAGCTGTACAGGGAGCAGTGTGTGTGTGTGGTGTGTGTGTGTGTGTGTGTGTGTGTGTGTGTGTGTGTGTGTCTGGCCTCGAGGCGTCCCATGAGTGCAGCTTTATATCCTAAAGAATATCAAGTTTCCTCGTCACTGAATTCTTTGTCGGTACCGGAAAAAAAACTCAACATGTGAGAGAATGTTGGTCTGCAGTAAAAACAAACACACAAACAAACAAACACACACACTCTTAAACATTTCTGGTTTTGTTCCAGCGATATTAAGTTTTCACTTAAGCTACTGAGCTTTCATTCAGGAAGTTAAATAGATATCAGAGCCTACATTTCCCACAATGCAACACAGCGGGGCTCCTTTAAATGTGCTCTCAATGGGTCCGGTTCCGGCTCCCTCCAGAGCACAAAGAGCCACTGGACTGGACTCCGGAGGCTTTGAGGGTGAAAGCCTCCGCTCTGCCCGAGTGCCTCTGAGCAAGGCACCGCACAGCCTGAGACCAGAGGTCGAAGCTCAACGCCGGATCGATGCGAACGAGCCAGGAAATCGCTGAGTCAGCGATGAAGAAGTGTGTGTGTGTGGCTCTGGGAGCGCTTGTTTCGGCTTCACACAAAAGACACACAAAAGCAACGCGGTTTAAAGCAGCGAGGTCATGTGACCGGGCGGCGGAGAGATGAGGCACAATAAAATATATATTTCCCGACAGCAATAACGGCGAATAGTTCCTGTTTGTACCTGGAACGCCACGTGGAAGGAACCGTGAGAGTCACGGAGGCCGGCAGTGCCACCGGCAGAAAAGTGAGGAATAGGAATTGTGATAAGAGGAATATCGGATGAAAGAAGTCAAAGTTGTACATATTCATAAATGTCTTTGTGCTTTTCTTTAGCTTAGAAAGAGGACTTCATATCTGCCACGTACAGGGTTCATCCACATGGTGACCAATGGAGGTCCAGGACTTTTCTAGGACTTTTCCAGGACTTTAAACCAAATTCCCATGAGCAAACATTTAGTGAAATCTGGGTGTGTCCATGAAAAAGTGATAAAATGTAGTATTTAAACTAACAATGAGGATTCAAAGCATACAGTATTCCTTAAAGGACACAAATGAATGAGAGACAATAGTTTGATTAAAAGAATAAACATTTATAGATATACTCAGCGTATGCCTGCTTATATTTTGAGTCTTTCTTTTAAAAGCATATTCATTATTTCAAACTCAGAGTAAATGAACCACATGAACACATGAATATAACATTTACATGACTTTTACTAAACTTTGGAGATTTCTTTTCCAGGCCTGGAAATAACCATTTTAAGACTCCATGACTTTTCCAGGTTTTCCATGAGCGTATGAACCCTGCACGTGTTTCTACGGTAGCCCTGAATGGCCAAACCCAACAAGCCTAGAAAAGGTGTCTTCCATGTTATTCTGACGGCAGACCAGTTGGAAAATGGGATGAAGCTACTGGGAAGTTGGGGAAGTCTACATGCAGCAGGAGAACACGGCTCATGACGGATCGGATCCATTCAACGTGTCGAGAGACTTATTCAAACCAGGAATAACCCCGGAGTGGATCTCTAAGTGGCCACATCGCTCAGTCTGAGTGCACCTTGAAGAGGCTCAGGGGATTCAAACCATTAGCCGGCCGTGTCGAGGCGCGTCCGAGGGGGAAAGCGGCAGAGAGGTGTTCCTCTCACCTGGAGACGGTTCAGAACACGGATATGAAGACGAGGCTAGAGGACGGAACCCGGTGCCTTCCACGCCTGGAAGACAAAACGCTGGGCACACTGCCTCTGGACTGCTAATCATCCGCCGCCGCAGAGAAACCGGCTCAGAATAAACATGCAGCTTTTGTATCTGTCAGGATGAAGGCGTCCATTTCCTCCAGTTATAAAAGTGGATGTTTTATGTTTTTGTAGTTTAAACTGATAAAACACATAATTGGTAGAGGCCATCAAAGGGTACCTAATCAAAAAGGTACCTATATTTCATGTAAATCATCACATATTCATCAGCATATCTCAGGATATAAGTTTACTTTTCGACTTTCTTGACTAGAGTTGATGGGGAAACCCCTGAGCCCGATAAATCGTGTTCATCGGTGTCGATCTTCCCATCGTAAACATATTCTCCTAAATTAATTGGGGAAATAGTTTCAGTTAGTTTGAGCCTGAGAGGACTTTGACTAATTAGCTCAATTTGGAGCAAACGGCCTAAAAAAAAAAATCCTTATTTTATTACCATTTATCCTTTAAAATGCACGGGAACGACACGGGAACCAGTGTGCATCTAAAGCTTCTTCACTGCCCGGAGGAGAACACGTCTTTTTACCAGCACAGCATCGGGCCTCACTTCCTGTGTGTGTGTGTGTGTGTGTGTGTGTGTGTGTGTGTGGTTATGCCTCTTATGCTTATTTAGCGCTGAGCCTTCTTTCTCTTCTTCCTCGATGATTCGCTTACGTAACAAATCAGCGCAAGCTCGTCTGAGCACTGTCTCTTATGAATACAACTCCACACACACACACACACACACACACACACACACACACACACACACACACACACACACACACACACACACACACACACACACACACACACACACACACACACACACACACACACACACACACACACACACACACACACACACACACACACACACACACACACACACACACACACACACACACACACACACACACACACACACACACACACACAATATTGCTCATTTTACCAGATTGTTGGTTTAAGCCCTGCAGATATGACATTTGCATAACTATTAAACAGAAAAGCAGCCAATGATCTCATGAGGAAATTAACCGCAGCAATCTTTACTGATAAACAGCTTTAAACGGTTTATATTGATCTTCAAAACTGTTGCAGGATCATTTCCTTTTGATAGACTAATCGAAGTCTGAATGATCCAAATTGGACAAAAGTGCATTCCTTTAATTATGATCACACACGCGCACACACACACACGCACAGAGAGCCTGTAATCCTCAGGGCTACTATTCCATATCCATGATGAAAAACAATTAATTCAACATGCAATTAATAACCCGATGCATTGCACTGTAAAGCATTGTGGACACACTAACATATAGATGGCTCCAGGAATGCCTACACCAACCAGGGTAGAGGTCCAGGCCACTCGTCCTCACCGCTACACCAGACCCCATGCAAAAAACGTGCAATTTAAGCATCTATTGGACACAAAGACAGTGTGGGTCCCTGGCGCAGACTAATCCTCCACACACCTCCCCCCCCCACACACACACACGCGCGCGCACGCACGCGCGTGCACACATACACACACACACGGCTCGCTCTCTGCCAAATCCGACGACACATTTTGTCAGACGCACCTGGTCACGACTAAAATGGAGCTAAAGCCGCTTCACGCCTGCAGAGCAATGGACGCCAATTAGTGCGCGTGCAGCTCTCTCTCCCTCTCTCTCTCTCTTCTCCATCCCTCTCTCTCTCTTTCTCCCTCTATTAGTGGCGTTTGCATTTTCTGCGTGTGTACGCGCGATGTGATAACAATAACAAATACCGCCCCCCCTCCACTCCCACAGGAGGCATGTGTCCGCGCCATCGCTGTCACGTGCAAAGCCGCTTTAAAATCCACTCAGGTTTACCTGTCTGCGGTCTTCTTCTTCTTCTCTCGCTTAATTAAATGCTTCTCTCCGGCTCTGCATTTCATTTCAGGTCGCCCATGTTCGCAGCTCGATGGATGGATGGATGGATGGATGGAGGAGGAGGAGGAGGCCTTTGAAGTAAGGAAATCTGGGTCCGTGCTCGCGAGCCAGCTGCGTGGACTGGATTTATGTCGTTTCCAAGGCAGCGTCCGTCGACCCGACGAGCGTCAAGCTGCTGGCCTGCCGTAAAGAAACGACTTCCGATTTACATTTCAGAATAAAGGTGATCGCGATTAAAGTGGCATAATATGGCTTAAATCAAAAAAATGGGAACTTCCTTAAATTAAATGACTGATGTATTGATGATTAATATGTTCGACATGGATACAATTGATACTATATATATATATATATTCTTTTTTTATTTTAATATATTTATATATTTAATTTATTTTGTATATTTTTTTAATATATGTATCGATATATATAGAGACAGATATTTTTTTAATTTTTGTTTTACGGTTTATATATATATATACATATATAGGGAATAGAAGTAGATGACAGAATCAAATGGGGGCCTTTATGTTGAACGTTAAAACGTATTTCCGGCTGTACCTCACGCTAACTTGACGCAGCATCAAACGAACCAGGGAGATGCAGCAAATCGGTGTTACGGCGCATGCGTGTCCGAAGCGACGCGACTGTTTCCGAGGATAGCCGAGGCCACCGCCCACTCCGCCGAGCAGCATGGGCGGACGGGCGGAGGATGTTGAGCCGCTGCGAGCCCCTCGCGATGCGGTTCATACGCGTGGAAACGCGCGTGCGGACGAGGGGCTCATTTCGCCTTCATTAATAATCGAAAAAATGAAATATAATGCTCATAAACAAGCTCCTTTCAGTGACGTCATTATGATTATATGCCAAATACAGACACAGTGACACGCTAAAACGAGGTTTCTTTTTTACCCACAACCCCCTAGCCCCACAACATATTAACAACGTGTTAGTCTATACACAAATCAAGTTTTTTTTTATTATTATAATTTTAGTCAGAGCAGTGCAGACACCTTAGTTTACCTCACACAGTCCTGCTGTTCTCCAGCTCGGGCGGCGCTGTTGCCTCGTGTTTGAACTCTGTCGCTGTCCGTGGTGCTGATTTGAGGGACGCCGCTGCACACAGAGACTTCGAAAGAAACGCTTTTGCTTTTAAAACCTATAAAGGCTTAAAGGAAAATTGCTGCAATAAACTGTCCCATCGTGTCTTGATATCTGCAGTGCATTCTGGGAATTCTAGTTTACAGCTGATTTTGATTTTATTTGTTTGTTGTGGTGCCACATTGTGTGTTAGAAACCCGAATCACAGCACAGGTGGAAGAGATATCTCTTTTCTGGATGTCATGGCACATACAAGTAACATTTGGGAAGACTTTTCAATAATTCATCTTTGAAAAGATGGAAATTAAAATACTTGTTACTACAAGGAACTTTCATTTTATGTTGATTCTGGCGCCCCCCGTGGACTAAAGTAGTAGTGTCTCCAAGCACCAGGGTCCCTTTAGAAAACCTCACATTTTACTGCAGCAGCAGCGTCTGACAGTCTGCCCTTCTCAGTCCTGGTTCTGGTTTTCCCGTGGCCCCCTTCTCTCCAGTGGGTCCAGCAATACAGCTAGACTGAGACTGGTTCAGAACCAGTTAAAAGTTCCTCATGACTATTGGTTTGTTACCTGTGTTGTTAATGTACAAATAAGACAGTTGTCCAGACATTAGAATAATATTTTAATAAATAAATAGCAGCATCACACAGAAGAAAAAATACATTGTGTGGATGACGGCATAATCATTGTATAAACTCAAAATGTGTCGTAGACAAACACTCACAATTAAAATGGTATAAAAACAAACAAACAAACAAACAGCCACTGCGTAACAGAAGAGGGGTTGAACCCATGAAACGAGCGCCGGATCCCACGAGGGCGAGGCGGACCGGGCCGGCGCCGCCGGGTGTTCAAGAGCCGCTGTTTGATGAAGGAGAACGACCCGCTCAGGCTTTCACTCAGAGCCGTATGGTGACAGAGTTTTGTGTTTGTTGGGGGTCGTGGGACCGATGCAACGTTCAAAGACCATACGAACAATCGTGCGTTCAGCTCAGCTTGTTGAGGTATTTTCACGCTCAATTTGCTGCTAATATTCTTTCCTAGTTACCACTTTCACAGCTGGCATAAAAGGTCAGAATGATTTAAATTAAATGGTCTTGCTAAGAGTTAAACGAGCAGATGTGTTAGCTTAGCTTAGCATAAACAGGGGCTATCAGCTAGCTCTCTGTTCTGTGCAAAAGTTAAAGAAAAGTATTCGGCACCTCCGAAGCTCTCGTGTTGCATCTCATTTAGTTTAAAAACTACGGTGTAAAAGTTGTTTACTGCAGGTCACTGCTCCCGTGCCGAGAAACAGCTCCAGCATAAAAAACCCAACAAATAAGAATTACGTTTCAGTTTAACGTTTGGAACCAGCTAGCTAGCTGCTCCCTCCTCTTCCAATGCTAATGAATGCTAAGCTAGACTAACGGTCGGCTGGCTCCAGACTCAAACCTCTGATATTCTGTTCTTCAATATTTGGCCGAAACATTTGACTTGTTTATGAGGCTCTTTGTGGTTTAGGACCTCCATAACTAATTTATTAACTCACAGATAGAACTAAACTAAACTAAACTAAAACTTCCCCTCTTTGTTTTAATCTTTTACAGGTTTTATTTGTTTTATTGCTTGCCTTTATTGTGCAGTATTGTACTGTTTTATTCAGTTTCTCACTCTGAGCTACTGAGCATTTATCTGAAAGAACCCGATATGGTTCTCGTTAGTACCTTTATTTGTAAGAGTGAAGGACATCAACGGGCTACTGTAGTTTTTAAGCTCCTCCAGAGACTCAGAGGATATATAAACTGGAGTGCCCCTTTAAGAGATCTCTTAAAACGTGACTTTTTGTCAATGGGTTTCCTGTTACAACACGAACCATTTAGCTCCACTGAACTAACCCTAACCCTAACCCTAACCTACGAAGCCGGTCACCACACACACGGGTCACAGGTTCACGTCTCCTCTAGTAGCTCCGGCTGCTAAGAAATCTAAACCTGCCACCTTTAAAGTCCACACAACATCGAGTAGTTGTCCGACGGCAGTACAGAGCAGAGCGATCAGCTGATGGAGATGCAGAGTGTGTGAGTGTGTGTGTGGGAGGGGTTTGGTGACCCCGTGGGGTTCGTCTACTTTTGGCAAGCTTTTATTTTTTGGCAAACCCAAATCTTGTTGCCTCCGCTTTGGCTTTCACTGTCATGGTTTTAGCACATTTTGGCTGAGAGGTTTTCCTGTTTCGGGGGGACTAAGATCTGATCTTAAGGCTGACCTTGAAAGTAAACGACGGAGAAGTTCCCCTGATTATATGATATGCATATTAATATAGGCTTTGACTCATGTGTATCTTTAGATGTGGGAAATATCTATTGATCGATTTCTTTGATTCGGGTAGAAACATCCCACCGTTCTGGTCCAAATAAAAGGTGATCTGACCGAAGCTGAGGAAGATCTTGGAGGGCGAGTCTTACATTACTCGGATGGAGGTGAGGATGATAAGCTGAGGCTGATCTTCATATTTTGTTCTTTTTTATAGAATGACATCTGAGGAAGCTTTGTGCACCTTTTACCTTAAAAACTTCACAGTTTCACATTTCTTCTACTTTAGATTGCTCCGTTGAATATTTGAAACTTCATTATTGTCAGTAAAAAGGGTTCGGACCGAAGCCTGCGCCATTGTTATTATTTATTTTTCTTCTTCTTCTTCTTCTTTTTTAGCTCTTTTAGCCCCTTGTTCAGAGGGAGGTGACGTTTCCTGTGTGGCCACCAGATGGCACTGTGAGTCCACCGGAGACCGGCGGTCCATGTACATTCCTTCATCTCCTCGCAGACAAAGACACAGAAATGTTTCCTTTAGAGAACCCCCCCGACACACACACACACACACACACACACACACACACGCACACACACGCACACACACACACACACACACACACACACACACACACACACACACACACACACACACACACACACACACACTTCTGTCAGCTGAATAGTTTGATTATACATGCTGGAAAGGTTCATTCATATATATATTTATTCTATGACTGCTTGCAGTCAAGCTTGACCCGGCACAAAAATAGATTTGGTTTAGTTTCTGGTCCGCGTGAGACCGGAGCTCCGGACTGGATTTGGACTCGAGGTCGCAGCTTGACCCCCGTTGACCTTCAGCGGGATCGGGCGCTCGGCTCTGTGACCTGCATCAGCGGGGACGGCGCAGAGGCGCCGCGTGACTTCATACCAGGTGGACAAAGAGAGGCAGCTCTTCACTTGCTGCTTGCTCATCGGCCTCAGCCGCGACCTTCGACCCCGGGTAGTTCAAACCGCCGACCCAACATTCAGACGGCAAATAGAAAACAAATCACGTCTGAAATGTCGGATTCCTTTCCAGATCTTTTACACCTCAGAGGTTAACTTTTAATCAGATTTCTCTGCCGTGAGCACTTCAGTTTGGGGATAAGGCTGCTCAACCAAAACTAGTCCTTTCACAATAAAAGCACCCACTGCAGGTCCGCTTCCAGAATCCCGGCTCGTTGCTCGTTGCGTCTGCAGGTTACAAAAAAAAAACGATGAAAAAGGGGAGACGTCTACCGACAACAACAACAACAAAACGAGCGATCACACGCTGCTGGTGTGTTCTCTGGAGGCGGGGCAGTAGCTGATGAGCGACAGCTCCTGCTCCGCCTCCGTCTCAAGCTCCGCCTCCGACAGCGCGCCTGCGGTGAGGCAGTCGGAGAGGCTCTGCGACACTATTCCCATTTGTGTCTCGTCGTCCGTCATGTCCTCCGGGTCCACCGCCAGCCTCCCGTTGTCCCCCCTCCCGCCGTTGCGACAGTTGCTGTTGCGGTCCACGCCCGCCTTGCCGTGGCCGCCCATCAGGAGCGGGGTCACGGCGTGCGACGAGCACGGAGGCGGGACCAGGAGGGTCTTGCAACTCTGTCCGGTCGCGTTGGCCGCGACTTTGTACCGGCACCGGATGTAGCTGGAGAAGGCCCTCCGGTAGGTCTTGTTGAAGAGGGTGTAGACCAGCGGGTTGACCCCCGAGGAGATGTAGCCCACCCACACGAACACGTTCAGCAGGTCGTTGAGCAGCGACTCGTTGCAGGAGCCCCGGCACAGGACGAAGGTGACGTTGGTGATGAAGAAGGGGCACCACATGATGAGGAAGAGGAAGAAGACGATTCCCAGGACCTGAGAGACGAAAAGGGGGGAAAGAAACCAATGAAAAAAAATTATTTCTGACGTTTGCTCCAAGCACAGATCTATGTTTGACTACTTAATGAGGATTATGATTGTTTTAATACTCCAAGTACATTGCAAGCTAGAAACATTTATTGATGTTTATGTAAATTGGGGCTCAAAAGACATATGTATCTATAATGTTGCCTTTCATTGTCTCATTGTAGTAATTTTGTCTGTTAAATTACTTTCTGGTATTTTTCTGCCTCTTTGTGTCTCTTTGTAGCCATTTGTTCTCTTTGAAGAATATTTTTTGTCTCTTCATGGTCTTTTTATGTCTCTTTGAGGTCTTTTTATGTCTCTTTGTAGCCATTTGCTCTCTTTGAAGAATATTTTCTGTCTCTTCATGGTCTTTTTATGTCTCTTTGAGTTTTTTTTATGTCTCTTTGTAGTCATTTGCTCTCTTTGAAAAATGTTTTTGTCTCTTCGTGGCCATTTCATGTCTCTTTAAGGTTTTTTTGTGGCTCTTTGTAGTTGTTTTATGTCTCTTTGTTATCATATTGTCTCTTTGTAGTTGTTTTGTGTGTCTGTTTGTGGTCTGTTTTGTCTATTGTAGTTTTTTAGTGTCTTTGTAGCCGTTTTATGTTTCTTTGTTGTCCTTTTCCCCTGTGTTGTGGTTGGTGTGTGTCCTTGTCTCATTACAACACAGTCTAAAACCACATCTGTAACAGGATCTCTGCTCTCACCTTGGAGGCCCGCCGCTCGTTCTTTATGGCCTGCATCATGCCCCGGCGCCCGTGGCACCCCGACGCGTCGCTGCGCCCGTGGCCGGCGGCCGGCGAGCTGAGCTGAGACGCCACCTCCGAGCTGGGAACGATGCTCAAGCTGTCCGCCGTGGAGGTGCTGAGCAGCTCGGCTCCTTTCAGGCAGCTCAAGGTGTTTCGCCTGCTGCGGGGGGGCGGGGGCTTTAACTCTGAGGGGGAGGGGCAAGAGAGAGGGGGAGGGGCAAGAGAGTGAGAATATATGCATAATGTTCATATCCGCCTTGTTTTCAGCTGTGTGCATTTTTCAGCTGATCCAAGAGGCTTTTTAAATAGTTTATTGAGCTAAAAGAAACACATATAGGAACTTTTATTAGAAAAAGTCAAAGTGAAACATGTAGAAAAGTAGGATAACATGACAGCACTTTAGTAAATGTTACGTTCCAGCTCAACTTTAATCTCCATGACTCAACTTTAACTTAAGTTACCATGAAAACTGCTGCAGATCTCTCCCCGGACAACCAACCACCGAAAGCATGCCAGATACTGTGTTAACAAGGCTGCTGGCATTTTGTGAGGGAGGAGGAAGAGGAGGAGGAGGAGGAGGAGGAGGAGGAGGAGGAGGAGGAGGAGGAGGAGGAGGAGGAGGAGGACGTATGAAAAGGTTAAACATGAGGAGGTTTCATTCACACTTTGTTTTGGGATGCCGGAGGATGAGTCGGATAAAGAGAAGCTGAGGCTCGGCTCCACCAGCGTGATGAAAATATAAATAAATGTCATTCCCGCTCAATTCAACGTAGCATGGCGGTCTGAGTGGCAGCCATTTTGCTTTGTACCGTTGTAGCGAGCTAGCTGTCCGTATGAACAGACTTACGGAAAGTCACAGACGTAGAGAGCCGGAGGAAATGAGTCAAATTTAACATTTTAATGCTTCATTCACACTTAAAAATCACATCGCTGTCACCAGACGAGAGTCAACTCTGTTCAGCTCATTTTCAGTAGCATTGAAGCGAACTGCTAGCCAGTTAGCAATGATTAGCTGATTCACCGTTCTGCGGAATGACAAGCTAACGTTAGCCTACCTAGCTAACGTCAGAGAGCTGCAACACTTTACTGTAAAGACGAGCTGACACTCGTACGAGTCAAACCACCACGAAACAGTTTGATGTCCGTTTTTATATGCAGAACACAGAGCTGGTGAATTATCTGATGTTTGTTGTGGTGGAAACCAGTTCATTATTAATATAATTAAACATGAAAATATGCTGCAGTGAAAAAACAACAGCAAATCTGCTTCTAAGTGGATTAATTTGGGGATTTTTAAGGCTTGTGGTGTGATTAAAATCTCAACAATACCAACATATGGCACATCGGAGCTATAAAAACAACAGCCAACAGCTGTTTCATCTCCCAACAATAATAACACATATTGCTGAAGGTTAGGACTTTAAATTCCTTTATTGAAAATATTGTAATGTGTGATTTATTTCTCTAAAAATAAACTAGATTTTATTTTATTGACCCTCCTACCTTGTGAGTCTGAAGGAGCAAGAGTGGTGATCTGAGGGATGTGGAAGGTGCTGGGTGGAGGCAGCAATGTGCTCGTCATTGCTGGTGTGTGCAAAGGCTGCTGGGAAGTCTTTGCCTCGCACAGGAAGACGGTGGCCTGCCTCTGGAGCACCTGGAGAGGAAGAGGAGGAGGATGAAGAAAATAAATGAGGGAGAGGATGTGAAGCGAGGACACAAAGTGTTTATAGGGTTCATATGCATGTTGACCAATGGAATTGGACTTTTCTATGATTTGTCCATGACTTTTCCATGACTTTTCTATGATTTTTCCATGATTTTTCTATGACTTTTCCATGGTTTTTCTATGACTTTTCCATGATTTTTCAAAAAATGTCTATGATTTTTCCATAATTTTTCCAGGACTTTTCCAGGACTTTAAACCAAATTCCCATGAGCAAACATTTAGTGAAATCTGGGTGTGTCCATGAAAAAGTGATAAAATGTAGTATTTAAACTAACAATGAGGATTCAAAGCATACAGTATTCCTTAAAGGACACAAATGAATGAGAGACAATAGTTTGATTAAAAGAATAAACATTTATAGATATACTCAGCGTATGCCTGCTTATATTTTGAGTCTTTCTTTTAAAAGCATATTCATTATTTCAAACTCAGCGTAAATGAACCACATGAACACATGAATATAACACATTTACAGGACTTTTCCATGTTTTCCATGACATATGACCCCTGGTTTGGATACCTGTATGGTGAGGCAGTACGTCACCACCATGATGACCAGCGGGATGAAGAAGGCCACGAACGAGCCAATCAGCATGAAGCGCTCCTCGTTGAGGACACAGCTGCCGTTGACGAAGACCTTGTCCTCGTTGTGGAGGCCGATCACGGGGATCGGCATCGACACGCCTGGAGAGAGCAAGTGGGCGACGGGGAATACATCATTTTTCATTATTTTGATGAGAACTTGTCTGGATAATAATAATATATCATATAGTAATGGAGCAAAGACGTGGAGATAAATACGAGGGAGAAAACCGCTGCACATTTCCAATTATATCC
Organism: Cottus gobio; assembly: GCA_023566465.1. Taxonomy (NCBI): domain Eukaryota; kingdom Metazoa; phylum Chordata; class Actinopteri; order Perciformes; family Cottidae; genus Cottus; species Cottus gobio. The sequence continues at coordinate 2,295,388 of CM042233.1, forward strand.
AATGTCTATAAGTGTAAAAGACAGTTTGATGTAGTTTGTCTCGTTGGCCAGCAGAGGGCACTACACTTTACTATCAGCTTGACCTGTTGACCTCACTGAGCTGATCTGATGAATTCAACTCATGCAGTTAGAAGTAAACATTCTCTACTTCATTCATTTTAAGTGTGCAGGGTTTAGGTGATCCACCTTAAACAAATGCATTCAAGAGGCTAATCTAACAATCTTCATATTTAAATATATTCCACTTGTTTGATACGATTAAAGGCACAATTCAGAAAAAGGTCCATTGTCCATCCTCACGAGTAATTTGAATAATTTCCCCTTCTCTGTTTTTTTAACGGTCTCCCTCGTGTAAATCTTCTATTAAATCCTGCATACAGTCGGGATCCTAAATATTGGATTTATTGTGGAAGAACGTTTGTATTGCGGCTTCTATTGTATCCCAGAGGGGGTTTATGTGGTGAGGCAGGGACTTAACATGGAGCATTTAGTGTACGGTCACATGATATGATTAGACAATGTGTGTGTGTGTGTGTGTGTGCGTGTGTGCGTGTGTATGTGTGTGTGTGTGTGTGTTAAGATTTCGTTAACAGGTTCATCTGTTTCTAAAGATGGAGATCATTATGGGAACTGCTGTTCAGCTCAAGGTCAGGAGTGAAGTGTAAAGACCAAGAAAACGGACGTGAGAGTCCTTATAAGAGCCGTTTGCAGGATTTAGTCCTTTTAGAGGCGTGTGTGAAGCCGTCAGAGCGTTTTGTGTTGTGTCAGGTCACCGTGACCTGTGAGGCAAAACTGAGGGCTTTGTGGGCTTTTTAGAGCAAAACCAGGAATATCAGAGTCCCCTCAACAAAAAGAATGGAGGTAAATGGAATTATGTGGCGCTAAAAACATTGAAGAACTACAGTCGGAAATTCAAGAGCAAAAACAAAATCTCTTATAGCATTAATTCATAAAAATCATCTAATAGAGTTAAACTAACAGCGAGGAAGTCAGTAGAAGCAAAGGAGCGTCTCAAAAAGAGACACATTTGACCAATTAAAAGAAGCTTATCAAAAAATTATAATAATTCAAACCCCAATTTGGACTATTTTAACCTCTAATGTAAGAAGAAAAAAAACAGTAGTAGTTCCAAAATTGTTGTTTTTAAAACGCATTTCGCTGGATGGAAGCTTCATTGTTTTAGGAGACAAGGCAGCAAACATGTTTAAATTAAAGCAACACTGTCGGCTCGATACCAAAAGAGGTGTTTTATATTATTAATTATCATTTATAAAGCCAATAGAAGCGCCACTTCAGGAGATAAGCTCATCAGTGTCTTTAAAATCAATACGTTTCTTCCTCTTGGCACCTGGCCATCACTGATTCATCCAGCCGATCATGCTCGTCACCATCATTCTGTTTCCTCAGGCACAAAGCGTGATGAATGGATGAACTGACCTATGGAGATGGTCCACACGGCGGCAATCTTCATCATGGCTTTGGTCCTGGAGTTGAAGCGGCTGTGCTCGATGGGGTTGCGGATGGCGACGTATCGGTCCAGAGAGATGGCGCACAGGTGCATGATGGAGGCCGTGGAGAAGAGAACGTCCAGGTAGATCCAGATAGGACACAGGGCGCTGGGGAGGGGCCAGGCGTAGTCTGGGGGGAGGAAGGGGGGAAAGGAGGAGGAGGGAGAGGAGGAGGGGGTGGGAGAGAAGGGAGAGGAGGAAGGAGAGGAGGAGGGAGAGGAGGAGGAGAGGGGGAGGAGGAGGAGGGATAGAAGGAGGAGGGAGAGAAGGAGGGAGAGGAGAAAAGAAGGTGACGCGTTAGAAAGCAGTGATGAAGACGTGTTCGATCTGAACCCTCGTTAATTGGGGCCACAGGCCCCGCCTCCTGGGAGGAACCGGCTGAAAGCAGCGATTTGATTGGAGCGTTTACACAAACTGCTCCCGATGATCCCGATCAGCGTCAGCAGATGTTTGATGGATGGATGGATCGCTCTGCAGCCGGAGGACCAGGTGATTAGTTCCTGAGCCGATCCATATGTTTATAGATTATAGATATGAGTGTGGTTATGTGGAGGTTTGAGTGAAGAAGGGATAAAAGAAAGGCTGATTACGGAGGTGAAGATCGATGTGACAGGTTGGTTCTCACAACACTTCGCCCACACGGGATGAGTCGCTCATTATCATTCGATTGTGTTGAATGTGGAACAGTCATAAACGTTCTGTATTACAGTTATCATCATCCTCTGGTTGTATAGAAGTCTATGCTTCATGTGTTAAAGCTGCATTCTCTCTCCTGACCACCAGGGGGCGACTCCTCTGGTTGTATAGAAGTCTATGCTTCATGTGTTAAAGCTGCATTCTCTCTCCTGACCACCAGGGGGCGACTCCTCTGGTTGTATAGAAGTCTGGTTGTATAGAAGTCTACTAATTTGTCTATTATTTTCCTCCCAAACACAAATATACGGTGCAACGCTGTCCAAGGTGCTGAAACCCAGCAGAGGGCTCTCAACAAAGCCCTGTCTTTTATACAATATTTATTGATTAATTTGTTTAAAGGCCTACACATGAGCATGTTTTTCACTTTGAAAAAAAATTGTTTTAGTTTCAATATGTAATAATTATGTAAATTCCTGAGTTTTGAGGTTATTTCTAATCAGACAATAACACAACATAGGTTCATAACTACTGCAAACAAAAGGATATCCTCTTCCCGTTTTGGGTAAAATGGCGCCTTCATTTTCCCGTGAGATCGGAACCACGGCCGGGTCATTATCCTGCAGCCGTTACATCGTGAAACAAACGTGTACTTCATCGTGAAAAGCTAACAATACATTGTATATTGATAAACAATATCGCATATTGTCTCTTTAAGGAGTTTGTGCTGTTCTCGTGTGTTTGAGGGTGAAGAGGCAGAAAGAAGATCTCCATCATTGTGTTTCCTCTCTGTTCTCTTTCCAATCCATTAAAGCACAAATGACACATCACATAAAAGAAACAAGTCTGTGGGAAGTGTGTGTGTGTGTGTGTGTGTGTGTGTGTGTGTGTGTTTTGTACGTGTGTTTTATCAGCAAGTGTGTTTCCAATTTTGAACCCAATGCAGAGATAACTTTGATTGAGTTGGCCCTGAAGGTCGAATACTTTTAGGCTGTGTGTTCCTGTGTGTGTGTTTTAGTGTGTGTGTGTGTGATCTCCTAATTGAGTCTATAAGATCTCATCTCCCTCTCTGCCGTCTCATTCCATCATCTCTTATCATTCCCTCTCTTCTGATCTCATATTAAACTTTCTTGGACATTTGTTTACTTTATGGAGCTGATTTCCGGTGTGATACGTTCTTTGTGTGTTCGCCTGTTTTTTTGGTTTATGTTCCTCGCTTCATATATTATCAGTGTTTAATTACCACTTTTTGTTGTTGTTGTTGTTGTTGTTGTTGTTGTATCACCCAAACAAAGCAAAATTAATCTGAATATCACGTTCATGTGAAACGTCGCCTCAGACGGGATCTTTGTGGGAAAACTCATCACGGAAGATATTAACGGCCACACTGCTCGTAATGTAGGAGGAGAAATGAGTTTTACACTATGTGTGTGTGTGTGTGTGTGTGTGTGTGTGTGTGTGTGTGTGTGTTCATGCGTGCGTGCTGGTTATTTTGGAAGCTTAGTCTTCATCAATTATATTCAGTCATCATTCTGGTAATTCCAATTAAAGAAACTCAAACATTTGCCAAAACCTGTGTGTGTGTGTGTGTGTGTGTGCGTGTGTGTGTGTGTGTGTGTGTGTCTGGTCCATCACTCAGCCAGCCGTGGGGATCAAAGCAGTCAAGCACCAGTCTGAGGATAACAGACCTCTGCAAGAGGAATGGAGGTTAGTATTTAACTATACGCTGCCTGCCTGCCTGCCTGCCTGCCTGCCTGCCTGCCTGCCTGCCTGCCTGCCTGCCTGCCTGCCTGCCTGCCTGCCTGCCTGCCTGCCTGCCTGCCTGCCTGCCTGCCTGCCTGCCTGCCTGCCTGCCTGCCTGCCTGCCGAGCGAGCGAGCGCCCGAGTGTCCGCTGACCCACCGCGGCTCGCTTAGTGCTAATCAGCCCTTTCCACGCTGCTCGGTATTCCCAGAGGAATGCCTTTATCTGTTATGAATGTCCTGTGGCTCTAACCAGCGTGCCTTCAGGCGGAGTACCAGCTAACAGGAGACCATCGTCAACACCTACACAGTAACACTACTTATGTGTATATATGTAGATCCTTAAAAACCAAGCACTGGTACACAGACATACAGGTAAAGGTCGGTACATGGGGTAAATACTAGTAATGACCAGCTTAAAAATAAAAAAAATAAAAATAATCAATGTAAAGTGGACATTTTCAGCCTGTCAAGATAAAAAAAACAACCTTTGTTGACCTTTTTGAATCCGTCCTTCGTTGCTGTCACGTTGGTAAAGTGGCACTTCCTCCCTCTTAATAATACGTTTTCTCAGACACGATACCGACTGACCACATGTGACACTGGCTGATAACGGAGGAGGCGTCTCTCATCAACGTCAATCATCGAGGCCGAGCAGCCATTTTCCAAATGTGTTGTCTTGACACGATAATAGCTAAACGTCAACTTATATTCATAACCCTGCTGGCGTCCGAGTAGAATACTGAACGCTGCAGTTCCTAAGAAGACAGATGCCGGATCTAATGAACCAGGCGTGGCGTTCAATCAGATCCCTGCGGAGACGTTTAGTCTTTTAAACGCTCGCTTAAAGAGGATCAAACCAAAATAGGTCTGAAAATGTTGGAATATGACCTTGAAGTTTAAAAGATTTGATTTGCCCGTTGACATTATTATCCTAAATATAGAATATTGTTTGGCTGACCACTTAAAGATGCACTTATTAGTAGTTTAATGTAAATATTGTAAATATGTGTGTCACAGAACTCCTTGGTGGAGACCAAACCATGAGCTAAAAGGAAAGTGAATATTGGACTGGATCAAAAGAAACATGACTCTACCGTAAAACCTTTATACGGTGATGATATGCTCAAAAGTGTCCAAAAACAACCAACCAAGAAAATGTACTAATATAGCTTTAATTCACAAAAAGCAAAGGCCTAGACTTGAACTACTGAAATATTAACGCAAAATAATACAAAGTCCTTTTGATCTGCTAAAATGTGGCCGTTGAAAACTGCAAACTTGAGTCAATCTAGACTTTCTCACTTACTATCAGCTCCTCGGTGATGGTGACATTTACACGAACGCAGTGATAAATGTAACCTGGGCGCTGTGAGGTTATTGCAGGGACCTCGGCTTAAATGTTACAGGAAGACAGCCTTCTCTTTAATTAAATATTTCTACTGCAACATTGGAAAAGAAATTCAATAAACAGCCTACCCGACATCCTATTACGCTAATGTGGGCGTCGGTGCCGAATCCTGGCAGAGATATTGGAAGCAGGAACAGCAGATTGCAATTATCAAGTTGGCGTCTTCCGGCTCCGGAATCGCTCACAATGAGAAGTAATAATCATTTCGACAATTGCACTGACAAAACGTTTTGAGATAATGACGCATGTGACAGTGAGGTGAGCAGGTAGAAACCTGCAGAAGAATGAGTCAGCGGTGGGGATTCACGAGCATGTGGGATTACGGTAAGAAACCGTAAAGTGCAAAATCAATACTTGGAAGCAGTGAGAGCAGGTTAGTCGTCCGTTAGCCAATGAGATCACTTTGTGTGTGGTAGAAACTCACCGTAGAGGATGTTTATGAGGGAGACCGGCATGACCAGGATGCCGACGAGCATGTCGGCCACGGCCAGCGACCTCAGGAAGAAGTTGGTGGCGTTTTGGAGCTTCTTCTCCAGCGACACCGCCAGGATCACCAGGATGTTGCCGCCGATCGTCAGCGCGATGATGACGAGGATGAGCAGCGCCGGCCAGTTCTTCTCCTTCATCGTCGCCCTTATGACGGACTCCCGGGTGAAATTGTCCAGACCGGCGCTCATGGCCGCCGCGCCTCCACCGGTGCCTCCGAGGCCGATCCCCCATGGCAGGGTTTGGTTGAGGTCCAGGGGGTTTATGCTCGGCCAAGCCATCCGACCGCTGACCTCCAGGGAGGAAGTGGTGGTGCTGAACCCGCCAAGGAGAGCCCTCTCTGGGCCGCCCATCCCAAAGAGAGACCCTTACCCTGTTAGAAGTTTAAAAGGGGGACGAGCTCCCCTGGTTGTAGTCCCCTTCCTCACCAGCAGAGGGAGGAAGGTGGTTGAGAGAGAAGCGCTTTCAGCATTTATTTAATCTTATTTGAAGAGTTTTGAAGAGTCAATAACAACATTACATCATTAATAAGGATCTGGGGGAAGATCAGGGAGGAACATGGGGATGGGGAGTGATGGGGAAAGGGTGAGAGGGGATTGGAAGATCCTCGCTACGAGTTTCTACGAGTTTATATTGTATTCCAATGAAGTCTCGCTACCTGCAAACAGCCTCAAATTGTTCCCTGAGCTTTGAATCTCCCATTTCTTGCCCATAAATCATCAGCAAGGAGTTCTCAAGAAGGTCCAGAAGGTCCCGAGTGGCTCAGGTGGATCAGTCACATCCACCTCTTGGTGGAAAGGAGCGTGCGAGAGTTTCTAATTGGGAGCTGAGCACTGGTTTCCACGTCTCCATAGCTGCTGCCGGCTCCAGTAACCAGATCTCTACTGGTTAGTCTGCAGATGGGTATCGATCAGCTGTGATGCATTCAGCTGTCCTTCGATGATGTCATAGGTGCTGCTACCTTCTTCTTTCAGGTCGGGCTTGATGATCAGGTTGATCTGTGAAGGAACCAACAAAAAAATGGACCTTTGATTAAATCAATCAAATCTTTCCCCCTTGCATCTGTCTTTTCTGAGTGCTGAGGTTCTACCCAGAACCCTTTGCTTTGGAAGAACCCCTTTTTTGATACATTGTTTTTTACAAGATCCTCCCAAGAACCCAAAAGTGTGTTCTCGATGAAAGCCCTGGAATATAAAAAGGTTCTCAAAAGAACCGCCTGGGTGTTTTCTAGATGAGATGAAGCCCTTAGAATATGCAAATGTTCTCAAAAGAAGCCTCTGGGTGCTTCTAGATGAACTCCTTGTCTGGTGAAACGATCATTAACAGAACCTCCTAAGAGGGTTATGGGTAGAGCCATTACACCATAGAATAGTTCTCTGAAGAACCTTTCCTAAGGGGTTCTGTTTTCTTTATACAGATAAGTATATCCCATTATGGGTTCTAGATAGAACCTTTTGAAAGGTGCAGCCTTTCTAAAAAGTCATATACAAGGAACCAAAAAACGTCTTGAGAATGATGTCATTTAAAACTGACCGAGGTGATGAAATCAAACGGAAGCTTCCTTCACATCGCGGTGTGTGCGTGTGTGTGTGTGTGTGTGTGTGTGTGTGTGTGTGTGTGTGTGTGTGTGTGTGTGTGTGTGTATGTGTGGCTGTCCTCTCTGTTTACCCTTGCCTCTCAGCGGGTTAGTGATTTAGCGCCTCATAAATGTCTACAAAGATATGTGGAGGGTCCTGAGTAAACTGTGTGTGTGTGTGTGTGCGTGTGTGCGTGTGTGTGTGTGTGTGTGTGTGTGTGTGCATGTGTGTGCGTGTGCACAGATGACTTTGCATGTACCAAACAGTGAGACAAGGTGTGAAGGTCTGTGAAAATCAATGAGACTGTTTTTAAGAATGTGTGGGCGTATGTTTAAGAATGAAGAAAAGGAAATGCATTTTCTTTCTCCTCCATGTCCGTGTGTGTGTGTGTGTGTGTGTGTGTGTGTGTGTGTGTGTGTGTGCATTCGAGATAAAACGTCAGAACATCTCCAGACGGACCCGGGTCTCAAGCTGAGATAGTTTAATGGGCGGTGAGTCTACAATAATATCAAGCAGAACACAATAGGCCCTCTGAGTGTGTGTGAGCGTGTGTGTGTCTGTGTGTGTGCGTTTTACTCATCGCTATAAGCACGACAATAAAAACCCAGCTTTGCATTATTCTTCATGCTCACATTTCTTGTGTTTAATGGAGTCTATTGTCTCTCAGCGTGTCGTCTTGTTGTGCGATTGTGTGCAAACACATTTAGTAACTCTGGTTATTCTTGTGCATGTGGGCAGATGAATTGTGAGTCATCGCACCGAGAGGACAACAACAAAATAAAGTTGTTTTGCGGCCCTCTTTTAAAACAACCTTTGTTTTCTGACCTACGACCTCTTTGGTGAATCTCACTGCGATGTCGTGTTTGAATCTGTGTGAATAACTAGTTACAGGACGCATTGTGGCCATCTGCCGCACCTCTTATTGTTTTCAACTTCCTCCCTTACATTATATTAATAACCTGCGTATGAAGACGGATGGGAGTGTTTCTTTGCATAAAAAAAACGGAGGAAAAAAAAACACATCATTCTTCTGCCATCTGCTCAACTATGAACAGACGTCAGCAGTTAAAACTTCTCTTAAAGGGACGCAAACTCAATGTGAAATATTATTCAACTAAATCATAACATTCTAGCATCGAATCATCCATCCATCCATCCATTATCTGAACCGCTTATCCTCTTTAGGGTCGCGGGGCGCTGGAGCCGATCCCAGCTGTCATTGGGCGAAGGCAGGGTACACCCTGGATAAGTCGCCAGTCTATCCAGGAGCATCGAATCAATTAAATATAATTAAAAAAATAGAAAAAAGTATACATAACTTCTTCATATTGTAATTATTTTAATTTCTCTTGTATGGCCGCCTGCTGACTCCTCCCTCGTTACGCTCAACCAGCCCGCGGCCTTTAGGGGTGATCGTGATAACACAGCTGAGTGCGTCGCCGAAACCTGCAGCCGCTACTCTGAATCAGTTTGCGGCGTGTTTGGCTAACAGCTAACAGCTAACAGCTAACGACCATCGTTCAGTCTTTAGGCAGCTTGATGAGTCTAATTTTGCTTTTTGGTAAGATTGTACGACGACTTTGAGGTGATTTGCCTGCATACATCACCGCTTGTTCCTGAGTTTGAATGAAGTGTATTTTACAATGTGTTGGTGTCCAGGCGGCGGGGTCAGCCAATCACATGCATTCAGTCAATCCCACAATGCAGCAGTGGTCCTGGAGGAGATCTGCACTCTAAATTGTATTACCTCTTGCCGGTTTGCTGTTTTAATGTAAATCAAGCTGCATCTCACTGCTATCCGTCTGCAGGCTTTCACTCAACCGTGGAGTTGTTAAGCCTGCCGGGAGATGACTAAAACCAAAGTAAGGAAAAGTCTGCTCGCTGCTCGGCTAATTTATGCAGAGCAAAGTGCAACAGGCTTAAGCTCTTATCTGCTGGTTTCTGCAGTTAAAAGTTTTGCATTGATTAAAATCCAGATCAGAGGGAAAAGGTGCCGCTTTGCCCAAACAGAAAACACAGCATTTACTGACTGAAGCTGAGCATCTTTCTAGCTGCAGGTTCTCAACAACGTTACTGATCACCTTCAGTATCAGAAGAGGCTTACGAAGCCTTTCTCAGCCTCCAGGTGTCGGCGAGGCCTCGCCTGCCGGGTACGGGGTGAAACCCTACGATCTGATTCTGTGGTTTCGGCTGGCGCTCGCTGCATAAAAGTCCATTTTCATTTTGTTCCAAACAAACTACTCACTTGAATAAACAGAAACAAGAAAAGCTGGATGGAGAGAGAGACACTGCCACCACAGTATCAGTAAATCTGGTCACTTACTTCTTCTCGCCTCCCGATCGATGGCCTGACCTCTGCAGCTGTTTCCCGTCACCGCCGGCGGCCCTTTCCGAGGTTTCCGCTCTCGCTCTCTCCCGCCGTATCAATCCCTCTGTCATCTGTCACTCCACACCTCCGGAGCGAGGCATCGGCATCATCCATCTGCCTGCCAGAGGAGGAGGGGAGGGAGGGAGAGAGAGAGAGAGAGAGAGAGAGAGAATAAAGAGACCTTTTGTGAAACATTTCAGATCACAACTAAAGCCTCTTGAAGCTACAGGGAACAACAACAACAACAACAACAACAACAACAACAACAACAACAACACAGGGAACGCCGCTCTTCGGTTCTTTCATCCAACACTAAACCAAAGAAACTAAAAAGTACTGAATGTTTTTTTACAAGAAAATTGGATAATTCTTCTCATCAAGTTTCCTGGAAATAATTTGCTACAAATTATAAAGTAAATATGAATTAATTGTTTCTGTATGATTAGAAATGTTTTTCCTCATAAATGGTAAATGTCACGTTTGACACATTTCATATTTTTCATTTTGCTCTTCAGCCCCTTTTCGTTTAATCATCACCAAATTACTCTTAATCACTTCTTGAAAATGATAGACTCGAAATAAATGTACATAAAAATGTGCAAAACAATTTTTTTTATAAATGATAATCAGACTATACCTCACATCTGAAAGCCTGACACTGAGCATGCTCTTTGATCTACTGAGCCCGAACTACGACGCCTTCAAGATTTTTACTCATTCAATATTGACCATTACTGCTCACAGCCTTGCAGAATATATATTTTAACACTTCTCTCTGAATCAAATAAAAAAAAAAGCAACTGCAGATCACAGGACGTACAGCAACGTGACACAACTGGAAGGTTTGCTTTTGTTTTTTTATTCCATCTCCGGCTTCTACTGAAAGCTTTTCTCACATAAAACGTCGTCAAACACGAGGGACTCCAGAGCAACGCCGGCTTAAAGCTTTCAGGAGGTTCCCGTCCCGAGAGAGGCACGGCAACGCCAGCAATGCAGGTCTAACATGAAAACATATATATATATATATATATGTGTATATATATATATACATATATATATATATACACCCCTCTCTGAGCATGTTCAGCGTATGGATTGGGACGTACTCTCTGGGGTCATTAAGCCACGAGGCCTCCTAATGAACTGACCAGATGGAGCATCACAAGGAGAGCAGGGACGCACCGGCTGAACGGCGTCTCAGATATAATCATAATCATAATAATAATCATAATAATAATAACATTTACATGCTGCTTCCATCGTGTCGGCTCCGGCACATTAAATCAAACTATATTCATACAGTTTTACAAGGAACGGCGAGAACATCATTAGTCGTAAAGATGTACGTTTGTTGTTTTATTCTTTGGTACAAGCATTCAGAGGCTCGTAAGCCTTACGTTGATGCAACTAAAGTTGCAGTTTAATTGGGCAATTTGCTCTTCAGAAGCCTCGTGGTCGTTGAAAGAATATTTACAACCTCAGACAGGAAGCAGTCTTTGAAATGTTCCAAAACCATCTCTGATATCCATCTCTGATATCCTTCAGGTAATTAAGTATCTTATTATCAGATAAAAAGAAAGATAATTGACTACAGAGACGTGGAGATGAGGAGCAGATAAAGAGATACGCCGATGAGAGGAGGGATCACAACTTATTGTGTGTCTGGTTTGTGAAACATTCAAAACAATGTTTACGAGAGCGAGAAGAGAACGAAGAGAGACAGAACAGAAAACATCTGTTTTTAAGTTTAATGCACATTTTCTATATTTTTTGCTAATTGCTGCCAGAAGAAGAAGTTGTCAGAGAGAGAGAGAGAGAGGGAGAAAGTTTGTAGACTAGAGGGTTTAATGTTTAAAGAGTTTATTCCCAGCTGGATGATGTAAAGGCCATTAACGCAGAGCTGCACTGCTAATGTGATGCCACATAATCCCTGCATCTGTGTGTGTGTGTGTGTGTGTGTGTGTGTGTGTGTGTTTGTGTGTGTGTGTCAGAGACGGGGGGGGGGATGGGTGAGTGAGGCACACTTTAACTCAAAGATATTGTGTCAGTCAACTGAAGGGCTGTAAGAATGAAGGAAGTTGAAGAACCCTGTGTTGGTATTTGTGTGTGTGTTTGTGGGTGTGTGTGTGTGTGTGTTTGTGGGTGTGTGTGTGTGTGTGTTTGTGGGTGTGTGTGTGTGGGGTGGGGGGGAAGAGGGGGGCAGACAGATTGCAATGAGTACGCTCTGAGAGGCGGAGAACAAGAACAGAGCGTCCCTAAAATCAGTCCAGAGACTCAGATTATGATGGTACACATTCAGACTCATAGAGAGAGAGAGATAGAGAGAGAGAGAGACAAAGACAGACAGAGAGAGAGAGAGAGAGAGGGGAAAGCGAGAGGGAGAGACAAAGACAGAGAGATAGAGAGAGAGAGAGAATGGGTCGCTATAACTGGGTTTACTATTATCATATTTCAAAAGAGGGAATGAATAACAACAGAAGATGCAAACAGAGAAGAGGATAGTTAGGACAGAGGAGACTGAGGAAGGATCACTCTGCAGAGAAGGGAGGACAGAAAGAAAGGAAAGGAAGGGAAATAAGAAAAGGACAAACAATGGAGTTAGTGACGGAGCGAGCGAATGAGTGAATAAAAAAAATAAAATTAATAAGAAAGGAAAAATAGATGAAGCTGCCAAGAAAGGATCAAGGACAGGAAGGAGGAAACAGTGAAACATTCAAGGAGGAAAGAAGGGAAGAAGATGGAGGAAAACATTGTCTCTGCTTCCTTCTTGATCCAGGAAACAGCGTCTCGATGACGTGGTCAGTTCAGTGTCGCTCTGACCTTGTTCAGCCATTTCATTTTAAAGAAGAGTTGTGATGAGATTTCTTCTCTCGACTGTTTTTTCCAAGGTCAAGGACGTTTTATAGTGCTTTACAACACCGTGACAGCGGGGCCAACTCCTTCTGCTTTTGAAGGTCATGCATTACGTTGTTGTAATGTTACGTTGTTACTTTACATCATTACGTTGTTGTAATGTTACGTTGTTACTTCACGTCATTACGTTGTTGTAATGTTACGTTGTTACTTTACACCCTTACGTTGTTGTAATGTTACATTGTTACTTTACGTCATTACGTTGTTGTAATGTTACGTTGTTACTTTACACCCTTACGTTGTTGTAATGTTACGTTGTTACTTTACGTCATTACGTTGTTGTAATGTTACGTTGTTACTTCACGTCATTACGTTGTTGTAATGTTACGTTGTTACTTTACACCCTTACGTTGTTGTAATGTTACATTGTTACTTTACGTCATTACGTTGTTGTAATGTTACGTTGTTACTTTACACCCTTACGTTGTTGTAATGTTACGTTGTTACTTTACGTCATTACGTTGTTGTAATGTTACGTTGTTACTTTACGTCATTACGTTGTTGTAATGTTACGTTGTTACTTTACGCCATTACGTTGTTGTAATGTTACGTTGTTGTAAAGTTACGTTGTTACTTTATGTTGTTACTTTACATCATTACGTTGTTGTAATGTTACGTTGTTACTTTATGTTGTTACTTTACATCATTATGTTGTTGTTATGTTACGTTGTTACTTTACGACATTACGTTGTTGTAATGTTACGTTGTTACTTTATGTTGTTACTTTACATCATTACATTGTTGTAATGTTACATTGTTACTTTATGTTGTTACTTTACATCATTACGTTGTTGTAATGTTACATTGTTACTTTATGTTGTTACTTTACATCATTACGTTGTTGTAATGTTACGTTGTTACATTTCGTTACATTGAATTCTTACTTGTTCTTCTTCTTGTTAATTTATTATTTTAACACACAATATGATGTGTTTGTTTAACCTTAACCAAGCAGTGTTGTGGCTAAAACCTAACAAAGTTAATTACGTGGCATTGTGCAACGAGGTGATACAACACTGATATTTCTGAAATGTTTGTTCAGGATGATATTTATATTTAAGGTATTTTGAACAATGCCAACGATCTCTTCTGGTGACTAGCTCGGGAAATGCACCTTACCATTACATTACAGCTGCAGTAAGACACCTCAACTGATGCCTTAACTGTAGTCGCCCAGTTAATTCGACAAAGACGTACCATTATTTAATTAGTGCCTGTGAGTCCCACTGTGCCATTTGTATTCTTAACACATCGGGGAGTGAAGAAAGGATGGAGGGAGAAGGAAAGGGAATAAGGAGGTGAATATGTGATTGGTGGGGGAGAAAAATGGGAAAAGTAGATCAGAGTCCATCAGTTAGGTAATGAAAACGGAGCATTTTTCATTGCTATCATCATTACGTGTACACAAAGAAATAAACACACTCGTAAACAGGAACGCACAACCACTGAACCATGCACCACACACACACTTCAGCAGGAGAAACTCATTATGTTTCCTGAAAGGCCTCGTGGCTATTAATCAGAAGCAGAACCCCCCGTACATTTATCAGCTAGTATCAGTCAGCCGAGAGAGAGAGAGCATGAGCGACACAGTACGGAGTGAAGCACAAAGGAAGGAGGTAGTAAGTGAACAGGAAACAGGAATCTTAGAGGCACCTTCCCGCCGAAATACATTAATTAAGTCGCAAACAGAAAGGGACCGAAGAGGGATTACATCTGAACTTCAGAAGTGTCAAGAAAGAAAATGCAAATCGAGCCTCAACCTCCAATGAATCAAAGCAGACATACTAAAGAAAAAGGTACATTTCAATAATCTGTTATCATAACTTACGTTTTCCGTCGCTGAAAGGTCAGCTAACGTATTGCTGATTCAAAGCTGCAGGTTCAACATGTCTGGACTTTTGTGGTGAAAACCTTTCAGAAAGAAATGTCAGCCATTTTTAAATTGCTCCACAGTTAGTCTGATCCATCATGCTCCGGGGCCATCTGCATAATTTCTTGAACAGTTGCACTTCCATCTACGTTTATCTTATAATTTATTCATTGGCAAAAACAACTTCTGCTTTGAAATGAATGTAAATGCCGTTGTCTTTTTTTTTGCAGTGAGGGAAATTGGACCGAATCTTTCTGCCCAGCTTTTTGTAATTTGACTCATTATCAGGAGTCACAGACCAAATGCAGATTGAAGCCCTGTTGGTGGAAGTCATTTTGCGATAAACAACAGAAATGGACGGCTGTGTGTTTGATGAAATTGGATTTATTGCCTCCTGCAGTTGGGCGAGTAATGACTCTGCCCAGTGTCCTATCTGTCCACGGCACTATTCATTGTAAAGCATATCCGATCTGTATTTTCCTTGTTTCACTGCAAGAACTTACCCTATAAACTGGACTGAGGACATGTGAGGCTCTTCCATGTGTTGTCTTTTATCTATATAACAAACTGGGACAGTTTCAAAAGGAAGATAAAGGGCATAACTACTCTTGGACAGAAAGGGCGACGCAAGTAAGACCTTTGGAAAGTTCGTAAAGACACGAAAATGAATAACGTCTCGCTACAGTCATCGTTAGCTGATAAGGAGAGAAATCCGCCGGCTGAGATTGGCTGTTCCCCGTCACATGACATTTCATTTTTGTATGGAGTCGCCATCGCTTTTGAGGAACAATGGATTTAAAGGCGATGAAGATGCATTAACACTACGTCATTAAAAAGGTCTTAAGAATCAACTCTACGATATCCGAGTATCATTGATAGCATTTCTATCCAAGGAACAACTGTAGCTCAGTGGTTAGCAGGTCTCTCTTTCAATCAGAGGATCGGTGGTTCGATCCCCGGCTCCGAAAGCCCATGTCGATGTGTCCTTGAGGAAGACACTCAACCAGAATTACATGTAAGTCTCTTTGGATAAAAGCCTCAGCTAAATGTAATGGAACAAACAGTCAATTGGTGCTATATTCATGCTTTTTGTTGTTTTTCTTGGCGGCAGAGCTGGGGCTCGGAAGAGCCAGCTGATGGCCCCAACTGGTGCTGAGCGGGCCCAGAACAGTGCGCTCCAATCCGCTCCATTGGGATTCCCAATATTCTTGTGGTTTTCTGGGTGGGAGGATTTGCTGCGCTGGCATTTTTCACACCCGAGCGACGGCAAAATGTTGTTTTAGGTGTTTGTCTCAGAGGAAACTAAATGAAAAAGGTTCCGGCAGTTGGGAGGTGGGATGGATGCTGGCTCTTCTCCCTGTGTTGACAGGTGATGTACTGTTCTTTATTCCTACTTTACATCTGTTAGTTTAGGCAGTTTGAACCTTCTTCCCGTCTCTCCCCATCTTTGTCCAATAAAACCACAGATACTGACTTTTACTTTTGTTTTGATCCAAAGTTATGCCACTGCTGCACTGAAGGGACAAAGGGAAAGGGAGGACTAGTCCCAAGTGGAGAAAGTGTTCTCGGAAAACTTTTTTTGTATTTATTTGTGTGTGTTCCCCTTTGTGCCGCTGTCAACATTTCCATTAGAGCCCAGTTGATGTGTCAACAGCACCACCACAAGCACAACAACAACCGGTGCTCTGAGCGCGACAGCGGAGCGAGTCGGCAAATTACAGTCAATCTGAGAGGACTTTTATTCAGCCTCTGAAAAGAATTGGTTTTATAAATGGGTTTTCCCCCTTTGATTTATGTCCTGCTCGGCCATCGCTCCTCTTAACTACAGTCCTGAAGGAAGCGAGGGCAATAACTTGCCCGAAAGGTGTTGCTGGTCCAAAAAACTTCAGGTTGTTGTATATTTCTGGTTGCTTGAGGCTTCTCAAAGCAAAATGTGAAACATTGAATAAATCAGACTTTACTGTAACGTATGTAGTATAATTACTAGAATTAACAGATATTCACTGTATAATTCATAGTATATAAACACAGAAAATCTTAACATGCGTACCCGTCTGACAGTGTATGCTGTTATGTATATAGAATACTGATCTGATGGTTAAAACTGTATTATATGCACAATTCTCCATTAACAATGGTTCAAATGATCCACAGAAAATGATTCACTCTCATGGCTCTCATCGGCCGTGAAAACCTCTGCATGATATATGATTTATAGCATACAAACTTTATTGTGGGTAGCACAGTGGAAAATGAAAGACGCAGTTGAATGAGTTGATTTCACACCAGGGAACATGTGCAAAAGGAAAGAAGAGGGAAATAAATAGGGTGTGTAGGTGTGTGTGATGACTCCAGTGAATAGCACTATTACCACAGTGTGAATTGTGATGAACCTCTTTTTGTAGCATTTCTGTCAACAAGACGTCAACTCCCATTGGAATTAAACTCTTTGGGGAAAACGTACGTATGTACGTATGTACATGTTGTACAGTTTCTAAAATGTAGTGTTATTAAATTAGATTCAGCCTCTTATGAGTCACTTCATGCGCCAGGTATAACGAGTTGAATGGGGCTTGCGGGCTGGTGTCCGTGAGAGTATTTATTGGTGCTTGGAGGCTCGGGGATATTACAACTCTCCTTCGAGCCATCTTGGCTTGTTGTGGTCTTCAATAAAATGTCTGTGGTGGTCAGTAAAACAGACAAAGAGGCCCACACTCTGGGTTTTAGCAGCTTGAGGAAGCCTGAGGACGACCTTCTGAGAATCAGACAAACAAAGGGATCAGTATTTGGGTATTATAAAAATGTCTTATTCAGTGTTTGGTTGTACTTCGCTCTATCCTCTTGTTTCACTTCTGGATGGAAAAACACAAGATGTCAGTGACCAAAAACCACGATGGCAGTGACCAAAAAAAAACAAGATGTTGGTGACTAAAAACCAAGAACAGTGACCAAAAACCAAGAAAAGTGACCAAAAACCAAGAAAAGTGACCAAAAGCCCAGAGGGCGGTGACCAAAAAACCAAGATGTTAGTGACCAAATCAGTTGGAAACATATTTCCTCCCTCTTGCAGCATGCAAGTGAGACTTTAGTCATTATTTGTTGCTTAAAACTTATAAAGAAAATATGCTATCCCTTAAAAAGCCACCTATGGATTATTTTATTGAATCCAAACAGTTGTCCCACAATGCCTAACACGTTTTCATATAATGCTAAGTCAAAACCAAACACATGGTTTTGTCTGAGGTGTGTGATCAGTCAAAGATGTGCATCAGCTGTTACTATAATTCCCATAAAGCACGGCTTTCCATCCTGGAATGTAAATACAGTACTTTTTGCTCGGGGACTTTGTACAGCACACCAGATGGTGTCCAGTTGTGGCTTACTTACATACATACGTATCCAGTCTGGTTGTTTACACAATGGGGGTTTCTGATTGGTCCACCACATGTCCCAGATGTGCTGCTCATTCCCTTAATGCACGGCTAGTTGCATTTTGTTGGCTGCCCTGTAAGCCCTCATAATCAGGGAGCTACTTAACTGTGTTTTATAACAGTTCGTTCCCTCTTTTTATTTGGTATAACAGTTTTTTCTTTGGATTCTCGGTATTTCCTGTGACCCGACACCCCCAACCCCCAAACTCCTTCTTCACTGGTTTATACTTTACAGCTTAAAGAGTCAGAGGTGGCGTTATTCGAATGAGCCTTTCATTCACACCAGAAATCCTCCAGCCCTGCACATCCCATCCTCCCTCCCTGTCTATTAAAATGTTAGCGGAGCAGTTATTATTGTACTTTTCTGCATTGTACCAAGGGGAGAATGGCAGTTTGTTGAACCGGGACTATCCCTCGGTGGATGCACGTTACTCAGCTGTAAGGAAAAGCATTGTGTGGTTCCTGTGGAGACCAGATGCTATGTCTGGAAACATGGTACTACTCACTGATGTCTAAATGTCTGAATACGTCTTCCTACAGAGAGGAAGTCAAACAACTCTGAACATAAAGTATGGATTCTTGTTTGGATCTTGTGAAGCCTCTAAAGCCTCAATGTACATATTTGATTGTGCTGGCAGTTTGAGATAATACTTTTTGCCATAATCTTGGACTCTGTGACTTGACTGTGAAGTACATACTCAATACTGATCCAATTCCATGAACACAAACTGAGATTAAACCTCGCGGGCAGCAGAAACTGTCTAATAACACAGAATGAGTCACTGGAAGCCAAATTAAATATTGAACACTTCTGCTGGAAAACAAACCAGAGACTGAATTAAATTACACAGCGGGAGACTTTGGACGCTGTAAGTAGCTGAAACAAATCGAATCCTGACACACACAAAAGGTCCTGCTGAAATGGACTTTTCTATCCATCCATCAGTTTATTTATGTCCTTTCCATCCTCTTAAATGTCACTGGTAACGGTCCCTGCATCTATTTTGGGTTTAACAGGTTTTGATGGTAATAAAACATCATGTAAAGACTTCAGGGGCACGGTGGTAATGGTGGCATGCGCACACAGGTGCGTACTTTGCTTCAATGCAATCGCAAGGATCGACTTCTGCAGACCTCTTAAGCGGGGTCCACGTAGCATTAATCACAGAGACATTTACAAGGGTACATATACGCACTGAAATTGAGTTATGGAAAGAAAACCTCACTTAGAGCAGCTATAATCAATAATTTCGGAGGACCTTTTAGGAGACGCTCCATTGGGCTACTCCCCTTATAGCTACAGAGAACTTCAGCCTCTTTCAGCCCGTTGTTTTGGTCCTGGATCACGGTGGCTTAAACCAACAAATAAACCGTTATTTAGAGGTAAAAACTAAATGTATTACCCATCGAAGCATAGGAAAACTGTGGAGGATAGTTTTAGCAATCAACTTCAAATACGTTGGTGTTACTCAGAGGTTCGTTTGAACCTGTTTGGCTGATTATGTTCCCAAGGTGTCAACGATAAAAATGACGGTCAAACTACGTAAAAAATGCAATCGGACCGATCCCGTGAGGTGCATCTGAAGTTGCACAGCTCAACAGCTTCTGCAGATGACGCACGTCTCGGCTTACGCAACCTTTAGATTCAAGGTGAGGCAGGAAGTCCTTGGCTTTCATTCAGCGACGTAATCAACAGCGAGCGAGTGAAATGAAGCAAATGCTCGTGAGCGAGTGTTTTGTACAATTTGTTCCGAGCCCAACGAACAACACCGCGAGGATAAAAGCTCTAAAGACTTAAAGACTTTCATAAGACTGCAGCGAGTGTGTGTGTGTCTGTGTGTGTGTGTGTGTGTGTGTGAGTGTGTGTCATGCAGATTGTGTCGAGAAGGCTGATCTGCTCACATGTAAGCTGCCAGGTTAAAGGTGTGTGTGTGTGTGTGTGTGTGTGTGCGTGTGTACAGTTAATGTCTAATGACAGTCTTTAGTAACATCCTCTGTGATTAAGTCGAGCTATAAGACGATCTGTTATCCTCCCTTATCCCTCAACTCACACCCCAAGGTATTAAGATGGATTAAACTTTTGTGTGCTTGTGTGTGTGTGTGTGTGTCTGTGTGTGTTTGTGTCGGCAAGAACATGTGCCCGTGTTTATGTGTAGCTAAGGAAACCTAATGATTGTTTATTTCTGTGTCATTTATATCCTTTATTTAGTTTCTCCTTGGTCTGAGGTTCTTGAGTCTTTGTTCCAATTTTCAGCAGATGTTTGCAAACATTCCTCAGAACCTAAAGATTTAAAGGATTTATTATATATATATATATTTTTTTTTAATTTTATTTATATATTTTATATATATATATATATTTATATATATACATATATATATATAAATAGAAATATATACACAAATAATACATATATATAAATAAATATATATATGAAGAGGAGCTCCCGGTGGTAAAGGAAGAAATAAATTGACAGGAAATGAAATCGTAAACGAGAGAGAGGAGAGAAAGAGAAGAAGAGACTCGTCTTTCTGCGAGAACGGCTGTCAAGGTGGTCTTTGCCCTTGAGTGGGCAGCGACACACTCCTCCATCTCTCCTGCTTCCTCCCTCCCTCCATCCATCCATCTCTCCCCATATCTCCCAGTAAAAGTGGAGGAGAAGAACTGAGAACACTTGAGGGGGAGTGACACATCTTGCTCTGGATATTTATATCTCCCTCATCCCTCTTTCTCTTCAACCTCACTCGCTTCCTTCCTCTTTGCCCTCCACCTGCTTCCTTTGCCCTTTAAATAGAAGATGTTGTGTCTTAAAGGGGGTAAATGTTTAAAATTACACTTTGCAATTTGTCCCAGAAGAGTCCTTCATCCTGTCAGAAGGTGGTTCTTGATGGTTCTTTATCATTTACAGTGAAGTGGAGTTAATGAGGTTATCCAAGCTGCCGAAGCACAAATCTCATGTTTAAAATACGATCGGCTAAAAGTGAGTTTTTCTTATCCTGCTATATTTAGTCTTTGGGAATGTGGGAATATTGCCTTATAATATACTTCATTTTATTTTAGGGCTAAGAAAAAACAGTCCCATGTGCCCAAAATTAAATAAATAAATGGCTGTATTTTATAAAACAACAAGCAGCACAATCAGGTATTTAGTTTTTAGGAAGTCATAACTAACTGAATATTAAAAATATGCAGAGTAAAAATAAAATGGAATGTTGAAAACATTCAATAAACACAATGTTAGCGTTTTAACTCATTTCAAAAAAATCCTGACTTTGACTTTATCTCCGCCAGGAAAATCATGCAATTATTCTGTGTGTGTGAGTGTGCACCTCGCTGTCTGTCTGCATAGTATGTTGTGTGTCTGTCTGCATAATATTTTGTGTGTCTGTCTGAATGGACCTCTCACTGTTGCACAATGCCGTTGCCTGCAACCCGCAGCTACCAGAGACACATATGGTTGTCTTTTTGGGTTGTGTTTTTGGGCGGCGTGTTTCTGCGCATCGTCGCCTCTCAGCTGCTGGTATTGACATTGTCGTGAAAGATTCGGGCCGTTTAAAGAGAAGTGAATGCACACTGAGGAAAACCTAAGAAAGCAGAAGGATAAAACCCTGAAAAGGCTTTCCAGGGAGAAAAGGCAATTTTTTCTCTATAATCTTTATTGCATAAAACGCAGACAGAAGGAGTGAGCTATGGAAGCCTGCAGGAACCAACCCAGGATACGTGTGGTGGGAGACTCATGTGTTTTGGACAATGTCCACTGGAGCCATTTTTTCCCCAGAAGCAGGAAGTGCTGCATTTATCGACCTTATTCTCAACTGCTGGTGACTCCAATAAACCATTGATTCCCATTGGAAAAAAAAAAAGGAGAATATTGACCCGTAACAGCTGCCGTGTTATTGAAGACATTGAGTTTCATTACAATCAATCACATAAACCACCGAGGCTCTTAGCTTCAAGTACAAAAGGACTTTTCTTTACAAGGACTTCCTGGAGGAGGGTGTGAGTGAGTTATGCTGACACACACACACACACACACACACACACACACACACACACAGGTACTGTACATCCAGGCCCATCGGTATGGAGGTCGGGTCTCTTCTGATGAATGCTGACGTTAATAGGCGAGGTGAGCGTTGATAGGCGCATTATCCTCCACAACCCTCACTCATTCCTCCCTCGTTCCCTTCCTCCCTCCACTCGTCCTTATTGCCTGCAGAGCAATTGGAGTTCAATATTCTCCATCTGTCATCCGTCACCGTTTTGTCAGGTTTTACAGTTTGTGTCCTTTATTATTCATCCTCCATGCCTCGGCGTCTGTTTCTATTCATTTGTTTCTTCACTTCCTCATATTTTCCCCTTTTGTCTTCATCCACCATTTATTTTCCTGCCCGTGAGCTTCATTTCATCTGCCACCTTTCTTTATCCCTCATATTCCTCATCCCTCCTTCTCTCACATCCTTCCTTCTGTATTTGCTTGTTTTCCTTTATGGCTTCAAGGATTGAAGCCTTAATAATCCTTTATTGAATATATTTTTAATAATAAAGAAGCATTGACCCATTATGGACGAGGAAGTCGAGGAGGAAAATAAACGGCTCAACTTTACGTTGTTTTTGACGAAAAAAAGTAAAAACAGTTGTGTGAAGATGTTTTCACAGCAATATGGAGTCGATGCAAAGAGAGAGAAATGGGAATGTCGTCACCTTTTATGTGTTTAACACCCTGAAATGAAACATCTCAACCCGTCGTTAGCATTTAGCTCAACGCACCACGTCTCCCACATCAGAGAGGACTCCTCCTCCACCCGTCATCCCTCCATCCTCAGTTCTGTCCTTCCTGCTCCTTCCCTCCTCTGGGCGTTGAATCATCTCTGCGTCTCTCTCTCCATCTGTCATCCATCCTTCCTTCCTTCCTTTCTTCTTCTTCTTAATCCCTCCCGTTCCCGCCTTCTCCTATAATCTCATCCTCTTGTGCTGCCCACCTCCACTCGGTTTCATCGATCCCCTTTCTGTTTCCTCCCTCCATCCCTCTCTTTAATTGGCGTCCCGGAGGTCTTCGACCATTAAGACCCCCCCAGACCCCTCCAGACCCCTCCAGACCCCCCCAGTCCCCTCCAGACCCCTCCAGACCCTCTGATTGCCCTTGCTGTGGCGACCCACGGTCCCTCTGCAGCTTCAACTCCACTAATCAGGCGGCAAGAAAAGCTGGCCGGCGGCGCTGAAGGGTCCTCATGCTGAGTGTTATTAAGTTAGGCTGAGGGCCTTAATTGCTGACACACACACACACACACACACACACACACACACACACACACACACACACACACACACACACACACACACACACACACACACGTGGGTGGTAAAAGATAACACTTGTTATTGTCATATTCCTTTAGATATCCCTCTTACAAGACTTCATAATTATTTTTGTGTCTCTCTGAGGAAGTGTTTCAGAATAAAAGCCCAACTAAATCAAGGTAACAAAGACAACAAAAACAACAAAAGGTTAGTTTGACAAACCGCCAGCTGTCACTTCTCGCTCTTATTTATCATATTTACACTTCTTCTGTTTGCTGCTATCTCCCAGCGATTGCTTTGTTTGGTCCGCCTCGCGCCGCCTTATCCCTGTCTGTCTGCGTCTTGTTTTAATTGGCCTTTATTGGCACGACGCGCGCAACAAGTCGTGCACGACAAGACGTGCACAACAAGACGTGCACAACAAGACGTGCACGACACGACGTGCACAACAAGACGTGCACGACACGACGTGCACAACAACAGAGACGGAGGAGCAGACAGCAGGGGGCACATCTGAGGCCGATCTGTTTGTCTCTTGATTTACCTTCGACACGAGCAGAGGACGTGGGCTCTGCACACACAGCGACACGAGGACGGAGGTGTTGCAGTCGCACAAAAGACACACACACCGTGATGTGTGTGTGTGTGTGGAGGGCGGGGGGGTAATGCAGCATGAAATGAAAGACGCAGCAGGGTTTTAGAAAAGGCCTTTCAATCAGAGCGCTGTCACTCCAACCCAAAAAAGTGTGTGTGTGTGTGTGTGTGTGTGTGTGTGAGAGTGTGTGTGTTTGCTGTTTAAACATCAGTCTTCTTATGTGGATATTTGTGCATTTTGCAGCAGTGTACATTTGTGTGTGTGTGAGTGTGTGTGTGTGTGTGTGTGTGTGAGTGTGTGTGTGTGTGTGTGTGTGTGTGTGTGTGTGTGTGTGTTTAAACACCAGTCTCCTGATACATTTGAGTGTGTTCATGCTACTGTTCTCTCTCTTCTTCTTATTTTTTGGACCTCTATGTTTCGGCCAGTTGAGGAAGTCCGTGACATCATCATCACTCTTTAAGCTCCTCCTCCTCGTGTTCGGGCTTTTATTCTGAAGCCTTGAGGGTTGCAGAGGGGAGGAGATGGGATGAGGAAGGTCGACTGAATCTGAAGAATCGCCAGCAGACTCAACTATCCGTCACTAATTTGCAGGATGTTAAGCTAAGAGCAGTTTGTGAGATGAAAAAAGGAAAAGGGCAAAGAAGTTGTAGACGAGCTTTAAATTAAAATTCTCGACAAAAGCTTTTGAAGAGATCGGTCATGACTGGAGTTGTGAAGGTGACCCGCCTGATTAAATACTCAAAATGAATGTTAGAAATATGAGAGCCGCTTAACAATATATTAATGAATGCTAGTACACACAACAAAGAGGCTAAATAGTGGGGGAGTAACGGGAATAAATCCATAAAGGCAGGTGTGTTCATGTGCCTGTGTAAAGGTAAATTGTCTGTAATTGTCATTGTCACTTCCATGTCTTTGCATAATTCATCCAGTGAGACACACAAACACACACGTTATAATAATGACTGAACAATTATTATCTAATACATAATATATATTCACATGTCTCCATTCTCTGATGGATTTGTGGAGTAACTTTTATGGAAAACTTTATAGGAGATTTATGAAGCATATTTATGAGCTAGTTTGGCTTGTTTCCTGCTTAGCAGCTATGTTAGCTTAGTAGCTTAGCAGCTATGTTAAGGTAGTAGCTTAGCAGCTATTTTAGCGTAGTAGCTTAGCAGCTATGTTAGCGTAATAGCTTAGCAGCTGTGTTAGCTTAGTAGATATGTTAGCTTAGTAGCTTAGCAACTGTGTTAGCTTAGTAGCTTAGCAGATATGTTAGCATAGTAGCTTAGCAGCTATGTTAGCATAGTAGCTTAGGACATATGTTAGTATAGTAGCTTAGCAGATATGTTAGCTTAGTAGCTTAGCAGGTGTGTTAGCTTAGTAGATATGTTAGCTTAGTAGCTTAGCAGCTATGTTAGCTTAGTAGCTTAGTAGCTATGTTAGCTTAGTACCTTAGTAGCTTAGCAGCTATGTTATCAAAATATCTAAATACAACAACAAGTGTTGTTAAATCTGGACCTTGGAAACAGTCTCACTTTAAACATCCATCCTGAAGATTTCCATCATATTTATCTTTATGACCAGTCAGCGTATTACCCACGATGCTCTGCTAGAAGCTGAGATTTTAACACATTTATTGGCAGACTTTCTCAAACAATCAGGCCAAGAATACATTATTCTCGCCCCCCACCTGGGGCCCCTTAACACATTAAGGGGAAGAAGTAGTTCAGCGTTGTTTCTCCTCCTCTAACATGTAATCTGTGCAACAACAGCTGAAAACAAAGGAAGCATCGTCGTCCCAGAGGGAGTTTAGTGCATAACGGAATAAAGAGAAAAGGCATTATCTGTGAAACCACAAGCCGGCCGACCGCATCAAACAAAGTACGCATCGGTGATTCACGCGCACACAAACACACAAACACTCCCACATGTACACACACACACACACACACACACACACACACACACACACACACACACACACACAACAGATGTTTCGTGGGAAGAGCTTGCATAGATAAAATTCCCGCAAAACTCTATTGTGGAATGCAAACGATTTATGGTTGGCAAACAAGAACGGTACAAATTGCTGCCCCCTCTCATCCACACACACACACACACACACACACACACACACACACACACACACACACACACACACACACACACACTCTAACCACTCTACCGTGGTACCATCAACTTCGATATCCCCAAACGTGTCTCTGCAGCCAAGAATGTGTCACGGGGTCGGACGTGAGTTACACCAAATGGTCACACACACACACACACACACACACACACACACACACACACACACACACACTACAGATAGAGGTGACCCCTACGTGCAGAAGAAGGAAGGGGAGAAACAAAAGAGACGGATGAGGTGACGACCGCACGATGTCAGTATCACACATGAGTCACTCAGACGTGATGAAGACGCTCGTTGTTGAGCAGTTTTCTGAGGATCGTTAGAGGTCAAAGCTTTTAGTGAGTGGAAACAACTTTACAGTCACGTGTTTCAGCTTGTTAGCTAACGAGAGTACATCTGGCGAGTTAGCTAACGAGAGTGCAGCTAGCTTGCTAATTCCATCCATCCGTGTTCTACCGTTCACTGGGGATCAGATATTTGATTTTCTACATCCTGGTTCCCCCTGTTGTCCCCCGATAATTAACCCCACCTGTGTGCAGTATATTGATTGTGAAAAATAAAATTAAAATAAAGGCTGTCTTGTCCAAACGCTGTCCTAGTTTTTCAAAACAAAAACCTTTCAATCACAACACAAACTTCCCGAGGAGAATCACTTGGAAGTCTTTCAAACTTCAAATGTGTTCATCCCAACACAATGAACAATGCCTGGAGGCTTTGTTCACTTGAAGGACGAGCTTTGTCCTTTTTTGGTGCCATTGTTCCCAAATACTGTCTTCACCGCTATACGACGAGCCGGATAATTCAAGGTTATTGCTGTCAAATCCAAGAACATTAAACAATTCAAAGAGGAGTCAGAGTCTGGTTCCACACACTGCACGAGGAATATGCTTCAAGAAACCAAAAAAAACTGCAATATTCTAGTTTTTTATTTATTTATTTTTAAATGCAACAAAAAAAAAAACGTCACTGAAGAAGAATGCGTTGGCCGGTGCTCGGAGGAGCCGATGACTCTACAAGGCGTTGCATCTTCGTTTGAGAGACACAAACACACACACACACACACACACACACACACACACACACACACACACACACACACACAGAGAGACGGTGGAGGAGTCGTTGCCTTAAACAGACGCTGCAGCAACACAAAGAAAAAGGCCTCGTCATCATCTGGCCTCCAACTGATATAATAAAAAACTATTTAAAGAGAGTTTTTTGTGTGTGCATAGATCTAATAATAATAATTACACTATAATAATAAAGATAATTAAATCTTAAATAATTAATAATTAATATAATATATAAATATATATTATTATAAAAACAATATTAATATAATATTACACTATAATAATAGTATAATTAAACCTTAAATAATTACAGTTAATGTTATGTTATTATTAAACACTATTAATTACATTATAATAATAGTGATAATTAAACCTTAGAACATACTAAATGTATCAAATATATGTTATATATTTATTATATAATATATAATATATATAGATATATTAATAATAATAATAATATATATCCTATTATTATTATTATTATTATTACCAATATCAAAATGCCATCCCACCTTCTCTCCTCTTAAACCACTTTCGCATTATCACAAAAAAGAGGATAGAAAGAGGAAAGAGAAGTGTGTGTAAATGTACTAAAACATGGCAGGCACGTCGAGAAAGTGTCAGTTAGGAAAAGTGTGTGTGTGTGTGTGTGTGTGTGTGTGTGTGTGTGTGTGTGTGTGTGTGTGGAAAGCCCTTGAGGGAGTTTTACTCAACAGTCTGCCACATTAGGAACATTATTGGAGATTAAACAAAAAATAAGTCTCCGTCGCACACACACACACACACACACACACACACACACACACACACACTTTTCCTAAATGACACTTTCTCGACGTGCCTGCCTCCATTATGAAAACTACTCAAGCCAAGTGAGGCTGACAAAACACTCGGGGCCCCGGGGAGGAGCGCCGGAGAGGAGGAGTGAGCGGAGGAGAGGAATTCACAGTCATTTTAATTGCAAAGCTTGTTAGCCTTTTATTTTTTCCCCTCTTTATTATTTTTGTCGCCTTATTAGCATGTTGTTACGAAGCCAGACGCCGTGATGGACAGCCCGGAGGCGAGCGGTGGCTTTGTGTGTTTACGGCTGTTATTCTGTGTTTACTACATGTCCAAGATGAAGGTGTGAGCATCTTTAATAGTTCCGTGTCTCGGCGTTCTCCTCCGACTCTCGTTTTACGGTTAATTACGAGGCATTTTGGTGCTCGTTGACTGGTTTTATAATCTGTGTGCAGACTGCTGGTTCAGATTTTAACGACACTGTTTTTTGTTTTCTTTTATGACACGTCTGCCTAAAAATAGATGGCAGACGTTGGAGGGCGTTAGAGATAATTTGGGTTCACGCACCCCGCGTGGGCGTCGTGACGGTCGGTTGTCAAACGTGTGTCCAAAAGTCAAAAAGCCCATTTTTGTGTTGATTATCTTTACTTCAGGCAGTGAGTCGGGTGATCGATGCCCAATTTAAAGGGGAAGTACGTTCATTTTATTACATGGTCTGAGACGGTCCAAAAACTGAAGTGCTGAAACTCTACAATTGGGTAAGATGTTGTAGGCGACACTAAACATAAATGTGTCTACAGAAGCTCGACGCTCTGGTTCACCGCTTTGAAAGAGATTCGCTTGTTTTCACAAATATTGATCGAACTTTCCGAGACCTTTCCTAATGTTGGTGCTGTTCTTCTTTAGGCATCATTAGAAAAGAAAAAACAATTCCAAATCCAGGAATTGTCTCGTTGGTTCTGCCGGCCCGACAGGAACGAGGGAGCTAACGTCGTCCTCCGCTCACTGAAATGAAAAGCAACGGGTGCAGGTTTTCTGCAGCAGTGATGGACACTTTTTCTTGGCAAATAATGGCTGCTGTGCTGTCTTTCCTTAGAAATTCAGCCAATGCAAAAAGTCTGATTGCATCACTGCAGCACCTGGTCCGGTGGCTGCATCAGCACCACGGACAGCGACATAGCAAACAATGGAAATGCTCATTTCAGACAATGGCTCTGCGGTTATTATCTTCACCCCCTGGTTATATACTGTCTGACCTTTAGATGTGAGGTGCATTAAAGAAGCTGCTGGGTCAGGTGATAAACCTCTTAAATATGTCAGCATCATCTCAGACCTCCTTTTTAACCGGTTTTCTCACCGCTGACTTCCTGTTTATATCCCTCAAACACACATTGTAGACCTCCTGTCTGCTTATCCCCGAGATCTCTTTTTCATTAAAAACTAAATTAGATCATATTTATTCAGCGAGTGTCGTTAGTGACAGTGACAGCTTTAGCAGCAGAGGGGGGTCAATGCATCCTCACTTTCTTTTAAACGTCATGTGACAGTTAACCCTGTGTGTCTGTGTGGTAGATCATACCCACTCATTATAATAACTCAGCTTAATTGCTCCATATGTGCGAGCAACAGGATGTCCATGTGACCGCTAACGAATGTATACATATTCTGGGGCTGCATTAAGCCCATCGGACGAGGCACAATTTATGGAAAATAACGATCTCAAGCGCTGTAAATAATAATTAAACTGAGTGGGTGAAGAGGATTGAAGTGTCTCGGCTGACGGATTGAATCGGCTTCTTTATGACCGTGAAGAGAGGGAGAGAGAGAGAGAGAGGGAGAGAGAGAGAGAGAGAGAGAGAGAGAGAGAGGGGGAGAGAGAATAAATAAAAGTACTGTACGGGAAGGATAAAAATATCTTCATTCATATTTGAGTTAGACATGAAGTTTTTCTCCATTACCTGGCAACAGGAGAGTGAGGTGCATTGTGGGTCGCGAGGTGTCACCGACAGCCGGAGACGGAGGCTTTGATGGTGTCAGATAAAAACGTGTAAAGATGCATTACAAGCCATACGCTTCTGCTTCTGCGACCAAATAAAGGCGTGAAGCACGAACGAAAAAACGAACGTTACAACGACCTTGACCTTTGACCTCTAAAATGGAATCAGTTCACCATTGAGTGCAAGTTGGCGTTGCTGAGATATCAACAACGGGCCGGACGCGAGGTTTCGGTGACCTTTGACCTTTCGGACGGACGGACAACACACAACGCCTCGAGTCAGCACCGAGGCACGAAAACACACACGTTTTGTTTTTTACATTGTTTTCACTTGTGCAACAAACTTTTTCATCCTGCTGCACCCAAAGGTCACTTCCACTGAAGATGTTGGATTTCTCTTGACGGAAGAAAAAAAATCGATAGTTCTCGGGTTATGATGTCGCTCGGCGAGGCGTTCAGGGGCTTCAAAGACACACACACACACACACACGTCATGACCGTAACTACACCGAGGTCACGCCCTCGGCACTTTAAAGACATTTTGGGAAAATGGCTCATATGGTGCAGTGAAAAACAGATTCTGGCCATAATTCCACCCTAATAACAGCCAAATAAAGTATTTATATAAATAAGAGAAAAAGTAAATAATCTGAGACTAAAGTGGATTACAATCCCGCTAAACTGTGTAAAGTTTATAAACTGCAAAAGCTCCATTTACATATAAAATAAACTGAATTCATATTAAATATGTGGAAATAAAGAATATCTGCTTCACATGTTGAGATATAAGAATCGTGTAATTAACATGAAATGAAGCAGCGAGTTGGAAAGTCTTCTAAAACTGAGATAATCTGTGTCCAAGTTGTGCGTTCGACCCCCGGGGAGTTGTGCGTTCGCGGCTGTTTCATCAGATAGACGTTCACTTCATTACGGCTGAACCCTGCAGACAAACACACACTGCAGACAAACACACACTGCAGACAAACACACACTGCAGACAAACACACACATTCTGCCCCGTCAGCTACGGGAAGAAAGTAATTAAACTTAGTAGCTCCGACAAAAACTAATTGATTCTGGCTTTAGGTGCAAAGATACAGCAAATGCACAGAGTGTGTGTGTCGAGTGTGCGTTTGTGTACGTTTTGGAAACTCAGGAAGGACACACAACATGAGGAAAGGAAACGTAAAAAGAGGTTATGTGACCTTCACACTGTGGTGGTTAACTGGAGGGAGAGAGAGAATGAGGGGAGGGCGAGAGAGAGAGAGAGAGGAGGGGGAGAGAGAGAGGAGGGCGAGAGAGAGAGAGAAACTGAGGGGAGGGCGAGAGAGAATGAGGGTAGGGTGAGAGAGAGAGAGATAAAGAGAGAGAGAGGGGGAGAGAGAGAATGAGGGGAGGGCGAGAGAGGGAGAGAGGGAGAGAGGAAGACATGAGGCAGAAGTGGGAAGGAAAGCTCCTCCAGACCGGAGGGCTACAGAGACTAATTAACTTGAGAGACATGACCTTTCTCTCCTCCCTGTGTGTGTGTGTGTGTGTGTGTGTGTGTGTGTGTGTGTGTGTGTGTGTGTGTGTGTGTGTGTGTGTGTGTGTGTGTGTGTGTGAGAGGACCAATTTGAGTTTTTGTGGTTCAGGTTTTAAAGGTTTGGGTTTTATTTTTAAGTGTGTTGCAAAAACCAAGTCCTGACTTGATAAAGGATATGATGATATGATGATATAAAAGTACACAATAAATTAAAAAACTATAAAAGAGTACGATAATGTCAGGCAATGAAAAAAGGACTCCGGGGATATTTTAGGGGCGGGGCTTCAAGGTGATTGACAGG
The DNA here is from genome assembly GCA_023566465.1 of Cottus gobio. NCBI lineage: Eukaryota > Metazoa > Chordata > Actinopteri > Perciformes > Cottidae > Cottus > Cottus gobio. The sequence goes on from CM042233.1 coordinate 2,327,062, forward strand.
TCTCTACCAGAGCCAAAATACCAAACTCAAGGCTTTAAACCCGTAGTCCAAGAGTGACTACGTCCATTTCTTATACAAGTTTATGAATACCTGCAAAGAGAGAAAGTCAGAGTGTGTGTGTGTGTGTGTGTGTGTGTGTGTGTGTGTGTGTGTTTACATCACACTGACCCTGTATCTTCGCTGCGTTCACGTGAGCGTCGTCTCCGTCTGACGATCTGAAGCCTGAAACAGAAAGAAGAGCTGAGTTGTTGGATCTGTATCCTGAGTAATAAAGAACCGTGCAGGGTTAAGGTCAAGAGGTCATGTGACACACACAGGACTTTCACCCAGGAGGCTGCTGGTCACGTGACCTGTTACGCAACATGAACCAAAGCGGAGTTGGTCCTATGAGGGAGGTTATGATTCATGTGAGTCAGATGTGTATATATATACATACATACATATATATATATACGAGGTGATGAGGTGATGAGGTAACGAGGCGATGAGGTAACGAGGCGATGAGGTAACGAGGTAACGAGGCGATGAGGTAACGAGGCGATGAGGTAACGAGGCGATGAGGTAACGAGGTAACGAGGTAACGAGGTGATGAGGTAACGAGGCGATGAGGTAACGAGGTGATGAGGTAACGAGGCGATGAGGTAACGAGGTAACGAGGTGATGAGGTAACGAGGTAACGAGGTGATGAGGCGACGAGGTGACGAGGCGACGAGGTAACGAGGCGATGAGGTAACGAGGTGATGAGGTAACGAGGCGATGAGGTAACGAGGTAACGAGGTGATGAGGTAACGAGGTAACGAGGCGATGAGGTAACGAGGTGATGAGGTAACGAGGTGATGAGGTAACGAGGCGATGAGGTAACGAGGTAACGAGGTGATGAGGTAACGAGGTAACGAGGTGATGAGGCGACGAGGTGACGAGGCGACGAGGTAACGAGGAACATGGCCATCCATCCAATCAGTGTTCAGACATTTCCCTACATCACGGAGGTTGTGCAGGAACAGATCATAGGGGGATGGGGTTCATCCTCTTGGAACCACGGTCCATCCAGTAAACTCTTTGGAGGCTGTAGCTCATGAGGATGAGTGGTGGTCCTGTAACCACGAGGTAGCCGGTTCAATCCCCGCCCTCCCTATAGTTCACCTCCTTAATTCTAGGAATGGGTGAAATGCAGAGACTAATTTCCCCAATCAATAAATAATTTTTTGTTCAGACATATTTCCGTCTTGTGAGAACCAGCCCTCCGCCGTGAAGTCGACTCGGAGCAGATTTCCAGAGCGATATTAAACCGTCCGGCGCCACCGAGGATGTTTGTGCATAATTACATCTCCAGGTAACGGCTCTCTGACGGCGGCCGTTAAACCAACAACGCGCTGGGTTCAGCACGAGCAGAGCTGGGAGTCACGAGGAGACGTTTAAAAGGAGAAACAAACACGAGAACGCACGACGCAGGTTGTAGCGCCGAAGAAATGCATTCTGGGACATTTGTGTAATGATAAGCTGCAGCATGAGATGGGGAGGAAGATAGATGGTCGCCAAGAGCAAATAGACTCCAGGAGATGGAGAGGCTGAAAACAGATGGGACACACACACACACACACACACACACACACACACACACACATACAGTCCTAGGAAATAGGAATACCTTTTCACTGAACATCCACTTGGATCAAAGGGATCGCTTCTTCTTTTTTTGTTATACAAAGGTCTTTATGCCAAAACACACACACACACACACACACACACACACACACACACACACACACACACACACACACACACTGCATTCCGCTCAAGTAGCTTTCTGCTGATTGCATGCTCTCTCCACAGGGATCTATCCTCTCTAAATATACAGTTTAAGTCATTAATGCACAATCAATACTATTTCCATACACCAGAGCAACACACATACACACACACACACACACACACACACAGATCAATACTGACATCCCAGTTAGCCCAGGAGATCAGTGTTTCCTGATGAGAAGCTCAGATGCAGCGTTCATGGTCACATCCAGTGGCAGGAAAATTTAAACCTGCTTGATACTATAAATTCCACTTCATGAGCCCGAGTTTGGATCAAAAAGTGTGTGTGTGTGTGTCTTTATTTTTTCGACCTGACGAAACGTTCCCTCCTTGAATGGATCAATCCCATTCCGTAGCGTTCGTCCTTCCAGTGCTTTGGAGTCGCTGAGCAACGTATCGAAGACATGCAGCTGTTCGTTTAGAGCCAGAAAACACATTTATATTCACACATTTATTCATTTTTCTTTCCTCGATTGGCATGCGGCACGAGTGTGACACTTCATGTCGGCCCATTCCCAACTCGCCCCGCTCCTCTTCATCAAAGTCTCTTCCTCCCCCTCCCCCCCTCAATGTCACTATCTCTCCCTGCCTCCCTCCAAGTCCATTATTCCTCCATTAAAACCCACGACGACCCGTGTAATTGCCTCCAATGACCGGGTCCTAATGAAAAAAACACATCGCATTAGTGGCGAGACGCCGTGTGTGTGTGTGTGTGTGTCTGCATGTCAAGCCACTGGGCCTTGACCAAAGCAGATAATATTCTGTCGGAGCTGCCAGTTACACCCTTTTAAGCAGCATCTGTGAGCCCTAACGCTGCAGATAATATCCTCTCAGACCTTTGTTCCAGCCTCTGAACCCGGAAGAGAGGGGAAGATATTGTGAATGCAAAACAGAGAGAGAGAGAGACAGAGAGAGACAGAGAGAGAGAGAGAGAGAGAGAGAGAGAGAGATGCTGTGTGTGTGCTGATGTATTGCTTCAGTGACTCGAACACACACAATCATGCGCTACATGAATATGATTTCCAGGTAAAAGAAGTGTAAAGCTGCACGTCCTGTTCATCCTGAGTAGGAGGGAAAGAAAAAGACATTAAATGTCTTCTCCATCATCCGAGTCTCTTAAGTACGTAAACTTTGACTAAAGGTATTTAAGATACACCAAAAGGGAACATGTATATTACATATAAGACCAACATGCAGCCTTGTTACAACGATCGATTTTTCAGTTCTGCATCAATGCTGCTGTAAAACCCTAACACCCTAACCCAAACCCTAAACCCTAACCCAAACCCTAAACCCTAACACCCTAACCCAAACCCTAACACCCTAACCCAAACCCTAACCCCTAACCCTAACACCCTAACCCCTAACCCTAACACCCTAACCCAAACCCTAACCCCTAACCCAAACCCTAACACCCTAACCCTAACCCCTAACCCAAACCCCCTAACCCCTAACCCTAACACCAAACCCCTAACCCTAACACCCTAACCCTAACACCCTAACCCTAACACCCTAACCCAAACCCTAACCCCTAACCCTAACACCCTAACCCCTAACCCCTAACCCTAACACCCTAACCCCTAACCCCTAACCCAAATCCTAACACCCTAACCCTAACCCCTAACCCAAACCCTAACACCCTAACCCCTAACCCTAACACCAAACCCCTAACCCTAACACCCAAACCCTAACCCTAACACCCTAACCCTAACCCCTAACCCCTAACCCCTAACCCTAACACCCTAACCCTAAACCCCTAACAGCTTTATGAATGTTTCGATCATCAGGTGTGTGCAGGTGACGAGTAACAAATAAATAATATATATTATGATCAGTTTGAAACTCAACCCTTTTTCCTGCAAAGGTGGCTGTCGTTTAAGGGGGAGGAGCCTAAATAATTGCCCTGATGACACAGCGTCTGTCTGTTTGGTGATCAGATGGCTTTAAATGCCCGTCAGCTCTCATCCCACACAGCTGCTGCCGACAAACCTGTTTCAAACAGGCGTGAGCTTGTTTTCATATAATCAGAGGCAACGTTTCACATGTTATGAAGAACTTGAACCAAGCACTCAAATTGTCCACATCTTCCCAAAAAGCCTTATCTATTGTGCAAAGTCAGGGGCAGAGTCAGAGAGTAGAAGAGTTAAAGGTATTAAAGAAAGGTCGTGCAGGTAATAAAGATACTCGACCTGGAAATTAATTGAAACTTTCGAGATTCATTTGTTCAACTCCCACTTTTTTCCACTTCTCCTCCACGAGAGCATTAATGAATTCCCTTTTTCTGTCGTTCTTGCATTTCACCCTTCCTGACTTTGCGTGCTCCATTTTGTTCCCTGAAGGGCTGTAAAGGGGAATTAAATCTCTCTCCCCGCCAGCTCCTAGTAATCTACCTTTCTCTCTGCATGGATGGGTAATCCAAGTCGTACAGCAGTACTCTAAAATACCCGTCTAAAACCAGCCTTCCTCCTTTTGTGCTCTGGGGAGAGTTTGGGTACGAGGGTGGGCCAGAAGCCTTCCTGCACCTCACTCCTTCATCCATGAATCCCTTAATTAATAATGCGTCTTTGACACCTCTAAACCTCTCCGCCGCCTTCTTCTCCCAATTCCAATGTCTGCCATTAATCCCTCGCTGTCCTTTAATCTCCCTGTTTGGTCCAAACCCCCCCAACGTCCTGCAAGGCCCGGTATCTCCCGCATTGCCTGTCCTGTTGTGTTTATCGCATCATCTCCCCTCCACGTCGCCACTTGAGCTCGGCTCTGCGCTTCATCTTTCATGTCCAAGTGAGGCCGTATCCTAATCTTGTAGTAAATAACACACATAAAATGTCAATTCAAAGCACTGCATGAGATGTGTTTTTGTATTACGGTGCTGACTCATTCATCCCCGTCTCATCTTATCGCCCATGCACAGCCTCCCGCATCTCGTCGGTTCACTTCAGAGCCATATTTTCCTCCTTTGCTTGGGTTTAATTAGCCGGGTGCACTCTGCAGAGCATCACCTCTTTGTCTGGCTGGCTCGTCCAACTTTACGTCCTCCTCAACACAAACATCGTCCGCGATGATCGAGCGGAAAGAACACGTCCGAACATCTGCGAGCGCTTCGCGTGAGTAGCGCCGTGGCGAGCCGCCAGCCGCTAAAACGCATGCTGGCACAGACGGAGAACGGTTGCCTTCCGGTTATTAAGCACATTTGGAGAGGAACAAATTTGATCTGAACTGTCTGTTCGGATCTCTGTGAGCTGATCCATTTGGGGGGCCTTCGGTAATTCTGGATGATCAACAGCATGCAGCACGGAGATAAATCTTGACAACTGAAACGACACACAGTGTTGCCTATATGAAACCGATGAGGACGCTCTGATTAAATTAAAGCCGGATTTTGCATATAGATTGGATTGGCAGATTAGAGGAAAAAAGAAAGAAAATAGAGCAATTCTACAATTGCTATAGTCGGGGCTGCGTGCAGCTTCCAGTGGAGGTTGAAGCGTTCGGCATGGATCAGTCCGAGCTGCCGGCGTAACGAGCTGCTTTCTAAAGCACCTTTAGCATGCGCACTGACCCCTGAACCCTTTGATGTCGGTATTAGCCGGAGAAGCCGTATGTGAGAATACAAATGTTCATCCATCCATTTTCATCCGCTTATCCATGGTTGGGTTGGCTGACCCAGGCTTCTCTCTCACCCGCAACATCTACCAGCTCATTCTGGGGGATCCCGAGGCGTTCCCAGGCCAGCTGGGAGATATAATCCCTCCAGCGTGTCCTGGGTCTTCCCCGGGGCCTCCTACCAGTTGGGCGTGCCTGGAAAACCTCTAAAGGGAGGCGTCCTGGAGGCATCCTAATTAGATGCTGAACCACCTCAGCTGACTCCTTTCGACACGAAGGAGTAGCGGCTCGACTTCAAGCTCCCTCCTGATGTCCGAGCTCCTACAAATGTCCGAACATCGAAACAGACTAAGGCTGAACGATTTTGGAAAATAATCTAATTGCGATTTTTTTCCCCCAATATTGCGATTGCGATTTAATATGCGATTTAATTTATTTATCCTTTTTCCCCAACAAAACATAATGAATGATTTAAATATGACCAACACAATAGTATATACATTTAGTGTGAAATGTTCTTTCCCATAGGCTGGGTCTATTTGTTAGAATTAAATTCAAACATGTATGACTTGAAATAAATGACATTTTTATTGAACTGCTCATTACAGAAACATCTGTGGCTTTGCCACTGTGCATTTAAATAATTTAAACAAAGGCATGCACTTTGTAAACACTGTGTGCAAAAGGTACAGTCTTAAGAAAAAAATAATTTTAAATTGTATGTATCTTACTGCTCCCAAGTCAGTAACATTTCACACAACTGAAACAAGGAATTTGCTTTGAAAATATTTTGTAAAATCAAAGTAAATAAAGTTATAAATAAAAAATGAGAAATGCACTTTTAATTTAGACAAACTATTTTTTATAAACGATTTGAATATTATAATATAAAATAGATGAGCCTCACTTATCTCAAGTACACAACAATAACACACCACACAGACTAAAGTTCACTACGAGTATGGCACTGCCAGCCATACTTATCCAACAGTTCTGTTCTCAGTGGCTCACAGGTTTTTTGCTAAGAAAACCAGAATATTGACTTTTTCTGGCTTCAAGGATGAGCGAGTGCAAGTCACAATATTTCCTCCCGTGCTAAAAAGACGCTCTGAGGGAGCGCTTGTAGCAGGTACACAAAGATACTTGCGTGCCATGGTGCACAACTGTGGGTAGCTGATCTTGTGCACCCTCCACCAAGCCAATGGATCATCTTCTCCATCAATGGTAGGAGTCATCAGGTAATTGTTTATCTCTGCCTCTGCGACATCTTCAAGATTTACAGGCAAAGAAGGAGAGGCTGAACTGGTCTTGAAAAAACTGCCAAGAGACCTCTTCGCCTTTTCCCCCAAGGACTGTGCACTTTGAGGCATCTGAACAGTTTCAGTACGAGACCTCTTCTCCTATTAGATGAAAACAACAGCCATTAGTTTTCCAGTTAGATTTTACAGGAAATTTTTGTTTTTGTGAAATACATAATTATTTACCCAATGATATGTACGTTGTGCCAAGTCTACTATCTCTGTCTTCAGACGAGTCTTGATAGCAGGGATGTTGTCTGTACTGATGTACTGTATTTTGAACCTAGGGTCCAGGAAACAGGCAACATCCAAAAGCTCCTGGATGTTTGTGTCTCCATATTTGTTATTGAGGTATGCTAGGACTTTGGTTTTTATTGATTTAGTCAGGTCAGTGTCCTCAGCATCTTCAGCCAGGACTGATGTGGCAAAAAGGTGGAGAACTGGCTTGAGGTAGGAGATGCTTACATACTCCTCTCCAGAAAGAGCATCAGTAAACTCCAGTAGAGGATGCAGTGCCTTGTGAATCGACTCCAACACGTCAATATCCTGCCAGGTTGGGATAAGGGAGCGTGCATATCGATCTCCAGACAATACCTGAGAAATGGCTTTGGCCTGTTCAAGCACTCTGGCAATCATCATTTCTTTAGAACCCCATCTTGTTGGGCACTCCGTTATGAGGTTGTGCTCAGGGAGTTTGAGCTCTCTCTGTGCCTCCGTCAGGGCTGCTTTCTTCTTCCAACTGTGGGAAAAGTGCCCCACCAGCTTCCTGCACAGTGCTGTTGCCCTTGACACTCTGTCATCTTTGAGTGCATTTTCTAAAAGAAATAAAAAGTAGTGTATTACACACAATTTGAGTTTTGATACAAGGCTCTCACTATTACACACTCAAATTAGCTGTAATTCTGAAATACACACATCCACAACACATCCTCTCTCTCTCTCTCAATTCAAAGGGTCTTTATTTGCATGTCAATTCTCTCTCTCTTTCTCTCTCTCTCTCTCTCTCAGAAACACTAAAAAAACATGTAAAAAACAAAAACAAGAAAAGAAAAAAAATGCAGGTGGGCATTCCACCACAGACAGACATATGATATAAGCAAGTAAAATGAATTTACATATTAGAAAAGGAGTGGAAGTATGAATTTATTTAATCCCATCCGATTTATATAATATCATTTATATATATTTGTATATTCAGCTTTACTAATCGACGCATCTCTCTCTCTCGCGCACACACACACACACACACACACACACACACACACACACACACACACGATAACTTACCAATGGCAAGATGTAATCTGTGGCCAAAACATTGGAGCCTCGTCCATTCATTAAGCCGCGCAGCAAGCACCATATTCGACGCGTTGTCCGTCGTGATGCAGACGTGATTCTCCTCGTGGAGATCCCAGCTGACAAGCCCTTCTCTCAGGCCGGCTGCAATATTTTCCCCTGTGTGATCGTCTGGGAAGTAGGTAGTTTGTAGGCAGCGAGCTCGGAGGTTGAAATCTTCATCAATAAAATGGACTGTAAGACTCTGGTACGGCTCAGCTGTGCGGCTTGACCACATATCAGTAGTGCTAGCAAAAAACTCCACCGTTTTAAGTTCCGCGGCGACTTTCTCTTTGCACTTTTTGTACAGCTCCGGTATGGCAGTCTGACTGAAGTATGTGCGGGAGGGTATACTGTAACGTTTATCAAGCGTATGTATTAATGCCATGAACCCAGGCTTGGTCACCGTGCTGAGAGGCATCATATCTTTGGCTATGAACTCGGTTATTGTCCGAGTGATTTCTCCGTGCCGTTTTGAATTACGTTCATACGGAGTGACACATTCGAACATTTCTGTCAGTGATCCCTGTCTTGAGGTATTTGGCTTGTCTCGCGCACTGGTGCTCGGCATTTTGGTCATACAACTGTCATGCATTGATTTGTGGTATTTTTTTAAGTGCTGAAACAGGTTTGTAGTGTTACCCCGTGAAGTAGCAATCGGAGCACGGCATGCTCTGCACAACACCTGACGCTGCTCAGCATCTTCTTTTTTAAAACCAAAATAGTTCCACACCACCGACGTGCTGTTCCTCTTCGATATTAAAGTATCAGCTGTGTCAGTTTCTGACTGTTCCGTCGAGCAAGAAGCCATTGCGCTGGACAGCATGAGAAGTCGCGTCACGTGACCACCTCAAATCGCGCACGTTGCGATTAGAAAATCGCGTTCAGTCAAATCGCGATATTATCGCGAATGCAATTAATCGTTCAGCCCTAAAACAGACGGACCAACTTTATGACGTCCGAGAACCAGACGTCCTCTGGGGCATGAGGTTTTGCTTTTCTGTCCCCAGTTTAGCCAAAAACTAAACGGGAGGAAGCAGCATTCAGTTTTTAATGCACCATACATTTTAAATTGCCTTTTCGAATGAGTTCAGAGACTGAATCCATCAAAGGACGCGTTGCGTGAAGGAGGGTCCTTCAGAGAAGCTCACGGTCCGGCGTTCGCCTCTACAAATAAAACCGATCAGCCGGCGCAGAGATCCCGAACTCATGGTGCGTTCAGGTTCTCCTCGCCAAGCTTTAAAGTCAAACATTTTTAATTCCATCACCAGGATATTGCCCTCAAAGAGCCAACGAAGCGTATATAACTGTTTAACGTTTAATGAGTTTCCTCCACGTTCAGGCAAAGTAAGACGGCATGTCTATCATTTCATTTATTTTAAGCAACCTTTGAAACAGGACTGTTTGGGATTGAAACTTTATTCTTGACCTTGAAAACACAAAAACAAACCCGGCCCCCACAAGATCCTGGCGCTTATAAATGTATTAAACTAACCTTGTGGAATAATAACGATGTATTTCATCTATAAATGTCGACTTTTAGACCCCGTGTTTGTTGTAATTCATCTCTCATGAAGACTGAACGTCCTCACAGGGACACATAGAGGACATCCTGCTGTATCAGGAAGCAACGACGAGACGTGAAAGGACACGAAGAGAGTGGAAGAGGAGCCTGATCGCCGTGTGCTGGATAACAGAAAGGTCCAAAAGCAGGTTGATCTCATCCCTACTTGTCGTATTTTATTGTAGAACTAGATCCGTGGAAGTTCCAGGACTTTTCCAGGACTTTAAACCAAATTTCCATGACCAAACGTTTAGTGAAAACTCGGCGTGTACTCGGTTCGGGTTCGGCTCCAGAGGAGTTCGCCTCTCGAGTAACTAAAGCTACGGACACATATCTTTCACACGGGACACGGAGGACGGTCGCCTGAGTGAAAGTCCTGTGTTTGTTAGAGTCCCGCCTCTCTCGATCTGCTCGAGGGCCGCTGCCAAGCGATGATGTGACTGAAAAGACGATTAAAGAGACGTGGAATGAAATGCATTGAATTTCACAACTACCTCTGCAAAGTGTGTGTCTTCCCACGTGTGTGACAGTATGTGTGGGTGGGTGTGTGTGTGTGTTTTCCTGAACACGTGTGTGTGTGTGTATTTCCATTTATCACCTTCGAGGCTTCACTAATGTTTGAAGAAGCTATTGCAGTCTCATTCATTACCGATAAGGAAGATTACACTGTCAGAATGTATCAGCTCAGTGTGTGTGTGTGTGCGTGTGCGTGTGCGTGTGCGTGTGCGTGTGCGTGTGCGTGTGCGTGTGCGTGTGCGTGTGTGTGTGCGCTCCGGAGACAGGGGTTTCTTCTTTATTCGTGCATGTGTGCGCTGTGCCTCCTCCGGGGAGACCCCACGCACTGCCTGCCTCCAACTGAGGCGGGAAAGAGATGGAGGGAGGAGAAGAGGAAGGAAGGAAGGAATGAAGGGATGCAAAAGGAGGGAAAAGACAGCAAGAAGACTTGAGAGAAAGGAGAGGAAAGTTCAGACGTCTCCTCTAATGCAGCAGTTTCACAGCCTGATGCTCGATGTCACCGCTTTGATCGTCTGCAGCCATTTTGGAAGAGCAGGTGCTGCAGACTCTCTTTTTGTTTTGTGTCTCTTTCCTCTCTCTCTCTCTCTCTCTCTCTCTCTCTCTCTCTCCTCTTCCCCAAATGGTGGCTCTCGCTGTGAGAAAGGAGGACCGAGCGGCTGAAGGGGTGAGAGAGGCGTGGGAGGGAGCGAGGGATGAGGGGAAACGGAGGGCTGGAGGAGGTTTGTTTTTCATTAGGGCTTCAAATCTAATGAGCGGCTCAGAAGGAGACGAGGGGGAGACGGAGGACCTGGAAGCAGACGCCACACACACACACACACACACACACACACACACACACACACACACACACACACACGGGATGGGATTCAGAAAATGTCCAACAGAACGACGAGACCGGAAAATGATTAAAAACATAAAGAGAACGAGAGAGATAACATGCGTCTATAGACCGAGGCGAAATAACTGGTATGCACTGGAGCTGCATACCAATGTGTGTGTGAGAGAGAGAGAGAGAGAGAGAGAGAGAGAGAGAGAGAGAGAGAGAGAGAGAGAGAGAGAGAGAGAGAGAGAGAGAGAGAGAGAGAGAGAGAGAGAGAGAGAGAGAGAGAGAGAGAGAGAGAGAGAGAGAGAGAGAGAGAGAGAGAGAGAGAGAGAGAGAGAGATGAGGTGTGGCCAGAGGTCACAAGGTCACAAAGTCACGAGGTCACGGGAGCTCTAATAACGCCCCAAAACCAGCATCATCATATCAGCGAGCCGGGACCTTCCACAACAGATTTGTTTCCAATGAGAAATGAATGAGTTAAATATACAATACTAGAACAGAAGCTTGATTATTATATTGTCCTCCCTCTCTCATCTATCTCTCTCTCATCTCTCTCTCTTTCATTTATCTCTATCTCCTTATCTTGTCCTCCCTCTCTCATCTCTTTCTCATCTCTCTCCTTATCATGTCCTCTCTCTCTCTCTCTCTCTCCTTATCTTGTCCTCCCTCTCTCTCTCTCCTTATCTTGTCCTCCCTCTCTCATCTCTTTCTCTCATCTCTTTCTCATCTCTCTCCTTATCATGTCCTCTCTCTCTCTCTCTCTCCTTATCTTGTCCTCCCTCTCTCTCTCTCCTTATCTTGTCCTCTCTCTCTCTCTCTCTCTCTCTCATCTTGTCCTCCCTCTCAAACAACATGAGGCGTGTCAGGCCCAACAAGATGAAATGGATGAGCTTCCATATCAGACGTCTTCAAACTGACACCGAAAAAAAAGAAAAAGAAAGAACATATAAATGGTTTTCAACTCCTGATACGAGACTAACCATCTGTAAAACATTGTTCTCTCTCTCTCTCTCTCTCTGTGTCATACATCGGTCACCGGGCAGAATACATGCTGCTCCTCTCCTCTGGATGCTCACCTACAGGCTACTCCTGGCTTTCTACTTTTTATTCTGCATCATCTCATCATCTGCAGCTTTATGTTTTCTCTCCCACGTTGAGGAATCAACCCTTCAGTCCTTTGGACCGAGTCAATCCCTCCTCAAAAGAAATGTTTTATTTTCCAGGAAAAGTTGTTGTGTTTCCTGACAGTGACGTCATTCTGCTGGAAACCACTGTGAATGCTGGAATAAATCCAGCAGACCAGCATGCATCCAGCATGAGGTGTTCATGGCCAGCCCCGCTGAAGCACGCCGCTATAATAAAATATTAAATATATATATAACTTTTCCATAGATTATTAGTTGAATCCCTGCAGTAAAATCATCTTTCACTAACTTGCTAGTTCATTAGCTTCGTCGCTAAAGTCCTTCGGGAAGGTTTTCTAATTTTCACATCTTTGTTTGAGGGACGATGTGCAGCTTCTTATTATTCAGCATCATTAGCATACATGGGCTGGACTCAATGATAAGTAAGGAATTCATGTATTTCAATGTAAATACTCATTCATCCATTCATCCTCATTTATTGCACTGTGGTTACTGTTAAATGTGTATTGTTAAATGTTAAATGTATGCACCTTCCCGCCAGGACAAATTCCTTGTATGTGTAAACATACATGGCAATAAATGGTTCTGATTCTGATTCTGATATTTAAATAGTGAACTCAGCAAACAAGCTAGCTAGAGATAGCTTGATCTTCCCGCTCTCATCCTCGTCGACCCTCCTCCATCGTTCATGTTTCCTCTCATACGCTTGACAACATGGCAGCGAGCCTCCCGCAGGTCTCCACTCCGCCTCTTAGCCTATTAGCCGCGAGCTAATTACCCCGCGGGATGGGCTGGCCCCACTCTGAGCTAATTAGCATGCACCTGATTGAGCTGGCCGAGCAGGTGGAACCGAGAGTGACAGGCGAGGAGGCGCTGCCGAGGTAGAAATAGACAAAGTGGGGAGAGGTGACACAAAAAGCTGCGTTAGCCGTGACGCTAATTGGGGGAGATGTTTTGGGAATCTCTTCCAAGGGAGACTAAAATAATAAGTTCTTTTGGAGGTTAGCGTTAACAACCCGGTGGGATTCGAGGGTTTACACTCTGCGGGGATAACATTTTATTTTTATTTTATGTTCACCAACTGCAGCAGAACCTTTGCATACCGCTTGTCGTCTGTGAGGCACTAAACTGGGAACTTACGAGGGTCATCATGCCATATTTATTGCATCAGATAATAAGCCCAGAAAGCTTCACTTCTCCGTGTCGCCCCGGAGGAGCTGAGTCCATCACCGAGACCACCCACTCGGATACATAGAGCCGCCGGGGCACCGGCTGCACCGAGGGGGAAGTCCTGTGAAGCAGTTGATCGCAGCTCCTGTGGGTGTTATGAGACTTTCTGCATGAAAAAATATGTTTTTTCCTCATGCACCAGAATGTAGAAAACCTTGCAAACGTGTGTGGAAACAGCTTGTCGCTTCCTTTGTGCCGCTTGTCCTTGAGTTTAGGTGTGTGCGTGTGTCTCCGCCTCCACATTGCAGGCGCTGTGTGGTACTCAGAAACACACACAGCATGCACAATGAGGAGGCCGCAAACACACAACGGGGCTAATCAGGGACCTGACAGACCAACAAATTAGGCTGCGCTGCTGGCCAATGACACGGATATGGAAAGGCAGCCGGAGACGCCGCAGAACGGGGTAGAGCCGGAGCCCCCTGGTGGTCAGGAGAGAGAATGCAGCTTTAACACATGAAGCATAAACTTCTATACAACCAGAGGAGTCACCCCCTGATGGTCAGGAGAGAGAATGCAGCTTTAACACATGAAGCATAGACTTCTATACAACCAGAGGAGTCGCCCCCTGGTGGTCAGGAGAGAGAATGCAGCTTTAACACATGAAGCATAGACTTCTATACAACCAGAGGAGTCACCCCCTGGTGATCAGGAGAGAGAATGTAGCTTTAACACATGAAGCATTGACTTCTATACAACCAGAGGAGTCACCCCCTGGTGGTCAGGAGAGATAATGCAGCTTTAATACATGAAGCATAGACTTCTATACAACCAGAGAAGTCGCCCCCTGGTGGTCAGTAGAGAGTATGCAGCTTTAACACATGAAGCATAGACTTCTATACAACCAGAGAAGTCGCCCCCTGGTGGTCAGTAGAGAGTATGCAGCTTTAACACATGAAGCATAGACTTCTATACAACCAGAGAAGTCGCCCCCTGGTGGTCAGTGGAGAGTATGCAGCTTTAACACATGAAGCATAGGCTTCTATACAGCATCGAGACTTAAACCACAGTAATTTCTTACTGATATATAATCCATCACAGTTCCAAATGATCGGTCACTGAGAGAAACCATCCTTAAAGACGATGTGGCGTGTCCCCCCTTTGACTCAGTTTTCTGGATTTTTACTCTGAACTTTAAATTAGTGCATGTAGACTAATCAGCGCTCTCTACACCGGCTTTCAGTTTTATGATTAAAAAGAGTTACGCTATACTTGTTTTTTTTTAATAAGGCCCGTGACAATGGCTTCTCATATACCATTTAATGAGCTGCACTCCCTGGGGTGTGAGCCTGTGCTCCTTTGGGTGTCACTTTAAAAACACGCCGAGCATGTAATGTTGAGCCAGGAGGACCTGCATGGACCATTACTGCCCCTACATTGACCTGATATTAATACTGGTTCCACCATATAAGTTATCTTTAATGCATACGAAAAAAGACAAATATTCATCTTGCAGATAGTTATGTTTTTTTTCTAACCCCTAATCTAAGACTTATCTAAAAGTGGACCAAACATGCAGCAAGACACATTTTATAAGCTATAATTCAAGAAAACCATATTTCAACATGGATATGAACCAATAAAGCACATTTGTACATAGAACTAGAGTATGTTGACGCTTCTGTCGTCAAAACTACCCTTTAACCATGAGAATTAACCGACATGTTCTTACATCCACTACTATATACATATAATAGATATATGAATACAAACTTCCCACAACCACCACCGTGTACCAGCTCCCCATTAACAACCTGTGACAGATAGAGTTGCATATCCCTCCATGTCCTCCATAAAAACTCTCAGACTAATTGGAGAGAAAAGAAAAGGAAACGTTTCCTTTATTGTAACAGCCAAGGACAGAGCACCCTCGTTAAAACTAACTTTCAATGTTTCTTGTCATTTTACGTCGGCAATGGCCAAGATCCTGATAATTAAACCCCAAAGACAGTATAGGACAATGTAGTGTGCAGTTATATCAAGTATATATATTATATATATATATATATATATATATATATATACTGTATGCTGTTCAGGAATTATTGAAGGAATGTCATATATTCTCACTAATGTCCATATACTGTATTTTAAATATTTAAAACTTTGGTTGCACCGCAGAAGTCATAGCAGGGTTTGTTTGGAATACATATAATGTAAATGTTTTATTTAACTGCTGCATTCGCTCTCCTGACCACCAGGGGTCGACTCCTGGTTGTATAGAAGTCTATGCTTCATGTGTTAAAGCTGCATTCTCTCTACTGACCACCAGGGGGCGACTCCTCTGGTTGTATAGAAGTCGATGCTTCATGTGTTAAAGCTGCATTCTCTCTCCTGACCACCAGGGGGCGACTCCTCTGGTTGTATAGAAGTCTATGCGTCATGTGTTAAAGCTGCATTCTCTCTCCTGACCACCAGGGGGCGACTCCTCTGGTTGTATAGAAGTCTATGCTTCATGTGTTAAAGCTGCATTCTCTCTCCTGACCACCAGGGGGCGACTCCTCTGGTTGTATAGAAGTCTATATAAATTACTCTACTTCTCTGTCTTAATATCTACGTGGGTTTTGTTTGCGTCTCAATGGGACATTTTTTCCACAAGAAAGTGAATTATATTTTGTATTTTTGCGATACCAAAAGATCCTTCAGGATGCACACATTTGAGACACGGACGCAACATCGTACCCACTTTCCTTCCCATCTCAGTCCTCCAATCAGAGACTCAGTCTCTCATTTACAAACTCGCTCGTCTCGCCGCCTGCCGGCTTCTCCTTCCACCAGATGACTCAAACATCCGAGCTGCTTCTCTGCGGCGCCGGGCCGCCAAGGTTCTGCTCCAGACGTAGATGGCGTGGGCGACGGAGTCTGAGTCAGCGATTGTAACCGCGTTAAAAAAACCAAAAATCACAATTTTGCATCCTAAACACAGCGTGGTGAAGTCTAAAAAGTTACATCTGCAACGTCTAGGGGGCCAATCAGTGAAGTTCTGAGTCAAAATGAAGCTCAGCGTTCCCTTTGGATTATTAGTGTTTTGTAGAAGCCTCAAAAGAGTTTTAGCCCCAAAAAAAGAATAGATGCTCTGCACTCTTTATTTCCATAACAACCAACTGCCACTGCCAACAAAGAGTGCTTGTGTCCGACTCTCAAACACTCCCACAAGGCAGCCAGCGAGCTTCATGCCCACTTTTAATGATCAGAATAGCAACTGATTCACTACTGCTCAATGCATGCGAAGGACCAATCAGTCCTATGAAAAGGTGCTTAGGGGCACTAGGAGCCAAAATGGTCCGGCTACTGGAAAGATGATCTGAATTTCACACGTTTTAGGAGCTAATATGGGCAATTTAGGAGTTCGTGATGAGGTGTCCAATCAGATGGCGTCCTTTTCCGAAATGTCAGCCGATTGGTCAGTCCACCACTTTGGTCCAGGAATATCTCGACTATTAGTTTGATTGCCATGAACTGTTGCACACACATTTCTACTGACTTCGAGGATCCTCTGACTCATCAGCGATGGCCACCAGCAGGTCAACGTCTTCAAATACTCTGTGATAAGCGGTAATTAGCAATATTAACACGCTTGAAAAAACACTTTTCCTTCTAATAACTCAAACTCCTCCTTTGAACTTTGACCATCTTCCTGGCAGTTTGCAAAGCAACACAAACAAATATGGCAGCCGTGAGATATTTGCCCATTTTGTCTTGTCACATCCATCCATCCATCCATTATCTGAACCGCTTATCCTCTTTAGGGTCGCGGGGCGCTGGAGCCGATCCCAGCTGTCATTGGGCGAAGGCAGGGTACACCCTGGATAAGTCGCCAGTCTATCCAGGGCTCACATATAGACAGACAACCATTCACACTCACATTCACACCTATGGGCAATTTAGAGTCCAATTAACCTAACCTGCATGTCTTTGGACTGTCTTGTCTTGTCTTGTCACATTTATAATTTATTTGACAATTTCTTTTTATATTTAATGCTGAAAAAACATCATAGCTCACTTTTGTCCCTTCAGTTTGTCTTCATATAAAGTTTGTCCCCAGGAGAGTGGATTATTCCCAGTGAAACTCTACTTTCGGTCCTCGTTTCATCGGAGGGACCCGACAATCTTTGACTGCGGGTTTCGGGAGCGTCTCGCTAACCTTTAGCGGAGGTGGATGATGAATCCAGCGGCGCTGAGGGAGCGCAGCTGTGGGTGTTGCTGCCGCTGCTAGACTTTAATTATGCAGCAGCAGCAGCATGAGGACTCAACGGAGCTTCTGCCTTTCACGCTGCATGAAAACACATCCACGTCAGTCCTTGTTTGTACTAATACATCATTTAAACTGTGGAACATCTCTTTGCTTTGATATTGTGTCAAAGTGTCCGAGTGATTAAATTAATTTTCATTCCCATGAGAAATAAAACTGTTGTGGCACATTTATAGACCTTTGGTTAGAGGATACAACAGATCATGTTCAGGTGTGTAAACTCTGAGAGGCTCTCCTCAGACAATCAGGCCTTCGGGGCAGCTTCTTAGCATGAAAGCAAACAAGTAGTATTGAATACATGAATAGAAACTAAAGGCATTGTGTGTGTGATAGTATGTGTGTGTGTGTGTGTGTGTGTGTGTGTGTGTGTGTGTGTGTGTGTGTGTGTGTGTGTGTTGATTCTCCCACCGGCCCTGCAGGGTCAGAAGGCTAATAGCAACACGCTAGTACGACGTGAGTGAGTCATCCTCCACCTCCGGGCTCGTGTGTTTTCCCTACAGTAATTTGCAATTATATTAAAAGCTGCGTCACAGCACAAGTTTTCCTCCTCTTGTTTAATGTAGTTGTCAAACTGCAGCGTGAGTGATTTGACGGGGAAATCATACACATTTTTGTTTTCGACAGCCTGGGTTCTGACGTGTGGTGACGTTTTGGGGAGTCTCATTTAGACAAACTCCTTTTTAAAGACACGTAAAAAGCAAAAAGATGAATTGGAGGGAGATGTGCATTCAAAAAATATGTTCCTGCAGCCCTCAATGATGCATAAAGCAAGCAAGGAAATGTTTCTTCCTCTAAAGGGGAAAATAACATCAAATATAACAGTAGAATTGCGTCGCAGACTAAACTAATAATCAGTTAATCCAATTCATTGATAAACGATATTAGTCAGTGGGTCAAAGATGAACCAGGAAATTGGTTTTAGATAAATCGTAAAAGGAAGTTTTTCCTGCAGAAGTCACAACTCGATGAAAAGCGCTTCAAAGCGGGGTTAAGGACGTGTCATGAATAATCCAGAGTCTCACGGACACACACTCTATTCAGCAAACCAACCGAAGACCTCGACCGCTTCAAGGCTTCCAACCTGAGCTCCATGAACGTTTGTAACGTAGAGAATAAATGCACTTTAGAAGTCAGCACATTAGATATTAATCAATGAAATGTTCAAGGGAACATTATCTTTCCAGCACCTAGTATTTACCGCCTGCATGTGCATGCTTTATGGAATACAGAACGGGAACTAGAAAGGTGCTCTTACTAATATACTAATGGACTAAACGTCATTCAAACAATGAAACAAGCGACGATGGATGCAGGAAATCGGCTTACCAAACTTTCTGCCTGCAGCGATGTACTCAGCAGAGTTTGTACTGGTGTAGTTCCGTTAGCCGTTAGTTCCGTTAGCTGTCCAAAACACTACAAGTGAGCAAATTGTTTGCCCCTCTTTTTGTCTGTGGGCGCAGAGTAGTCGCTGGGGGTTGGGCGATGCACTCAGCTATGTTTTCACTCGCAGTGAAAAACAACAACAACGAAAAGAGAGGTCCTTTGAGCATGCAGCCATAACGGGCCTCCCCAAGATAACGTGCTGTTTACTGCAGCAGAATGCGAGATTAGACGTGGACGGACACGGAGATGCGCGCTCACTCACCAAAGAACGTACGCAGACGATTACCACAAATAATACAAAAATGTGTATGAGCGCCTCCGTCAGCAGATGGTAGATGATATGTGGAAGTACTACACACACACACACACACCCTCCGAGTCACCACTTAGGTGTGAATAAATATTGGCAGATGTCTGCCTGTCTTCCAGGGACCTTTTCGAGAACCTTCAAGTATATTTATGGGGCCTCCGGACCGCCGCGGTCCTTCTGGAAGCGTCCGTCATCTCCTTGACACTTTATTTCTGCACCCTTAGAAGTCGGTTGGAGCAAAACGGTGTCGGCATTCGGCGCAAGAGTGCAGATCCGCGCTGGAAGGCTGCGAGGAAGCAGCATTGCCTTGTGACTGGTGAGAGCTGCGTGTAGGTGTGTGTTTTGTTTGTGTGAGTGGGTGGAGGCTGTGAAGGTGGAGATGAGATGACCCGTGTGTGTGTGTGTGTGTGAGTGTGTGTGTGTGTTTGGTAGCCTGAAGAAATCCTCCCGTGTTTTGCCGTAAAAGATCAAACAATTGAATTCTCTTTGCTGCATCCGTGGTTGAGTGTTTTTTTCTTCTTCTCCCGTGGATACGTGTGCATGTTCAAGACTCTCTAATTGATCCGGTTACCCGTGAAGAATACCAAACATGCCTCCGACACGCACAGACGAGGCGGCGCCTTTGATCGCTCAGGAGTTTCACGCCAAGGTGGCGCTGGATCGACGGCAAATATTTAAAAATGGCGGCGCCCGCTCAGTTCTGAAAACTTTTACTTTCACTACAAATGATGTGATTACCGCCACTAGCAAACACTTTGCACACCTGAGGAGCTCGTGGTTTTGAATTTATGTTCCACACGACTCTAATTATTCTTTTGCACAAGACTAATAACCCGGTTCATAGAGCATGCAGAAGCAAAACAAGTCACACAGAAAGCCTGGAGCCATCAGGGTGAATAAATATGGCAATAAATAAGGGCAGAGGCTGAGATATCCTGTTTGCACTCCAACATTGTGGACCCTCGTCGTCTCTTTTAAGCTCAAAAATGCTTTTCGCCGACTTGGCCACAGCTAATTGTTGTATGAACAATGGAAAAAGGCTGAGCCACATGGCACCGGCTCCTCGGGGCTGATGGTCGGTGTAGTGGACACGAAGCCTCTCGGAGAGAGAGGCGATAATCGAGGCTGTTTCCAGCACACAGAAAGCCTGTGATGATGAGCATCGATGGGCCGATCGTCCAGATGCCAATAGCGATTATGTAGCATTGTGTTTGTGTGTTAATGCGCGTCGCTGTTAGAGATGAGGTATTGGATTCCACTCCCAGTAGTCGGCCTCGGCTGAAGAGCACAAG
The DNA here is from genome assembly GCA_023566465.1 of Cottus gobio. NCBI lineage: Eukaryota > Metazoa > Chordata > Actinopteri > Perciformes > Cottidae > Cottus > Cottus gobio. The sequence continues at coordinate 2,347,625 of CM042233.1, forward strand.
CTAACAAGGCTTAATATGCGCCGAGTGATGAACGACTGTCTGCTGCCTCGCTGTGTCTTCCCGGCTGTCCGTATTTATCTCTCCCCTCGTCCGTCTCTGAACAAATAAATAGCCGTTATCACAGTTTCAGGTAATCATCACACCTTTAATCGCCGACGTTTAACTGAGTAACGGGTGGAAATCAATAAAAGGCTCCTGACACCAAGCTGAAATATTGATGGAACTACTGCAGAAATACTGTCCACTACTTCAAGCACGGACGGGGAAAAAGAAAACATCTGCTCTGAAGGTCAGTCAGCTTTAAAAGAAACTAAATTCAAGGTCGGCAGCAGATCATGAAGCGTCACTGCTGAGTCCGCCGCCAAAGACCCCAACATGGCCGCCAGGCTTCACTGCTGAGTCCACCGCCAAAGACCCCAACATGGCCGCCAGGGACCTGAAGGACTTCTGTAGTTCTTCTCTGTTCAGAATACATCAGTGGTTGGTGAAGTACAACCAGTACATTAATGGTTGGTGCAGTACAACCAGTGGGTTCCCAGGATGCATCTGGGTTGCATGTGTTTTCGTGTCTGTTGCTCGAACAGGATCTCGAGAAATTACATTAATATTGAACACTTCTGGAGATTTGTGAAGAACTCGCAGACAGAAACACACAACGTCTTCGCTTTATAATCAGATTGCATTGCTTTACTCCCAAACACATGCACGGTCCACCGACCACACTCTATCCCACGCATTTGCACATATATACTGTACACACACACACACACACACACACACACACACACACACACACACACACACACACACACACACAAACTGACGACTCACACGTATTTGTGCCATATAATGTCATACAAATAACTACACACACACATACACAGCATTGCGTGATTGCAGGGCAAAACAAACCGTGTAGATTTGCATGACTCAAAATACCTCAGGGAAACCTGCTGTGTGTGTGTGTGTGTGTGTGTGTGTGTGTGTGTGTGTGTGTGTGTGTGTGTGTGTGTGTGTGTGTGTGTGGGGGTCTTACCGGCACGTGCACAGGGGATCACACAGGCGGAGACCCATTTATCTTGTAAAGGTGATCATAACCGATACAAAGCTTTAGAGTTATTGTTAATTTCAGTGATGGAGGACGTGATGGGTGAGAGAGAGAGAGAGAGAGAGGGAGAGAGAGAGGGAGAGAGGGAGAGAGATAAAATGAAAGGAGACAAAAAAGAGATTGAGGAATGAACGACAATCCCAGGAATTGAAAGAAAGATGAGTCTTCATTGGATTTGGTTGAGCGATGATGAAGTACTGAAGCCGACCTACAACAACCCTGTTGTTAACATTCAAATGAAAAGGCATCAAGCTTCATAAATCTTTCATTTCCATTTTGAAAGGCTAGAAAGAGAGAAAAGGTATTTCCTTTGAAACATTGTGTGAGCGAGAAGGAAGACAAATAAATCTGCTCCTCCTTCACCTCCTTCACCTCCTCATCACGTGCCACCGCTGCAACCCGCCACACTTTGAGTGACAGGGAGACACAGCAGGGACCCCCATATGGTGGAGAGAGAGAGAGAGAGTGCTGTCATCTGCAAAAGCACACACACCAACGCTCTCTAAAGTGTGTGTGGCAGGAAGGCTTCACGCTCCGTCGGTCTGCGGCGTCACCCCAAAGGTCAAGGGTCAGACCCGTTCCCCTCCATTGACTCTCTAACCGGAGAGCCAGAACCGCATGTCGTGATTTAAGGTCTTCACATCCCCTCTGATCTCTCTGGGTTTGGTTCTTTCTTTGAGATCCCTTGAGTCTCTTCTTTCAGTTCCTTTCAGCCTTTTCTTTTCCTTTTCCTTGTATTTTATTTCTGTTTCCTGCCTCCGCTCCGTCAACAGGTGTGTTTGCTTCCACGTTTTTCCGTCCGTCTTAAACTCAAACTCTGCTATACTTCAGAAATCAGATCCCTATATGGCGGCTCCCTCCGGTCTCATTACCGCCTGCAAGACAAATAAATGCTGAGAAATGGCTGCAATGTAAAAACACATTTCACAATAAAACCCCCGCCATTGTTTCATCATTTGAATGCTTTTAGGGAATGTTTGTTTTGCATAAACTGTAACTAAATACAACTGCAACTGGGAAAATGGCGGACCCCGCCACTACAAATGAAAACGGCCATACACAGGGTGAGTAACAGGGTGTTGACACATTGAATGCTTGAACCAAATAGTTCCCAAAAGGGTGTTTGATGTGATTGATGTGTTTCATTATGAGGATTACAACCAGTCTTGCTACAAAAAGGCTTTTTTTATTTATTTTGCTGCCGCATCCCACTTTTTTGTGCTGTGATTTCTGTCTGCTGCCGTTCTTAATGGAAGTCAAAGTTCAAAGATGTTGTTTCTGTGTCTACACAAATGAAAACAAGCAGAGGATCTGACAAAGAAACCATTTCACAAAGAAATATCTGCCTGTGATGTATTTTCTCTTTCAAATGTCACTATTGTGAATTCCTCCTCATCCTCATCTCCCCATTTTCCCTGTCAACTCGTCCTCCCCTCGAATGTGCATTCAGTCCACGCTCCCTCTCCCTGCTGCTCCGCTGTGCGTCTGGGGGGCTGAAGCGTCTGCAGCTGGACTGGAAGGTGATGGAGGTGACGAGGCCAAACATGGAGACGCACAATGGTTGCATCAAAGAGGGGACTCGAGGGTTAAATGTGAACAAACGAGATCCAACACTCGTATTTTGGAGTCGCAGCGTATGAAATTGAATCGAGGACTTGAAACATGACTGTCGGGCCTTCGTTTCCATTAGTGGGTGACAGCAGCTGCCGGTCATCTGCGGGGGGCACGGAGGCCTCCAGCCTGTTTTTAATACCGCACAGCTGGACGGGGTTCATCAGATCAGCGGAGGAGTCGCTCGTCTCCGTGTTGGTGATCAATCATCACATCCCGGGGAGGCCGGCACGCTGGAGGCATCCGATGCATGAATGCTTACCTGGTAACTGTCGACAGCTCAGTGCTAAGGAACAAGAAGCGCTGGTGCTTTGTGCACGAAGCATCTGCAGCCAAATAACAAGGCTGCATCGGCGGTGCTGCCCGGTCACATGCCACCCGGGCCCTAAGTGCACCAGCTGGGGGTCCGACTGTACTTGGCACCTTCAGGCGAAGATGTGGGAGCTTTTCTGCAAAGTAAGCAGGTCTAACCGTGATGTGTTGGCAGGAGAAGCCTGCACGCCGTTCTCTTGACAAGCAACGGCACATTTTGATCGATTCTTTTTTAAACGACTATATATATATATATATATATATATATATATATAGACATTTTAGTCAAACAATCCAGTCTGCCTGCAAGTTCTGCTCTCAATGGATGAATCTGAAGGACAACACAGGACTTTCACCCAGGAGACTAACGTTCTTGTCTCATGCGAACCAAGTACTTGTTTGTTTTGTTTACATTTTTTGTCATTTCAAGCAAATCCATGATTTTCTTTTTACAAACCTAAACAATTAGTTTAGTTCCCTAAACATAATCAAGTAGTTTAGTTTCCTAAACATAATCAAGTAGCTTTGTAGCATTTTGTAGCATTTTGTAGCATTTTGTAGGATTTTGTTTAAAAAAACATGATCGCGAGTGCAGTTGGATTGTATTTGAACGTTATTTAGCAGGAGACCGGTTGAACCAGAAGTCAATATTGAAATATCTTTATTTAAGTGACACCACCTCCATTGTTATTTTCAAACCAATCACAACCTTTTCCTGAACCGTACCATGCCCAGCAGGTGCATGCCCAGCAGGTGCATGCCCAGCAGGTGCATGCCCAGCAGGTGCATGCACAGCGATACACAAAGGAACGCATGAAAAATTATGACAAACTCTTTGTGAAGTCTTTGTGAACTGTTTGATCGCTGCCTTGTGGTTCAGCCCCGTCAGAGCTGTCAGGCCGTAAGTGACTTAACTTGCTTAACCACAAGGTTGCAATCACAGTTTCTCCTCAAGCTGATTATTCCCCGTAGAGAGAGTATTGATGAAGACATAAAAATACTTCTTGCTGAAGTCTTCAATGTGAAGCATTGCTGCAGTCAGTAATCACCACGCTGCTGCGTTTCTGTTGCAGAAGCCAAAAAGAGCAGAAGTAATTATGAAAGTGTAACGCTCGTCTGAGCTGCTGCTTTGCATTTTGTTTGTGCAGGAAAACGACTGCAGAGGGGCAAACACGGCGTATGCCTCCTCATGAGGGGGATCAGGAACATGCTATCCTGAGAGACGAAGCAAAGGGCAGAGTAACAGCTTCTTTTTAAAATCTCGAGTTGAGGATTTATTTCTTCAAAAGGCGTAAATTCCTTTTGTTCCTCGTCCCTCCGCCTCCTCTCCTCTCTCTACCTCCGCATCCCTCTCTCTATCCCTCCCTCCAGACCCACTCCTCTCTCTGAATCATCGCTCCATTGTTACCTGCTTGACTCCTCGGCCCAGCTGTCGTTACTCACTCCATTCATGAGCTTCACGCCGTCTCTTCTCTCGCCGTCGCTTTGTGTTTTCATTTCATCACGAGCGGCGTTTAGCGACGGCGAACAAGCGGCGCATTCGTCTCGGTGGCCAAGACGTGTGAACAACCGGCCGCTTCTCTTCCCTCCATCTGTCCTTTAATTCATCCTCCATCTTTCTCTACAAGCATCCATCTGTCTCCCGACTTCTTCACCTTTAAGTTTTCATCTGATTCCTTTGTTTCCCCCACGTTTAAAACCCAAGGGTGTATTCTCTCATTCGGGAGAAGTCGTCCTTTCTGGCTCACAGCTGCTCTGGACCGAGCCTTTGATCAGAAGTACATCCTCCTCGAGTGCACGTGCAACATCAAAGCAGATCCCAGCAGGTGAAGATGGGTGGCCGAGAAGTCGTTTATGATCACGATGTTTACAATTACAATCATTTTCCGGTGGTATCAAAGCTTTCCCTCCGCTGTGGCAAAATGTTTGAGGGGATCAAAGGAGGAAAGGTGAAAAAAAAAAAGATGTGACGGGAAGAGAAGGGATTTGGCTGCCCTTATCAACAGCGGAGCACATGTGAGCTTCTCGCCTGGACAGACGGACGGACTCACAATCACACACCAGAGGAGGGAGGCGGACTGTCTGGTTCTTTTAGTTGTCAATCACACATCACAGTTTTTTGTAAACCTGCTGGAGTATCTAGTTCAAATGAATGTGGACAATAACTTCTGGAAAGAAAAGAATAAAGAAAGTATTTCCTGTTTTCTTTTGACTTTTTGACTGTATTTTGACTGCAGTACGTGGCGAGCTAACCGCTAACATGCTAACAAAGTGGCAACCAAAAGCTGCAGTTCCCCAAATGGCCACTTGAGGCGGGTTCCAAAAGTGAGTCAATCCCCCAAAGAGCTCAATGTTAAAGGCAGAAATACTAATATTTACAGCCTGGAACAAAAATATTGCTGATTCTATTAAATTCATTGTTTTTGTTGTCTTTAAACGGTGCGCTGCTCCTTTAAATCCACTCAACATGAATTCAGCAGCGCTACTATCAACACATAAGTAATGCTGGAAAACACACCCGGATTGTGTGGAATGCTGGGAAATGTATGACCATCAACTATATGGCTGAATGTGTGTGTGTGTGTGTGTGTGTGTGTGTGTGTGTTCCCGCTCATGTAAGGAAAGGCAGCCGGCATCTGTTCACACTGTCCATCTCTGTGTGTGTCTCTGCAGACTGAGGGAAACACACTCAGTTGTGTTCATGTGGACACGAACCCGCAACAGACACACACACACACACACCAAAACCCCGGTTGAACCCTGTGCTCCTGTTTGACAGGGTGAATCTGACAAGCTTACATTTCCTCTGTGTGTGTGTGTGTGTGTGTGTGTGTGTGTGTGTGTGTGTGTGTGTGTGTGTGTGTGTGTGTGTGTTGACAGTAGTCCACCAGGGCTGGAGGGTGACAGCAGGAACAATTACACTGGACAGGTCATGTGGTCTTCTACACTTGTCTCTTGTGTGTGTGTGTGTGTGTGTGTGTGTGTGTGTGTGTGTGCACGTGTGTGTGTGCGTTTGCTCTTTTTTGTGTCTAGACGGCAGAGACAGGAAGACAGATACATCAACCATTGGCACACACACACACACACACACACACACACACACACACACACACACACACACTTCTGTTATCTCAGTGGCGAAAGGCAGAGCGACCGGCGCCCAGGGGCATTGTGGGAACTTGGCCACCAGGAATGGTGTTCGGAGCGCCAGGAGACTTTACCTACTTGTTGACACGGTCATTTATTTTAGCTTTCAACACTTTATATTCTCACAAAATGTATTTTTAAAGCACATTATTTCCTCTTTTTGTGTCAATATCCTGTGTTTGATTTTGTATTTTAGCTCCAGGACACAATATAAATATAAATACCTGCAAAAACAAACGACCTTCAGTCTCAGCTGAACTTTACTGGGTTGCCGGTGAGCAAATGTCTTGCTGTACCATGAAAAAAGATTTGCTTGCATGTTTTAGGCCTTTTTTTCAAATGTTGTTCAAGGGTATTTTTTGTATTATTGAGGTTCTGTTTTATTTTCTGCTGAATAATTGCATTTACAATATGGATGTCACACTAGTCAGATATTGAGAAAACTGAGAGAAATACATGTGGATTCTATCCGACCCAGGATAATTAACTTACTCTTACTAAAGCTCACCGATCGCTACTTGCATGCCACCAAACGAGTTGGTGAATTTATTTTTATTTTGAAAAGGTCAACAATACGCTGATGATATGTCAATGTGTTTGCAGCTTGTTTCTGCCGCCACCAAGTGGCCAAAAAGAGCATAAAGTTGCATTTAACTCAAAATACATTCGCGGGTTGAGGTGTTGACTAGATTTAAGCTAACCTAACCTAAATCATTCATATGATTTGTTGATAAAACCTGAATCTGCAAAGTAACCACAGAACATAAATGGATGGTAATGTGTAAATAGTATCCAATAGTGTAATAATTTAAATGCCTTTAAAATTGGGTAAATAATGCAAACTGCAGAGTTAAGCGTATGCGGCACTGAGAAGCTCGCCTGATTAAACCTGATGTGTATTGATGTCTTTGTTTGGAGAGGCTGATTCACTCGCTGTTAGAGAGACGACACTTTGAGAAGACCTTGGCTGATGTTTGCTTTTATCTGTCTGTCTCAATTTCCTTTTTATTTTCCTTTTGCTTGTTGTCTATGTCTTTGATTTATTGCCCTTGGCATCCTCTCACAGTCGTTCTCTTCCCTCTCGCCATCTGTCGCTTCCTCTCTCTCTCTCTCTGATTGCCCTTGTGTCCATTTGTGGTTCCAAAATAGTGAATTACTCGACACTTCTGATTGCAAGTGGAAAAACTAATCGAACAGACTTTGTCTTTTAGTTGTTTTTTCCCCATTTAATTGATTTTCATTCTTCACATTCTCCTTCTTTCTTCTCCAGAAACAACATGTATGCAGACAAGCTTCGGCTCATTGATAATCAATAACTTATAAACGTATCATCCGGAAAGACCGAGTCCAGTAGTAGCATCGTATATACTGTATATATACTGAATATATATATATATATATATATCCAGTCCAACAATACTTGCAATGTATCCTTTTCTGTGTCAGATGGGGAAAAAAGACTATTTGTATGATATTGCAGGCAGCCAATCACTGCCAGCGTTCTTGGCCCCGCCCACAGCATATTCTCCCCGTGTCAGCTCCGGTTTCCTCCAGGAGCTCCGGTTCCCCCCACAGTCCACAACATGCAGCTCAGGTTAACTGGACTCTAAATGTCCTGAAGGTGTGAATGGTTGTCTGTCTCTATGTGAGCCGTGAGACAGACTGGACACCTGTCCAGGTGAACCCTGTCTTTAACCAATGACAGCTGGGATCGGCTCCAGCGCCCCGCGACCCTAAAACAGGATAAGCGGTTCGGATGATGGAATATTAACCGGCTCAATCAAATGCTGGAAGCAAAGAACACATTTCAAAAAGAGTGTCAAGCTTTAAGACAAGAGCATAAAAATATGCAGAGAAAGAAAAAACCCACCAGAATCTTCAATATTCAAGCTTCAACTGCAGTATTTCAACTTTCTCTTCTTGGAGTTTTAGCCTTTTTTTTTAACTTTATCCAGGTACGGTTGGCTGAACACAAATGCCTCTTTTTCTTACAATTCCCCGTTGCAGCAATGAAACGTTGCTCCACTGGCAGCTCGACACAAACTAGAGGGAAATCCACCCGAAAGCAGTGTGTGTGTGTGTGTGTGTGTGTGTTTTACACCTTAACTTTGGATATTAGATGAAGCTTCAACTTTTTTAATTTAATTTAAAATTAGTTTTGCACCAAGGAATCACAGACAAAGATATTGATCGTAGACCAAGAGCTTCACTATCGGCTCCACAAATGTGCTGACGTGATTTTTTCGCTGCATAAGCAAGAAGTTGATCCAGACATTCAGTAAGACTAAAGCTATTTTTTACGAGATGGGAGGAATAAGTACTGAAGGAGAATTAAATCAAGTTGAGCCACAGAATTAAACATGTTTACTGTTTGTTTTTTCCCTGGACAATAAAGACCGCCTCTGCTAATTCTGAAATAAATCATTTCATTTTCACAGCCTAAATTTACCCACAGCTAATTTATAATGACACAAAATGTGTGGGGGGGATCTGTCAGAAGGGGACAGCAGCTGATCAATCAATCAAATTGTGCATTCTCTTCATGGTTTATTTACCAGATTACTGAAGCAGAGCTGGTGATTATATGAGCTCCTTATGAAATCATAAGGAGCTCATATAATCACCAGCTCTGCTTCAGTAATCTGGTTGTAGTCATTACATTACATTACATAGTCATAGGTGGTTAAATTGTTAATGCTATTGACCCTTGGCTAAGCCCCGCCCCCTGCTGGTACTGGAGCATGGTGGTTACCTGTTGCTCACCTGTACCTCTCAGATCACCTGACTCTTCACATCTAATGAGCCCAACGGCAACACTGCTTTCTTCTGGTAAACACGCTCGTCTGCGACGTGGGAATCAATGCGGAGGCTAATTGCACTGAAGCTCTGCATCGAGGCGGCCTCGGCCAATAAATCTGAGACTGCGTGTGTGAGTGACATCATCAAAGGTTAAGTACCTGTGATTAATGGGCTCACATGAGCGAGCTTAATGGAGTGTTTACATCGGGGTTCCATGCTGGAAGGGATGCTGCGTCCAGTCTGGGAAGTGAAACCCTGTAACCCCAGCGGGCTTAGCTCCGGTCTCCGCAACTAGAGCCATGCACACTTTAATGAGTGTGTGTGTGTGTGTGTGTGTGTGTGTGTGTGTGTGTGTGTGTGTGTGTGTGTGTGTGTGTGTGTGTGTGTGTGTGTGTGAGGAAGAAGTAGAGAGTGAGATGGTGAAGGAGTTTTGAAAATCACAAGAAAAACGAGTATTTTAGCTGGTAAACTGTGCTTGGCAGCATGTAGCTGAAGTGTGTGTGTGTGTGTGTGTGTGTGTGTGTGTGTGTGTGTGTGTGTGTGTGTGTGTGTGCGTGTCAAACTGTCAAAAGGAAGTGGAACAGACAAATCCCCAAAGCACATCACCTTCAGAAGGGAGGGCTACCCAGAGGAGGTGTGAGCACGAGAGTGTTTGGAGCTTGTGTGAGGAAAAGGAAAGAGTGTCCGTGGCAACAGCATCAGATGAGCCAGTTCTCACTCTGATGTGTCAAATAACAGAAGCATGGCCGTCCACCACGTCTGACATCGCCGTACAGAGACGCAAACTCCAGCGTAAACCAGACAGGCGAAATCCGGTTGTATAGAAGTCTATGCTTCATGTGTTAAAGCTACATTCTCTCTCCTGACCACCAGGGGGCGACTCCTCTGGTTGTATAGAAGTCTATGCTTCATGTCTTAAAGCTGCATTCTCTCTCCTGACCACCAGGGGGCGACTCCACTGGTTGTATAGAAGTTTATGCTTCATGTGTTAAAGCTACATTCTCTCTCCTGACCACCAGGGGGCGACTCCTCTGGTTGTATAGAAGTCTATGCTTCATGTGTTAAAGCTACATTCTCTCTCCTGACCACCAGGGGGCGACTCCTCTGGTTGTATAGAAGTCTATGCTTCATGTGTTAAAGCTGCATTCTCTCTCCTGACCACCAGGGGGCGACTCCTCTGGTTGTATAGAAGTCTATGCTTCATGTGTTAAAGCTGCATTCCCTCTACTGACCACCAGGGGGTGACTCCTCTGGTTGTATAGAAGTCTATGCTTCATGTGTTAAAGCTGCATTCCCTCTACTGACCACCAGGGGGCGACTCCTCTGGTTGTATAGAAGTCTATGCTTCATGTGTTAAAGCTGCATTCTCTCTACTGACTAGCAGGGGATCCTTCAGGGGCGGGGCTACAAGGTGATTGACAGGTCTCTATGTCACTCCTCCGCATTCCAAATATGGTCACTTCCTGTTCACTGGTTGCAACAAACCAAAGATGGCGATCAAATCGGCCAAACTCAATGCAACCGCGCCCTTTTCCTCCCCGAATGTCTTGTGAAGACGGAAGTTTAAAGCGTAGACTCTACGCATCGAACCTGTGACGCTCTACGCCGTAGAGCGTCACAGGTTCGATGCTCGGGAGCACCGACCGGGCCGCGCGGGATCGGACGCATTGGAGCGAGAACGTGTTGATGAGACGCTGCAGGGTCGTCCCTCAAGAGTGGGTAGAATACAGAGCGAGAGAGGAAGAGGAGGGAGAGGAGGAAGAGGAGGAGAGGAGGAATAGGAGGAGAGGAGGAATAGGAGGAGAGGAGGAAGAGCGTGGATCCCGGCCGAGCGTGGATCCCAAACAATGGGAGAAGGATGAGAGAGGGGATGCAGTGAATGGAGGAGCTGGAATGAAAGGAGGGAGTGGCGAGGGATGGAGGGGAAATGATGGAGGGAATAAAAGGGCAAGAGAGAGCCGACGGCAGGGGAACAGGTGGAAGAATCGCAGGAGGAAGACAATGGAGGGAGGCAGGGGAGGACGGCTGGAGGATTAAAGGAGAGCACACGGAGGAATTGAATCCCCGACACGGAAAAATATATAACTCATATTCTTTTGTATGTATGATTTCCCCGAATGTCGGAATGTTGAAATGTTGGAATGTTGGAATGTTCATCACATCAAAACAAACTGAACACAGAGAGAGAGACGTAAATACGGAGGACAAACTGGCACCAGTCTTATCAAAGTGTTATTAAATTGAATTCATGCAATATGCGTGTGTGTGTGTGTTGTAGCTGAGTAGTGTTGAGACTTCCAATATTCCCTGATGCCATTTGTCAAGTGTTGGAGGAGCTTGAAATATAGATTAGTGAAAACACACACACACACACACACACACACACACACACACACACAATCCTTTTGTGTGATAGAAACTCCCCAGGATCCCTTTGGGACATACAGGGAATGTGTCATTGGTGTCAGTGTGTGTGTGTGTGTGTGTGTGTGTGCGTTTTTTATGCATTAAGCCAAAAATGAAAGGAATAGTAATCCCACATTATTCATTATGCATAAATACTGAAGCTTACGTCTGCAAATGTAATCCAATTGGCCTCGACCTCTTCGCCAAATACAGCAAATATCTTCTGTCTATAAGACATTTAATCCCATGAGAGCTTTTTTTTAAATTCAATCCAACTTCCTTGAACGATCATAACTGGACGGTTTTCCTCCCATTGTACGATTGTTTTTATCTCACAAAATATATGTGATATGTTGTGAGATAAAAAACAAAATTCAAACTAGTACCTGGAGATCTCTCTCCATGTTTCTGTCACACGCTGGTTGGATGAGTTGGCTCGACAAGAACAAACATGAGTAAATATGGTTTGCATCTAAATCTGGCTTTTTATTTGTATTTTCTTTTCCTCCTTTCATCTCCCTGCTCATCTTTGGCCTGTGACACACATATGATGTCAATTTAAACCGACTTTTGTACATCTTGTGCAATGATTGGTGCCCCTCTAACCCCTCCCCCTCCCATAATGCAACACTTCTCCAAACACACGTCCATTACGCCCCCCTCCTTCGTTGGCGTCCTTGACCTCCACCTATAACAGGCATGCATCCAGCACTGGGAGGGAGATCAAACAGGAACAAGAAAATTGTAAAATAACCGGCGGTACATATGAATGAGAGGGAGATAGCGGAGGGGAATCTACAAGGAGCCATATGGGATGTAATTCGCACTTTACCTCGCACTTACATATTATTTCAAAGGACGCTCCGAGGAGTTGTAGCGGCGCCATGTGATGCCGGAGTATCACCTCGGATTTGTTGTTGGGAAAACATCTTGGCCGAGATTAATCCGTTTCTTCATAGAGTGTAACAGTAAAAGAAAAATGAATGAAACTGTAGTTCCTTTCATTAATTTTGTTGTGTTAATCTGTTGGATACATTGAAGGAACAAAAGGTATCCAAGGATGGAATACATGAAAGTACCATGTTTTAATACAGATGAGTATATTAAAGCATCCTTTTATAATAAAGCTACAGTAGCTTGCTAGTTAGGACGATCTTGTTCCTATAAGGCTGCAACAAATTCAAGAGTTTTGTTGAAATATACGATGAAATATATCAAAGGATCACGTTGCAGGAAGATAGAACACATTGAAGTATCTCGTTCTAAAAAGCAGAATTATATCAAAGGATTTTCTTCCAGTAGGTCTGCATTGGTCTGCATATGGTCCAATAACGCTGCAATACATTGAAGTATGCGGTCCAATAACGCTGCAATACATTGAAGTATGCGGTCCAATAATGCTGCAATACATTGAAGGGTCCTTTCCAATAATGCATATGGTTTAACTTGACGATATTGATTATGAACTGAACGTTACAACCTTCATGAAGGTGGGATTTATTGCAATCGGACCACGTTAGTTTGTAATAAACCTGACTTGACTAAACTGATTCTGTATTTTATTAGACTGCTTGTCGCGTATTCCAAATGATTTTTTACTTTTTTTTGGCTCTTTCCCTTATTCTCCTTATCACATATTTACTGTTCTCACACAGATAACCTTTTAAAATCTCAAGAGGTTTAAAGAGTACAAAGCCACTCAAGTTCTCCGTGATAAAACCTTAAAATGACACTCTGTGTGTGAGCGCTGGATACCCGGCTCCACATTCCTGTAGCGTGAGGCCTCTGCAGTCGGTGAAAGATCCTTTTATTTGAAGCGTTTACGAATATCCAGCCGTAACTATTGAGAATCTGTAAAGTGACGCAAGACTGTGAACACGTCGGATAATACCGTAGAATACGAGGGTGCATTAGGATAAAAGAAGAAGGTTGAAGTAGAAAGATCAAGGCAAAGAAGAGCTCTGAATTCAGTTATTTTAGTCGGGTTATATTGCAGTGCCAAGAAGAAATGTTGGTTCATTTAAAAAAAGCTTTAGAAAATGGCCTGATTTTGTTTTAGTTTGGAAGCCAGTCATTTCTTTTGCAAAATATACTCTTTTACATGCAGTTAAAAATGAAGAGACATTGTTTTACTTATTTTACTCAGAATTAACAAATTAAAGGGTGTCGAAGGACTTGACGGGACCATGTTAGACAGCGAAAGGGAGAATGGCATTCCCCCAACTGGGCACCAACAACTACAGCCGTAAAATATTTAATAAGAAAAAGTGCCTTGGGAAGGATCATAAAAAAGAAGACCAGGGAAATAAGGAGCCAAGTTGGATGTTAAACAAAGCAGCAAATCAATGCTACAACCGGAGAGCATGCTGGGTAAATACTTAATGCATTCTACAGAAAATCCCTCCAATCGCCCCGAGAATAAACATGATACTTCCTCCAATCCTGAAAAGAGTCGTTGAGGCCGAACGATTGGGTCGAAGGTCTAGCATGAGCCTTTATTAAAGTCACAAATGAATGGTCACGTCTTTGCGGTCGTAACAGATGGCCGTCTGGGATAATTTGATCTCAGCAAGTCCCGTTTCGTCTACTGTTTCTCTAAAAGGGAGTCTCCGAAAACTCCGAAGGCTTGAATCCAACCACGAGACCACTTCAAGCAAATCAAGAATGTTAAAAGGGCCGATTCCTCGTCTCTGTAGCACAAGCTCAGCTCTATAAATCCTGGATTACTCTCCAACCCTTCATATTTCGAACTTCCATCCATTTATTTCAATCATCTTGAAGCATTCTGGACAAATTAAACCAGACAAAGCCTCTCTCGCCTGTGGATCCGATAAATCTACCTCCAACCTGACGTTTATAGCTTCATTCAGCGGGAAAGCCATTCGTAACCCGACAAGCCAGAAGGTTTTGCCATACGTAGGCACTTATACCCAAAGGTAATGCAAAAGTAATGCAAAAGTAATGCAAAGGTAATGCAACAGGTTGATTGGATGAACGATCCGTCAATCAAACTCTTGCCGAAACCATTCGGGAGAAGAGCGAAAAACACCTTCTTGTTCTGTTCCAACAGCTCATCCCCACCTGACGAGTAATAGGCTTGATTACAAAGCCAACCCCACCCCCCATTTAATCACTGCAGGTAATGAACTGTTCTGATGACTCAAAGACTCAATACATCAGTCAAGATCCTCTTCTTTAAAACGTTGGAAGGGAACACATGGAACAGGTAGATGGAAAGTAGGGCCGTTAAAGGTTCCTCCATTCATGAAACAAAGATGGACGTCACTTTGTTTGTTTTCTTGCTCACTTAGAATTCCAGTCAGTCTTTTTAAAGGCTGTCGCAGGTGGTAAAAAATTATCCCAATTTGCACACAAAGCCACACACGAAACCATCCATCGGCTTGCCATTACAAGGAAGATGTAATCAGACTCCGAGAAGCCTCCGTTCTTATCTCAGCTTTCCATTTGGAGAGAGGGAAAAAACGCAGCCACGGCAGCGGCGAGAGGCATTGATTGGTGATTGATGAGGTTTGTCTGCCGCCAACCCCGACACTGGAGGTTTAAACCCCCACACCCCCCCGGTCAGGTCTACAGAGAAAGGACGTTGATGGAGGCTGTGGTTGTTGTTGTTTCAGATGACTGATTGTCACTTTAATCTGTTGGGTCTCGAGCCGGGAGAGACCGAGGCAATTCAGTCAAATTAAATCCTCTTCTGCTGAATGACTGAATCAAGTGGCACAACCACGGTTGACAACACGCCAGTGTGTGCTTCTGTACTTGAGTGTGTGTGTGTGTGTGTGTGTGTGTGTGTGTGGAGAGCTAAAGCTGAATGAATCTTGATTCGTATACGGGAACAACTCAGGAGTGTTTCCCCACGATCGAGATGCAGGTTAGATTCATCCAGTGGATCCTCGTTGGGAAGTCTTAAAGAAGCCCATCTCTCTCAGGTCCACTCACACTATAGCCGAGAGCCTTAAGACCTTCTATCTAGTGCAGGGTTCAAGATCCTGGACCTGGTCCCAAAAAGGACCTGTTGGGAAACCTCCCGAAACCCATCGTGGATGAAGTAAGAACAGAGTCAGTCGATCCAAAAGGTTCCCCAAGGGTGACTAGTATCAGTCCCGATGCCGTCGGAGGAGGAAGACCAGCACTGACCGCCAAGACCAGCAATATGAGGATGAAGGAAGACATCTTGAGAGGGAAGGTCCAACTCTGTCTACTTGTACACCTTTGCCCACCTGTCACTGTGAGAACAGGTGTCAGGTGTCTGAAGCCCAGCCAAAGCCAACAGCATGTGAAGGTGGTCGTGTCGGACACAAGCACTGTGAAGCGTACCGGTGCCTTCAAAATAAAGCTCTGTCTTTTCAAAATAAACACCCCTGTTCAAAGGAAACTTGGTACATGCGTCCAGTTCTTTTTCAAAATAAAAGTCCAATGTAGGTTCAGGTGTACTTACACAACAAGGTTTGACAATATTATGAAGAAATATAGGAAAAGATCAGGTTTGACTTAACTCTCCTAGTACAGACCCCGTCGCCGGCAACAGATTATTACTAAAATTATCGAAACTCTTCGAGGTTTTACGCAATCGACGTAATTCCAACGGATTCTGAACGCTAAGAAGATCTACACAAAACAGTTTGAGAAGACGTAAAATAGGTTAAATTTAATTTCTGTAATCTCAAAAGCTTCGTTCATGTTCATTTAGTTAATTATGAAGAAAAGTATGATGAAAATTCCATTACGTTTCTTTACCTTTTAGTTTTTACACACAGATTTTGAAAGTTGAATGTCCTTTTGGCAAAATAATTCTGCCAAAATATAATTTTCTGACATATTTATTGATAAATAAGACAAAAAGGACCAGGCGGACTGTCAAAATGACCTAAAAGGGTTAAAATAAGTCAACACTTTGCCCCTCCACCCTCCCCTCCTTATTGCTCTTCATACTGTGTAAGCTGCTCTGGTAACAAAGCAGATGGATTTTATTGGAGCATCGATGTCGGACACCGTCTGCATTTGACGAGTCAGGAGTGACGACGGCTCGGCCCTCCACACAATCACATTTCATTTCATTCCCTGAATTACCGAGGCCCCCCCGAACTCCCAAATCCATTTTCCACCTGGACTCCGGCACTCTGACCTTGTCCACACAGTTATTGTTCTTTCTTCCACTGCCTTTTTTTCATCTCGGGAGTGAAATGAACACGTTGGCAGCGATATGCGAGGCCCGCCGATCCTCTCTGATTAACACTGTGAATCAAACGCCGGTGAGCCGGAGCCATGTGGCATCTGTCGGGTGTGTTTCAAGGCTCATGGAGCGCCCCGGCCCCCTTTAGGGCCTCGGACATTCTCCATTTGAATGAAAATCTGAAATCCGCCCGCAGGTTTTTAAACCATCATCCACTTGGCGGCCATCTGTCTTTTCCTGCAGCGCGAGCATGGAAAGCGAGCGGGGTATGATACCATGAATCAATGAATCCCACTTTCACCGGGAAAGGTTTTCAAGCTCGATGAATGAAGTGACTCGCCAGGCGGAACGCCGCCTCTTCCTGGAACTGTACCGCGGCGGGAAACATGTTGGAAATACCAATCGCTCAGCACCAGTTTCCTAAAAAATAATGTATCTTTATATATAGAAATAAGGACCTTGAGTTGGGGAATCAACCCCTCAGCAGTGTGACAGCCATGTTTAACCAACTAGACGTATAGGGGAAGACTGCAGATGGAGGGAGAGAGAGAGAGAGAGAGAGAGAGAGAGAGAGAGAGGCAGCGTCAATTTCTAGTTTCATGCCAATAAAAGCATGTAAAATTGGAGATGTTTGAAGAGAGACGGAGAGACGGAGAAAAGAGGAGACTGAACTGAGCTGAGAGACAAAGAGAGAGAGAGAGAGGGAGGGAGAGAATTGGAGAGAGAGAGCATGATAAATGACAAACTGGAGTCGTACCGTGCATTCAAATGAGGCTTTACGACTCCTTTCAAACAACCGGAATACAAATGAGTTTCAAGGTATCCCAAAATCTGCTCGGAGTCTGGTGTCAAATATTTGGGATTTGTTATTCCAGACGAGCGTTGGCTGTACTGGAGAATGAACTAGAGAATAAACTGGAGAATAAACTAGAGAATAAACTAGAGAATAAACTAAAGCATGAAGTGGCACCTGTGGCTCATCCCTCGGGATGTAACTGAAGGATCATTTGGGTCTCGTAGATTATCTTGTTGAAAGGCGGAGGAGGAGAAAGAGAGAAAGAGAAAAAAAAATCTGGTCCCAAAATGTCCCATGAGCTCTAATCCTCCCTGGAGACAGGTGGATTAGCGGGACGTTCATTGAATAAACACACACACGCGCGCACGCGCACGCACACACTGCCTGTCTGGTGCAGGTATTTGCAGCCCTGAGCTCGGAGGAGGCGCAGAAAGTCTGCGCAGCGCAGCGCGGAGCGCAGGGGCGGACACGCGGGCTGCCACACCCTCTCCGGACGAAGCGCGGCCGGCAGCACACGTTCACAGAACCGAACACACCCTCTGAGAAATCTGCAGAAATGTCCTCTTAAAACACCAAAAGCGAGCAATCTGAATGACCTGTGAGCACAGTCGTGTTCACACCACCTGTTGGGGATTTTCTTTTTTACCAACTATGATGTTCCGGAAAAAAAAACATGTTTTAAACTCCAAACCACAATAGATCATTTAAAAGGGCGTTTTTTTTGTTTTTTTTGGCGATGCGTAAAAACGCAGCTCCGCCACAACTCTCATCCAGCTGCCAAGTCTCCACACACACACACACACACACACTGTTTTTTTCCCTCTTCATCTTATTAATATCGTCACACACCAGAGGCTGCTGGTCCAGGTCGCTCCTATTCATCATTTAAGGGACTCCGAATCGACGTCCTCAAAGTTTCACATTTGATCCAAACGCGTTCGTCCTTCAGGATTTGCTGCAGTTACACACACACACAAACAAACAAACACACACACACACACACACACACACACACACACACACACACACACACACACACCCCTCGCATCTCCCTACATAACTGACCCTCCGTGCCAAAGAGCCAAGACCGCCAAATCTTCTCGTGTTCCGGTAGATGGTTCCGAGAGGGACGCCGGTTCACTCACCGTGAGGTTCTCCCGCGTCCCGCAGCGCGTGGCTCCCTGTTTCCGGTCCTGTCTTCCCAAAGCGCTACATCCTGCTGTCGGGCTGCTACAGTCCGTGCGCGTCCTCTCTCTCTGGAGGGATGAGCTCTAAAGACGGTGCGCGTGGCTTCAGTGCACCTCGGGTCTGGGCTCCGTTCAGCTCGTCTCGTCGGCGCGGACCCGGCGTGGACGCACCGGACACGTTGCGCGGTCCATGTTTGGTCCGGCGCGCGCGCAGAGACGCGAGCTGCACCCCGACACGAGACCAGAAGATACGAATCCCGCTTCAGGGTCCTGGAGACGGCAGAGCAGGGCGAGAGAGGTCCGGATCCTGTACGGAAAGTTGGCACCGCGGGGGGCGGATGAGGGAGAGAGGGAGAGAGAAGGAGGGAGAGAGAGAGAGAGAGAGAGAGACTCCTCACTGGAGAGAGGGAGAGAGAGGGAGGGAGAGCGAGAGAGACTCCTCACTGGAGAGAGAGGGAGGGAGAGAGGAGGGAGAGAGAGAGAGGGAGAGAGAGAGACTCACTGGAGAGAGAGGGAGAGAAAGGGGGGGAGAGAGAGACTCCTCACTGGAGAGAGAGGGAGGGAGAGAGAGAGAGAGGGAGAAGGAGGGAGAGAGACTCCTCACTGGAGAGAGAGGGAGGGAGAGAGAGAGAGAGACTCCTCACTGGAGAGAGAGGGAGGGAGAGAGAGAGAGACTCCTCACTGGAGAGAGAGGAAGAGAGAGAGAGAGAGACTCCTCACTGGAGTGAGAGGAAGGGAGAAAGGGAGGAGGGTTAGGGAGAGAGAGAAGGAGAGAGACTCTTCAATGGAGAGAAGAAGAGAGAGGGAGAGAGAGACTGCAGACTTCTCGCTCCACCAGTTGCCTCCTCCTCTCACATGGAGCCTCATTGAGATCTGGAACTCAAACTCTTGCAAATATTTGAATTATAAAAAAAAAAAACTCGGCTGTGTGGAAAATTCCTGCTGCTCTGAAGCCAGAGGCCATATTTGGGATTCCTTCTGGTTACAGATGTGTTCATGCTGCTGGAGAGCATGTGCACAAGTCTGCGTCTTTAATTTTTATTATTTGAAATGCTCATATTTGGCTTGAAATTTAGTTTTTCTTCACCTGAAGAAACAAATGTGTATTACTTCCGTATTAGCCTACGAGCTGCCGCAAACAGCCGTCGTTCCATCGCCCAGTCAGTCACTTACAGGCTGTTCCTCCTCTGAAGGAGAGCTACTTAGTAGCCGCCTGATTACGTTACCGCTCTGTGTGGCACAAGGACAACGCAGCCGACTTACTTTTCATTTCTATTCCACTAACTCTGCTACGTGACTATGAATTTTGACTCATAGCAGGAAATGCACAGGTGGCACTAATACACTGAACTCAGGGCTCTGATCCAGTCAGGTGTCCCTTTAAGGCTGAGGCAGTGCGCCCAGTCGAGCCTGAAACTGAAGCAGCGAAATGGAATCCAGCCATCTCTAGTGTTGTTATTTACAGCTATTTACCTTCTGTTACGCCTCAAAGCATCTTCCATGGATAAAAAAAAGCATATTTTTGGGGGGGTTTACATCATCCGTATCATTACAACATTACAGTACATTATTGTTTTTTTACGTCAATGGAGCCCGGTGTCTCTGAAGAGTGTGATTTATAAATGCTTGCGGTCAGAAAGTGCTGTCTGGCAGCGAGGGGAGGTGGTGAAAACACTCTGAATTCAGCGTGCACTTAAAGTGATATTGATTTTTTTTATATATTTCTGCCTCTTTTCAGAAGGCTATGATTTCTTCTGCTACTCCCATCCACAGACGATTAACCCAGCGGCCAGACTCCATTCATAATAACACGGAGTAGAAGTACAACCCCACTTTAAAATATCCAAACCAGAAATTTACTCATTTCCAAACTTAGCACAGCTAACGGTGACTCAGCGAGTGCTAGTGTTTATTAATTATTCACAACCTTACTGATTAGCGTGCTTTGGTAATTTACGTTACTACTTTTTTGCTCACATCTGAGTGGGCGTTTCCATTTATAAAACTGAGAAAATAATGCAAATGCAGTTGAGCTTCAATGAAGTGAGGATCGGCCAAAATGTCCTCACTGTCCCAAAAAAAGTCCTCACAAGTTCAAAAAACTCACGTGTCCCCACAAAGTAAGTTGTACGAGAACACACACACACACTTGAACAATGAGCTGTAATACTGCCGATTAGCCTTAAACACCTTCAGCTTTAAAGCTGATTATGAATCCCTCTGTTCACACTGTGCATTACACACACGTCCATGTTGGAGAAAGAGGATTTGCTTTTCTGACCTTTTCTGCACTTCATTACTACATGTGTCAAAAAGCAGGCGGTGCATTGCAGCGTTTTATCGCTTCACTCCCTGAACACTGTTGCATATAATTCATAACTTTATGTAAACGCTGTCAAGCTGTGCAGAGCTTTGCTTCGTTGGATTCGTCTGGAAACTCGATAGAGGTCAAAAACATCATTGTTTTCCATTGCAATTGTGAGTAAAACACAATTTGATTATTATATTTACCTGTCAGTATTGGATAGACCTCCTGCTGTGTAATTATATAAGAGGTATCTCAATTTAAATAGATTGCACACTGCAATAAATATACGCAAAATGTACAACACACATACCTTATATTTGTCCCATAACCAACATTTTACTAGAAAGAATAATACCTCAAGCTGCATGGGAGAAGCTATAATAAAGTCTCTATCACGTATTACTCATAGTGTATTTATCTTATACAAACCGATGGGATATTATTGGATATGTACATTATTTGCTGCTGTTTTAAGCTGCTGGTCTTAACTATACAGCCACTGCAGAAGTCTTGTTTTAAAATAAATATAAAGGTGCTGTGTTGGCCAATCAAATGCATGTACTTGCAAAATTCATATAAAAGAAGTGGACGTAGTCATCCATTGGTCAATGAACTGCCATTGACGCCTCAAGCTCGACATTTTGAACATCGGTATCTTGATCTTTTATTATATTATGGAACGTATTTAGTTTTCAACCTTTGCATTGTTTTAACACTGGGATGGTTTTGCTCTAAATTTAAATATATTTAGTGACTACTGATGGTGTGAAGCTGGATATGAGCATGAGGGCATTGCCCAAAAAACTGGAACAGTAGCTCTGCAACGGTTTCTCTGAGGCGCTAACCTCAGTGGGCATCGCCAAAAAGAAAACAACTTGTTCCCAGCACAAGTTTAACTAACTGGCAAACTTCCTGGAATCCTCCTGTGTTTGCTCACAACCACGGCCTCCATCAGAAAGGTACCTGGCCAACTAGCGTGTGAAGCTAGATAGCAAAAGTGAGTTTGAACTTGGAAAGCCACCTTACATAAGACAAAATTTTCATAAAAGTTTAGTTTTTAGTTCCCCAATTTTGAAGGTAAGAGGACAAGATGCTTTTACCGATATTTTCCTTATCACTGGTCTTAAGTTTAACTTGGTCAGAGAACATGCCCGACTCTAGAGCAACTTCTAAAACTGTAACTTCCCCCGGATGAATGTACAGTAGATGATACCAGAGAAGCTAATTAATAATAATAATTAGTTGCAGAAAAAAACTCCCAAAAATAGAATCCAGAAGTATTTTGAACATCTCCCTCATGCCTGTTTCTATTCGTCTTCACATGATATTTGTTATCATGTGAAGATGTTGACCTGTCGCCCCTTTTTTTGACCTCTGTGTGACCTTGGAACCAATTGATCAGATGCATTTTAATCAGCATAGTAATGAGACCCTGTTAATCCCATGGCTCGGATCAGTTTGATTTCCCTCTGGACGACCTCATACCCTTTTATTCCATGCGTCATCTTTTACATGACTAATAATACTGATATTATAGAATACCATCTATTTGTTCCTTTTTTTATTTTTAAAGGTTAAAAACCTCTCTGCGCCACCGAAAGAAAGAAATCAAAAAAATAAGTTTCCCCAGAATTACATCTACCAATGAACTGGTATTTATACTGTGCGGCAGTTCAAACCCACCTTTAAAACCCAGATTAGTGGGATTATTGTTTGGGTAAAAACTCTAGAATGCCACTATAATCTCATGTTTGACATGATGGCCTTTATAAAGATGAGCCACTTGTCAGAACCCAATCCAGCACAACATAATGCATGAAAGGTCACAGTCAATTCCCTATGGCAGCCAATATAGAGCAGATTATATAGAGCTGCAATAAGCAGGGACCTCCATTGTGACCAACAACTAACATGTAACACAAATAAAACATGAGTACATTTATATGTACACATACAAAGGGAATACACAGAGTAACAGGAATTAAAGGGCAAATTGTTAAAGGACGACTAATACATCAGTCAGTGTGAATTGAGTTGTTTGATATGTAGTTTTAATTAAGGGGATCAGCTGTGTTATAAGTTATTTTATAAAAGTATAGTCAACAATAGTGAGTCATTTAAACATTTCTGCTGTTGATGTTCAATAAAGACAATTTGTTTGCACATGAATAATAAAGAAATGTTGATTATTTTTTAATTAATTGTCTTTTTTTCCCCCTCAGAATAATTCAAAAGAACCCATAAGAGTATCGATAAGGAACCGAACCGATAAGCAGCATTGATCATAGTACAAGTGTCAATTGTGTCCTGACCACACCCTTCCCTTTGTACCAATCAATATTTACACACACACATTGTATTATATATGAGAGCGATGTTTCCATATTTATTGAAATCTTTCACACAGAGGACATTTATTACGTTTGTGATTCATACTACAAACATTGAAAAGGGTGGATGAACAGGAAAGTAGCATCCCAGGATTTCGATGTTTTAAATAATACCAGCAGCAGCAGAGTGTACGTCACAACCAAGTCATGAATGGGTCACTATAGTGGACTAAATAAAGGCATCAAATAAACCTACGGAGCCTCGACTGCATCCATTTTCAGCATTAACTTCTATCCGTGACATACCATGTTTCATCCTCTCACTCGCTTCCAATCTGATTGATCCATGCTCAGATACAGTTGAGCCAAAAGTGTCATTTCACAACCTTGAAAAGAAACACTTTAAAATATCTGCACACTATGAAGCATTAGTTAAGTATGAGTCAACACTTAATTCATCATTTATTAAGCGTGGTTCCACACTTTATAAAGGAGGGTATTACATAATGCTTCATAGCGGGCAGTCATTATAAAGTGTTACCGAGCCATCGGACGGAGATACGTGGAGAGGGACGATAGCTGGAAGCCTGGCGTGAGTCATATTTGAGCTTGTGGAGTTCAAACACAAAGCCTGCGTCCTCATATATTAGTCCACCTGCTGGGAGAACGCCGTGAGGTCGCTTGCAGAGCCCGATGCGAACGAGACATCTTTATCTTCAGTCAGTCCCACTTTCCCCTCGGCATCAGTTACCAAATCACTTTTGCTCTTAGGTTTAGATTCAGTCGCCGCATTTCTTTGTGTTACTTCCACTGCTATTGCTTGTGCCGCTCCACGGGCATGTCTTAATGACTCATCTATCCTCTCCGTCTCAGTGCATTAGTGTATATTTTCCGAGGCATTGCTTTGTTTTGGCTTATGGTCTCTTTAATCAAGAATTGTGGCTTCAATATTTGCTTAATCACCCCCCGAACACATGCTTTAATGGTGCCTTGCCACTGAATGCAGGTGGGTAGCCTTCTTAACAGTTCTGTTCCTTAACAAAATAAATACAATCTCTATATATATGTGTGAAGTGTTTCTTTTAATAAGGTGTTGGATTGAATGGATTCCTCTCAAGGTCAATTCTGTAATTTATAAAGTGAATCTGTGTGAGTAAAAGATGTAATATTTTCTTTAAATTTATAGTAAACAATAACACAGATGTAGTGATTGCACTACGTGAAACGTTAAATCTATAATGGAATATAAAAATGTAAAACAATTTTCCCTGCAAAAGAACATTCAAAAGAATACGGTCAACTTCCTGGTGCTAGGATCAGGAACGCCAAAGGATCACCAAATTCAGGAGGATTCATCCTCTTTCTTTCAATCATTTCATTTCCAGTTAATACGAGTTACCCATTACCTCAAACTAGACAACAAAAAACAACACATAATACGTAATAACAACCAACTATACAAACAATCAGACAAGGACAGAAAAAACATAAAACAAACATAAAACAAACAAACATAAATCATCACACATCATCATCCTCCTTACACTCATGCACATTCCATGCACTTTATCTTATTTTTGGTATTTTGATATGCTACTGTTTCAATGTAAATATTAATTCATCCATTCATCATTTATTGCACTGCGATAACTGTTAAATGTGTATTGTTAAATGTTAAATGTATGCACCTTCCCGCCAGGACAAATTCCTTGTATGTGTAAACATACATGGCAATAAATGGTTCTGATTCTGATTCTGATTCTGAAACCTTCTATAACAATTGTATTTATATTATTCTTACCACCACTTCATTTTTGATTCATCCTCTGAGGAACATCCTGTTCTTTGGTCCATTCAGTCTGGATGCACCAAATAGAACTAACGTCGTCATCGTCGTTTGAAAGACCATCATCATCCTAAATGGTATTTCTTGCCATCAATAATGAGCAAGAACAATTGAGTCACTACGGAACATTTTCTTATTAAGAAACGTCTTGGCAATGACGTGCACAGGGGAACAAATGAGAAAATAAGACACGAGGAACAAAAGCACAAGCACAGGGCTGTGTTGAAACAAAGGTGATGCGATCGCCAAAGAACAAAAGGTATTCTCCTTCATTCACACAAAGGTCATATCATAAAAAAGAATAACTTGCACGAGCAGAGCTCCCATTAGCACACTTGCAGAAACATTGGGGGCATATTTACAATGAGATGCATTTAAAAGCAAACATACAAATGCACATACAGTCTTTCTGTCTCAATCTGCAGCTTCATAACACCTCGCTGAAAGGAAGAATCCGACAAAAGAGGCCGGAGCCCAAAAGGCTGGAGGTCAACGTGCAGTCCAGAGCCAGCTAATGTAATAGAGGATGCCGGCTTTGTTGGTGGAGACACATCAAGGCAACAGCATCCGAGACATGAAAAGAATAAAAATGGGCTTCCTTGCCTCCAAGGTGGTACATCTCAGCTGAGACCTGGTTTCACATTTGTCTTCCAGTTGAATGACCAACAATTTAGTGTAATTGACACATGGATGGGGAGGCCTTATGGTGTTGCACCTTATTAACGAAGCTCTGAAAGGAAATGGGATCGTACAGGATTGAAAGCGGTGAGGTCTGATATCAGTGGGGTTGACAAATTGGTTAATTGAATCAAAAACTGTTTTGGTACATTGCAAAAGTATTGTCCAGATTGCAGTTAAATTAGTTTTTGATATTCATGATCACCAGAGGACGACTCCTAATTATCTTGGTGAGACTTTTTGTCTAAAAAAATGTCCACTTGTAAAGAAAAAAATATCTATTTAATTGAGGATGAACTGGATGAACTGTTTCTGGGCTTGTTAGCTGTCCCTTTGGAAACTATGAATATTACAATATCATTAATTTATTATTCGATACCTATACCAGTGGAATTCCACTGTTCTCAAAACATATACCATGATAAAAACAAAACATTATTCTCATTTATTTTAACATAAACTCTGTTTGGAGACTTTATTATGAATCCCTGATGATCTGCCTTCAAGATTCTAGTCAGATTTGAACACATCACGATCACATTTACCTCGCCCAATACTCATTTTAACAAACAGTTTCTTGAACGCATCATAATTCAACCTAGCTAGCTCTCCTCCTGCCAATTTTCCAAAAAATACTTAATAAAAACTGTTGAGTTTTCAGAATGTTGGCGTCGACTTGTTCCCAAAGTATCGGCTCCTTGTGACATCACATGTGACGACCTAAAACACTGAACACATTTATGCTAACGAGGGGATGGACACGTCTGGCTCAATCTGCCATCTGTGTCTGCGCCTCATAATTATCGGCCATTGGCATAAACTTTATGTGCAACGCTTCTTCTTCTTCTGAAAAACGGGACTGTCCTCTCAAGAAAAACCTAAGTTTGTGGAGAAGCCTGGTCCTATTGGACGGTCAACAACACTGTTCTGCAACCTGCGACAGGAGAAAGCTGATGTTTGCACCCCCACCTTGGGCTCTACAGATGCATTGACACACATAATTACACAGGACTGAGTACCCAATAAAACAAGAAGAGGAAATGCTATTATTTGCTCTCATTTATAAAAGGTATTGGAGCATAAAGCATAAAACTAAGTTGTGATTTATCAAAACGTACTTCCTCCAAATGGCTGGTTTACCTTTTCAAGATAATAAACGGTGATTCAGACGACACAATTAGGAACATTCTCTTGTTTTCTACTTACTATCGACCCCAGCAGTGTCTGTTGGCAGTGCATGATGGATGAAGAGGGACAAAGGCCCTTTGGTCTGCATCAGTTAAAGGCACTGGCAACCTTTCAGAGGTTTATGGAGATGGAGATGGCCTTGGGTGACTTGAGCGGCACAATCAGATTCATCGACTGGCTCCTGGATGACATCCTCATCTACTCCCCCATCTTGGGAATAGCACTTTCATGACCTCCAGGCTCTTTTTTTAAAAGCTAAGCGAAGTGAAGACTGACTGCAGCTTCTTCTGAACCCAGGAAATCCAGGAAGCAGAGGATTACCTGGAGCCAACAAACCTTCAGGCCAGTACCTCCGGTTCATTACAAACGTCTCTCAAGCTGCAGAGCTTCTGAACCAACGTCAGTCGCACCAAATCTTCCAACTATGACCCTCTAGGTTCCCCTCTAGCTCTCAATTCACGTTACCAAATGTTTTCTTCAAGGAACACAAACAGCAGTCTCCTGGATGAAAATCATGTTGTTTTTTTACCCGTCCTCCCCATTGCCCTGTGTGGGCTACGCCAGTTGCTCTGATATTGAATGACGCAGGTGGGTTTTACATTAAAGTTAGTTGAAAGCCATGTTTCTCAGTTTCAGACTCTCTGACCACCTGTCTGCAGATCCCAGAGTACCAGGTGGCCTTTGAAACTCTCCTGGAACATCCGAACTGTGATCTTGGCCGCGGGGATCCTGCTCGCCCAGCAATACAAAGTCCAGGAAACCGAAAGGAAGTCCCGGTTTTGTCACAATAAACTAAAGAAGAGGGTTAAAGAAAACTTTGCTAGAACAAAAATCCCCTCTTTCAAAGACCTTTTAGTTTCTTTTTTACAGTGCCAAGAAACAAAATGTCCTCAGATCCGGTGATGTCTTACATTTGTACTCGGCATCCGACACGGCCCAGCTGCACGAGGCCGAGGCCGAGAGCCGCTCCGTCACGCACCGCCGGCCTAATTCACAAAACGACACCCCCGACGCCGATGTTTGACTTTGTCAGAGTGCGAGCTGCGACCGCCGCCGCCGCTCATCACCTGTGACACCAGACAGCAGGTTGACTTCAGGGTCCAGGAACTTCTAACGACAGCTGCAGCCGCTCTGCATGAGGGTGACAGATGTACCTCGTTCCCTCATGTATCACATTTAGCACCTCCATCTTTAATGCGTTGCTTTGCACGAGGTTGTGGTGAGGACGGTTTTATCTTTATTTTCTATCGTAAAGAAGATTGAATGAAGGAAAAGTTTGAGTTGCGAAACATTGTAAATATTTACAACACTTGCCATCATATACATTTGATTTATTAAGATAACGGTTTCAGTAGCTGGGAAAGGCCAGAATGATATATCTCACCACATCGTTTGTGGGCTTAATAACCGTGCATATTCTGACTCATCTTTAATCATCCATGTTGCAGAAGAAGTGGAACATTTTGGATGCATTTATATCACAATCACACGTTCTGCAAACAATACCCTCGCTGGTTTTGGTTGTTTCCTTGAGACACGTCTGCATCATCCACTTTCCTTTCATCTCTTCCTCTATCCGAGTCATCCGAGCTGGCAGAAAGCGGCGGAGGTGCAGTTGACCTCCTCCCCCATGTTGCTTTCTCCTGGTCACAACAGCATCCGGGCGTAATTGGAGGGCGATTGCTGCTCCAGTGTGGCTCTCTTGGGGGGTGAAGACGTTCCACCCAACCGCCCATCCGAGCAGCAATGATCCATCCGAGTGTCACTGCAGAGCATCCGGCGTGGCTCGAGGGCCCAAATAATTCATAAGAAACACAGAGAGCGAGGCGGGCGAGAGATTGAGAGTGATATCTGTCAGCTCTCAGAGAAGAAAGGGTTATTGTAAAATTTATAATGGCAGAAAAATTTGATTAAAAAAACAATATATATATAATATATACAATATATACATACAGCCTGAGCCCGACGGCACACAGCTGCAGTAATTATGGCCGTGCGGTAGTTTACCTTACAAAAGGTCAGCAGACTAATAACTAGTTTAACCGTCTCCTGGACTCCTCAAGCATCCAGATAATGTCGCCCGACATACTTAAAGTTAATGGTAAAATGAGGAGAGGTTGGTATTTATAAAGAAACTTTGCTTGTTATTCACACCACTTGTTTATTAGGCGGCTCGCTGTGACGGAGGCTTTAATGAGCATCCTGCTCTTCAGACGCTTCATCACGATAAAGGCCAATTGTTTGCTTCATTTGGGGCGTTTTTTTGAAGATTGAACTTTGTCATCATAGCCTCTGTTTTGATCACTTCTGGTCCTACCTGGCCCGTTAACCACCTCCTGCAGCCTGCAGGGCCGTGAGCGTGGGGAAAAGCACCTGTGAGGAGGTGAGGAATCTGGGAATGTGACTCTAGAGATGAAGAACCGACAGGTTTCCATCGTGCAGCTATAAGACAAAGCCATGTTTGCCATAACTACGAGGTGACAACATGATTAAAAACAATCTCATATTAGTCTAATTTATTTTGAAGAAACACATGGTGTGTTATTGCTACAGAAACTGAACCTAATAACTTCCTACTGGCGCCATGATCCCGTCAGTGGAGTCGGTCCAACACATCGGCTGCTGATACACTGGCCTGATATGGGGCTTTAATTAAAATCTGATTAGAGATAATTAGTGTAGGATTGAAATAGCAAAAATGTCATTTAAATCCATTACTTGATGATCAGCTTTTCACTGTATTTGTATAGTCTTATTCTATACCTGTTTTACTCTATTTAGTGGAGTTTTAGGTCATAAAAGCTCCTGTAGTGATGGTTCATGTGGTCCAGACTACGTACATCAATGAGACATTGGGGTCTTTTAATTGTGCAGAGGGGTTTATGTGAAACCATCTGAAAGCTACTTATTATTATACTTATTGATGATAATTTGGCTCATAACACTGTAGAATTAGGAATTCTGAAGTTAGATTTCTTATGCAGGAATCTTAGTTGTGAAATTTAAAAAAAAAAAAGCAACATTTTGGGTACGCTGGAAGGGATGGCACCCGATATGTAGCAGGATGGTATCAAATAGAAAGCATTGGTTTATTGCCTTTTAATTAAAAATATTTTCAATAATTGCAGAGTTTTAATTCTCACATATAAACAAGTGTTTTCATTCAATTGCAAAACAAATTTTAAGCAGATTTTTTAAATGTGGTTTTACACTTCATGCCTCTAACCGGTGTTACACCTCCGTTTCTTGCCGTCTCGACTGATCTGCGCCTGTTGGATACAATGATCCACCTGGCGGGACAGAAAGGTAGTCTGCATTGAGGAGCGCTGATCTAAAACTTCTCTTGAGCCGTTTCTAATGAACGTTTTGATGTGATGCCAGAAAACACAATCGCTATTATAAGAAGCTGAAGCTGATCTGATGAGACAAAAGCAGTCAAATGTTTCCCTTTTTTTCTTTTGTCAAACCCAAAGTTAAATATTTCCTCTGAGAGATAGTTCTCAGACAGAATGAAGGAGTTACAACCAAATATAGGAGACGATATGATGACTCAGTATGTGTGGAACCCTTTTCTAGTTCAAGAACAATAATCGTTGGAAAATATGAGAAAAAAAAAAAAATCTCAAGGGAGATTCAGGGTAATCTGCCAATTTAGCATCTGGCAGACACATTAATCCAAAGCCCACCATATACGTGCATTCCTTTTTTTAGAAAGGGTGGAAACCAAACCGGTCGTTTCATTCGGGGGCGTTAACCTTCACCTCCGGGTGATTGGTTGTGCCTCGCTGCTGCTGAACCAGTCTGATGCAGTTCTGCACTACTTCTTGTAGCTGTGGGAAACCATGGGACCTTTTACTGGAGACCAATGGGCAGGGCATTGCGGTTAGTGTCTGCACCTTCAGCACACAAACTCACCTTTATCCAGCGCCCAGCAATGTGTGCAGGAAGCTCCAACCGGGTTTAAACCGGCTAATCTCTTTACTACGTCTTAAGAGCCAAATTAGACAAACAACTTCCCGGACCTTGAAGATGGGTATTGTTTCCCATTTTGTTTGCAGAAGAAAGTCTTCTGTTAAAAACTTAGCCCTTCATTACTCACTGTTGTGTTTTGGTCTCGGCGGTTGGCCAAAGTTTTACGGGACCCAGAATGAACCCGAAAGGAGGCGAAGAGATGGAGTTACTGTCTCCGCTGGACAAGATGGATGAGTTCCCATCAGTCCATTCATCTCCTGGTCCGTCCCATCTGTGCAAGCAGTCCAGGAGCAGTGAAATGGGACGGTGCCGATAGACCTTCCTCTGCATCAGGGCAGTTGGGTTCAAGGGCGCATCCTTGCCGGGATATATGAGGCTCAGATCTGTGTTATTTTTCTCCCCTTGAGATAAAAACCGGGCAGCAAAGTTTCCCTTGAAGTCATCAGGGTTCAAGTCTGAAGAAATCTGCCTTTAAGGCGGCTGAATCGAGGCCTTTCAGCATGATGCCAATGTTGGGAACACGTAACAGATCCGCAAGGTTATGAAGATCACGTCAGTGTCGTTGTTTACAGTTGTCCCTCTGACTTTGAAAAACCCTTGTGCACACACACACACACACACACACACACACACACACACACACACACACACACACACACACACACACACACACACACACGCACTGCAACATTAAACACATGCTGACCCCCAAGTTCACCGATTAAGAGCCACAGATGTGACACACTTGCAGCGATACGCATTCACACAAACACACCCACACGGCGAGCGGCTGGTTAACAGCGTAATGGGCTTTTATACCAGAGCTGTGAGCCGGGTAACAGGTTCCTTTGTGTCACTGGGAATTATGGTAATGGGAGCGAGGTTGGTGGGCCGATGACGCCAGACATTCAATTTATACCCCGGGAATGACGACAGACTAATGAATGACGTGCGGCGGTGTGTGGCGGAGTACTTTTTTTCATCATAACAGCAGAGGATTCCTGAGAGTTTATCACGGCCGGGGTCGTAAGCGTAGTCCGGTTTATGGGCTCCGACAGTAGTGCAGACAAAGGGGTCCTTAAGCGTTTATTACCTGTAGACGGACCTTGACCTCTGGTCTGTGGTTTCAGTCGGATGTTCAGAGTCTGCAGGGAGCAGAAGGTGAAAGCCAGAAACTGTGAATGTGACCGGGATCAGGTTCCTGGAAAAGGCTTTTTTTTACATTTTTCATCAGGCAGGTGTGAAAGCTGCACAAATTATCCCACTACAAAGTCGGCAAAGGTGAAAAAGAAACACGTAGAGACGGAAAATAGGTCTATATCAATGGCCAATGCAAAACCCCCTATCTGGAAAATGATCCAGGAAAAGTCTGGGAAAACCTCATATCTGGAAAATGTTCCAGGAAATGTCTGGGAAAACCTCCTATCTGGAAAATGATCCAGGAAAAGTCTGGGAAAACCTCCTATCTGGAAAATGATCCAGGAAAGGTCTGGGAAAACCTCCTATCTGGAAAATGATCCAGGAAAAGTCTGGGAAAACCTCCTATCTGGAAAATGATCCAGGAAAGGTCTGGGAAAACCTCCTATCTGGAAAATTATCCATCATTTTGTATATTTTGTATTTTGTACTATGTTTTGGGTATCCTTAACATAGTTTAAAAGTTTTTACGTATTTTTTTTGTATTCCCAAAAAAGTGAATTTTTCGATAAGAGGTTTTAATTTTCGGCCATTGATACGAGATTGGTCAGATTTAACGGAAACTATTCTTTCTGAAAACATTAAAAGAACTGAATGTTTTTGCACAAACTTATCGTCTCAAGTAAATTATGCTCCGTCTACATCTGCATATTATGCGTTTGGCACAAGAAGCCAGATCCCGACTGCACGCTTCAAGTTTTTATCAATATGCAAACTCCATGTTCACTTTGAAGATTACTGAGGGAAATCATAAAGTGACTTACTGCAAAATCTACTTTGGCCAGGCAGCAAGGGAGCCCCTAATCAAATCTGATCATAATTGGGCACATTTGAAGATCCTGAAGAGGAACCACTCTGGTCTATTTCCCTCTTTCTCTCTGGCTCTCGCCACTTTAGACTAAACTGGTCCGTCTCAACTACACTATTGGATACATTTACACTTTCAATACACACATTTATGACTCTCATCATGATTGTAATGACTTTGGAGATCCCTCAGACCTTTCATATGGGCCCATGATCGCATACAAAATTGAAATAGCCTGTGCTGTGATTTACAAACATTAGCTAAACTAAGATGATGGATGGTAGATTATACCTCATAAACAACAGCAAACTAGCATCAGCATCGGGACAATTACAGAATGCCATGGGCCTGATTTAGACAACATAGAGGCTCAGGGCATGACAATGACAACCCCATTGGTCTGACACTAGCAATGTTTCATATTTTTAAACAATAAAAGTTTGAATTTGTGGCCTACTCTATGCCTAAGTGATGCAAATAGTCAAATATACTGTACAATTGACCATTTAGCTGCAATGACTGGGTTTCTGCACACAAGCTGGACCCCTCTTCGCCTGTCAGACTTGTCTCAGGGTCTTTCAGTTCAAGGCCAGTTGTCTGTCGATGTCTGTCCTCTGTCCTGGAGGATCTGAGCCTATCACGTCACATCCTCCAAGCCTTATGGCTCATGCACTCATGTAGAGTTTGGAATAACCAGAAGGAGGGCCTGGGTAGTCGGCATGGATGAAGAATAGAATAATACCTGGCAGGGCTATATTCAATCCATTGACTTTTTTCATTAATCTTCCCAATATTGGATTTGCCGCCTTGTTATGGAATCTCTTCTGACCTTATAGTTGGAGTGTAATGCTGTTGTTTATTATTCCATTTGTTCCTTGTCTTCTTTGAGGTATTGCAAAAGGAATTCCTTTTGACACACTGTACATCATTTCCGTCTATAAATACATTTGACTCTACAAGTACATTACACACACATACACATTTATGGACCATTAACTTTTCCCATTATGTGTTGGATAGACTTACTGTATATTTCTCTTTTCCAAGTGCAGACAGTTTTCCCGGCACAGGATGAAGGTACGGATCGCTGAACGCACAGAATGTCTGGAACACAAAAACATCAAAAAACACACAAGATGTCAGCAGTGATTCACAATCCTTCCCACAAAACTCCCCAAATATCTACACGACCAACATCTTACCTCAGATGACCTTTTAAGGCGAACATCTGCTCGTAGCAGCCATTGCTTTAAAATGAGAGCGAGCTAACAAACATCATAGATAACGTAAAATCATGAACGTTAGCACAATCACTCATAGAGATATGTTCACACAAAGATATGTTCACACAAAGATGAATATTGAAGGATTGAGACATGCCCAGTACATCCATGGACTATACTGTATATAATAAGCAGATTGGTGGTTTGTGGACTACGGTTTGGAAATCTTGGGTTTGGCCTTTTGGTGGTGGCCGCCATCTTGGATTCCGTCCGTCGACACCTGATGACTTCAGTTCATCCTCGTGAATACGAAGAAGTTGTCAGGACACAATCTTGCCTCGAAATTTGGATCTGGCCGGTCAGCACGCTTCCTTGGCCTTCGATCGTCCTGATTTAATTCACATTGACATCATCCAGAGGCAGGAAGGGAACTGACAGGACAACAGACGTCTCTGGACCGGCAGCTCATGATATCAGTGTTCTCCTCTTCACTTGACAGCAGGGAGCTTCAGCTGGTGTCATGCCACGGGATCCTGTTTGAATCTTGAATGAGAACGTCACAAAAAATGAGGCTGTACCAGTAGCAAAGCCTCTTTTTTTT
This sequence comes from Cottus gobio, assembly GCA_023566465.1. Taxonomy (NCBI): domain Eukaryota; kingdom Metazoa; phylum Chordata; class Actinopteri; order Perciformes; family Cottidae; genus Cottus; species Cottus gobio. The sequence continues at coordinate 2,382,333 of CM042233.1, forward strand.
GATCTAAACAGTAATTAATAGAGGCTTATCGGGACAAGTTCAAAGACTGGATACAACACTTAGCGCAATCACTTAGTGTTGATTAAATATTGAAAAGGGATAAAAGCCAGACGTCAGAATTCCAGTGATCAACCACTTATGTGGATGAAAAAAGCTTTGAATAAATGTGTGTGCTCATAGTGATCAAGAAGTCTGCTTCCACTGTTCATTCGGGCTCTTTTCATACATGAAAACATGTGGAAGAAAAACTTATAACCTATGGTAATTCCATTTATTTATTTATTTTTGCTGTACTCCCATGATGCTTTGCCTTCCGGAGGTCGACCCGAGGCTGCTGCTGCTGCACGTTGAAATCATGACGGTAAAAATAAAAGTAATTTTCTCTCAATGAAAACAAAGTCTTGTGATGCTGACGTGATACAGCAATGAGGCTCATGCTGCCTTATTTAGTTCGCTTGGAAAGAAAGCTGCAGGTCTGCTGAGACCCTCGGAGACCCTCAGAGACCCCCAGAGACCCTTGGAGACCTTCTGAGGCCCTTGGAGACCCTCTGAGGCCCTCTGAGGCCCTCAGCTCCTGAGGAAATTGAATGACTGTTTTTAATATTTAAATTAATCTTCATTGTTGTTTTGTTTTGGTACCTTTAATGTTTATGTGAAGCACTTTGAATTGCCTTGTTGTTAAAATGTGCTTGCCTTGCTTGTGATGGAGATAGAAAACCAATACACAAGGGGCCTGCTCTATTTTTTTCAGAGAACAAATATCCATTAGATTAGATCCGCGTGATAAGTAAAGACAAAGAAGAACAATTTGGTGACAATAAAATAAATACAAAGTCGTCCAATTTGTTTCTCTGGGGGGGGAAAAGCATATTGCAGAACCTGAAATTTACTTCCAAATGTCAGACCAGCGGTTATCTTTTTAGACCGACATAACATTTTAGCTAAAGAGGTCTCAACCACCAAACCACTTTTCACCTCAGTGATTTCCCGACAGTCTTTGGCTTGAGGTGATAACAGCAGCATGCTGAGGCCCGAAACCACAGGGCGGCACAAGCAGTGCTACTCAAAGAATGACCCTAATTTACTCTGTATTCTAAAACAGGCCACAGCAAGTGTGTTTCAATGGGGTGCCAAAAGGGGGTGGAGACATACAAACAGGTGGCACAACACTTATATACATGACCAGTGTTTCCTAGACCAGCTCTCCGATCTCCAGACAGTGAAGCGTTAAAGCCTCCAAAAGGCCTTCCGGACGGATCGGGATCCCAGAGTCAGACGTTCAGAGGCTGTAAATCCATCCTAGTCTCTCAGAGGCAACTAAATCCTTCCAAGTGTAGCTGCGACCGCAAGCGAAAGCAGCTAATAGCCTCCGTCCCCGTTGAAAGCAGCAGCTGAAATCAATAGTTGTCGATTTCTTTTTATAACCAAAGCATGAATGATTATATCTATCTAAACCTGAGCAAGGGGGTTTTGTTTGAATTAACAACGTTAAGCACCATACATTAGAATTAAAATGCCAATGTTACGAACTATTCGGTTCAGCCCTTGAGCGGTTTCATGCTGATGGGTTTCATCAAGCTGTCAGCTGATCACAGGGTTCTCCGTATACTATTGGTCGATGTCCATTACCAGAGGGTCTGAGGCCTTTTGTGAAGGGAGGGAAGGGATGTGGTCCACCGTCATGCTGGGTTCAAGGTACCCTGAAAGGTTCTACAAGGTACCCAAAACTGGTTCTATGCTGGGTTCTAGGTACCCTGATCTAGGTCCACCGTCTGTCAATCATCTGTCCGTGACACCAAGGGATGTGACGAGTTGGAAAAAAGAGCATTGCGGATGGTTCTAGGTATAGCTCTTCAAGCTGGGTTCAAGGTACCCTGAAAGGTTCTACAAGGTACCCAACAATGGTTCTAGTCGGCATCCTTGTTGCTCAGACCACTAAGCCCTGCAGATGGAACAACAACAAAAGGAGTGAAGTTGATTCCATTGTGAGCAACACCATCCGAGCCGTTTGTCTCTGGGGTTATGCAACACCTCCCACAGCAGAAAGAGAGACAACTGTCAAGTGTGATGTAATGACAGTTAGGTGTGTACAAGAATGGCCTTTTCAATGCCAATGCAGCTTGTTTTAAGCTGTCTTCAATGCATTAAGAGATAACGCGTCACTCATTATGTTCTCTCATCGCGGGGATGTTAGTATATATTGAGCTTTGAACGCTGTACATCTTTCGGCAATTCAAACCTCAAAGAAACCCTTCACAGAGGTCCAGCTGTCATCTAATTAAGAGGACGACATCAGAAGCGTCTTTAAACTGCACATTTACTCATGTTACAGCCCTTACGCCGTTACTTCAGAGGGATAGTTAATACGAGACTCTCAGCTGCTGACATTGACGGATGGGAATTAGCTCAGTCTATAAATCCACAGCTAATGTAGTGCAAATTAACTCGGATGAATCGCAGATAAAGACGCAAACAGGAGAAGGAGAGAGAGAAACTGCTGACTCGCCACTCGACATTCACATTAAAGTACCGCCTGACACCAAATGCATGTTTCATGAGCACATTAAAATCTTACATTTGGTCCCATGTTGAATGATCTGACCTCACGGCCCTTATAAATTGAATCGTAAATCAGGAAGTTCAGTTATAATCCCGAAGCTGTCAGCATCATCATTCACTGAGAAGGCGGCCATCTTTACTGGCGTATAAATGTAAAGCAGCCAGATTTATACTTTCATACAGCACAGAAATTATTGATATATATATCTCCAGGTTATTGATCGCTAACAAATGCCACAACGGGCGCCAGAGGATGTCACGGGCCCGAATGGCTGTTGTTTTACTGAATGCCGACAGAGATCCCACTCGTCTCCTCCGGAGACAAGGTGAGTCCTCTGCAAGGTGACTGCCTCATGAAATGTCATGCTGAATTTAAATTTGAAGTCTGGGTTTCCACAACAGTGTGTGCACAGAATGTGAGAGCCCCACCCGGCCGCCCGTAACGATCTCCGTCGCGTCCGGGACAATGACAAATGACGTCTTCTCCGGCAGCAGAGATTGTCAGTGCCGGCTTTCTGTTACCTGGTTATACCTGGTTTTCCTCTCGGGAATCATTACAAAGTGCAACATTTGATATTCAGAGCATAAATATAGCAGCAAACAACTATTATCGTGTAAAGTGTGGACCAATGGTGCACCAATGGCAAGCTGATGGCAAGTCCTTTGGATGAAATTAAATATGTAATGTAATGAATCAATAATGACTCGACATACTTATAGATGTCCGTAACACGATGCAGGAAATATACAAAGTCAGAATAGAGAGCGAACGCATCTCATCCAATGTCCTCCGTACCCGGCACGCTGCTGGAATCAAATCACATTTCTATACATAGAACTCTCACAAGGACGTGGTTTAGGAGACCAGATGTAATTGGTGTTTGTCGTGCATCGGGATGGGATCACAGATCAAAAGAAAATATATTATGAGCCCGTGTAGTCCCATCTAATCCAACACCGAGTCCCAGGAATGTGTTGATTCATCTCGTTGTATTGTTCTGTACAATGTGTGTGTGTGTTTGCTCCCTTATCGTAACGCTGAGTGGATTAAACAATAACCCGGTTCCACGTCTAGAGTGTTTCTCAGATTCTCCTCAATCACTGTCAAATCTCTTTTCCCTGTCTCGTATACGCAATGAAGCAACAACCACTAATCCACAGGCAGAGCCAGAGGGGCGGAAAATAGAGGAGAGCAGTGTGTGTGTGTGTGTGTGTGTGTGTGTGTCACACCAGAAGCTTCAGGATGAAACCCCGGGTCAGACCGCCAGACGCAATCCTTGACCGAAAGCAACTGCCCTAGTTTCCTTGCAAGTAATCTCTCTCGACAAGAGTCTCCATTCAAATAAAAACTCTGCTGCTGTGTGTGTGTGTGTGTGTGTGTGTGTGTGTGTGTGTGTGTGTGTGTGTGTGTGTGTGTGTGTGTGCGCTTTTGGTTGCTTCAGAGAACCGGAGAGTTCTTTGATAGAAACACGCTCTTCGGACGTGGAGTTCCCTGGAGGGTCGCAGGTTAACAGCGCGGCTCAGTCTGCGTGAGGCGAAGTGCATTCAGAAACTTGTAGTAGAATAAATTGGGTAAAGCTTGAACGTGAAGTAAAACAACATGTTTTCTCATTTCCCCCGGCTGGTATCAACGGAGCCTTTTAGCCCCGGTTTTGAAATATTGGTAAAACTTTGAATTTTTCGAGGTAGGCTACTTGTGCATTAACAATTTCTGCTCCTTGATTCATCTCTTCCACTGCAATTCACTATAATAAATAAGTAAATTATGAGTTAAGATTTTATTGACACTTACGGTTAAATGCGTAATGTCGACACCAAAGCAATGCACATATAAATGCATGAATGAGTCAATAATAATTCTGATAGGGGCCATTCGGCTTCATGTGTACTTTTCGAGGTACTTCCGATTGATGAAGTTTTTCATTGACTTAACTATGAACTTAATATCAATGCAGAATAGCTTATGAGTCAAGTGGGAACGCCCGTGGCCTTGTGCATATTTTTCCAGCTCCGGTTTCCGTTTGGCCGGCGTGTGTCTCTAAAATTGGAGGCAGCAGATGAGTGCTTCTCCACGGAGCATATATACAGTATGTTAATGCATGGTCTGTGTTCAAATATTGAACAGATGGGGCCACAAGCACTGGAAAATTTATATGCAGCTTTTCAGCAGGCCCGATGGAGAAAGGGGAGAATTAAAAAGGTCTTTAATCTTTGTGTCCAAACTTGTAAAAACATGGATTTCTTTGATTTGTCTCTACGACTGATCACTGGAGGGAAGATTCAAAATGTGGAAATGGGTTAAGTTAAGTAATTACCATCAGACGCGTTCAAACTATGACGCTGAACTGCCTGTGACATGCATGCACTTTACCAGAGAACAACTTCATGAGGTTTAACCAACAAAACAACTTGGTTAATAAACAAAACTCCTCTGGTTGTATAGAAGTCTATGTTTCATGTGTTAAAGCTGCATGCTCTCTCCTGACCACCAGGGGGCGACTCCTCTGGTTGTATAGAAGTCTATGCTTCATGTGTTAAAGCTGCATTCTCTCTCCTGACCACCAGGGGGCAACTCCTCTGGTTGTATAGAAGTCTATGCTTCATCTGTTAAAGCTGCATTCTCTCTCCTGACCACCAGGGGGCGACTCCTCTGGTTGTATAGAAGTCTATGCTTCATGTGTTGAAGCTGCATTCTCTCTCTTGACCACCAGGGGGCGACTCCTCTGGGTGTATAGAAGTCTATGCTTCATGTGTTGTAGCTACATTCTCTCTCCTGACCACCAGGGGGCGACTCCTCTGGTTGTATAGAAGTCTATGCTTCATGTGTTGAAGCTGCATTCTCTCTCCTGACCACCAGGGGGCGACTCCACTGGTTGTATAGAAGTCTATGCTTCATGTGTTGAAGCTGCATTCTCTCTCCTGACCACCAGGGGGCGACTCCTCTGGTTGTATAGAAGTATATGCCTCATGTGTTAAAGCTGCATTCTCTCTCCTGACCACCAGGGGGCGACTCCTCTGGTTGTATAGAAGTCTATGCTTCATGTGTTGAAGCTGCATTCTCTCTCTTGACCACCAGGGGGCGACTCCTCTGGTTGTATAGAAGTCTATATAAATGACTCTACTTCTCTCTTGATTCATTTCCTCAGAAAACATTGTAAACATGAGTTTGTTTCATTTCTTTTTTCAAGAACACCTCGTGGCTGAATCAAGGAGTTATTTACAAAGTGCTGAGGTCGCAAATAAGCATAAAAAGCACATCAAAGATCTGAAAGAAAATGAAATGACGCCAACTTTGTTATTTTCAAATTCAGAGATGCTACTTTATTTGATATGATCAAAAGTCCTGAAAATAGCTTTTGGCAGGATGGTTTCACAAAATGCATACATTCATCCTGGGTTATACGTATAGTGTTCATGAGAGAGAGAGAGAGAGAGAGAGAGAGAGAGAGAGATCTGCTCCTTCACTCCACCATATTTTCCCCCTCTCTTCTGGGAGACTCAACAAAGTGATCAAAGCCTTTATGGCCAGTAAGTGTGACAGGATTATTACATATTCATTCTCACCCACCATCCTGATGTCTCATTAAGTTACACTGACCCAGCTGTGTCTGGAAAGTGATGAAATATGAATGAAGCACTTTTTCCCCTCCCCCGGGTTTAAAGGTACGGTAGCACCGTCCTCCAACGCTGCCGTCTGGTGACGAACTCCTTTGAAGTCACAGAGAGCTCTTATTTGATCTGTTTTAAGAGTAGAGAACGAGTGGACTTTTAAAAAACAAATAAATACAAAACGCTTGTTCAAATGTGATAAAACGATGCTGAGAGTGCTCAGCTGAAACAGCAGCTCCACATCTGTTGTTGGGGAGCGCGCACAAGCGTTAATTACCTAGAAACAAACATGCAGCGATCCACACAACGCCATCAATCTGCCACTTTGCTGGGTTTTCACAGTTTAAGAGTTGTGATGGGACAAACATTGTTATTGCAAAACGCATTGTCGTACAGCGCAAACAACGCACACCTGGCTCGACAACCTATTGCGGTAATAAAGGAGGGAAGTGAACGGAGGCTTCGCTCATCCAACGGGTAACGGAAGCATAGCGTTCGGTCTGGTTATTCAGAAACGTGAACGTAGACGATGCAAAATGATTGACGGATTCGACAATTCTGAAATACCTTTTGATTCAACGCTTTAAAAATCAAAACGTCTTACAATGAAGTCAAGAATTCAAGGTCCAACGAGGTGACTAATTAATGAACTAGTTGCCATTTAGAAGCTGCATTTGTGGTATTATGATTTAGCTAAAAACTCAATGGTCCAGCTGTTCGAATTTCGCAATGTCAAAAGTCTTTCAATGTTTTTGTTGAGAAAAGAAGGATATCTTCATATCATGTTCTGCCATTTATTTTTCATGAAAATTAATATTGGTCAATTGATTATAAAAATACTTATAAATATATATTAAATAGTTTAAAATAAATTGCCAGACATTTTCTGTCCATTGATTCATCCATTAGTGGACAAATGGTTGCAGGTCTACTTAAGTGTCACTTTCACGCGCTGCCAGGTGCAGTTTGGCCCTTCTGAAGGTGATAACCACCGAATGTGCCCATTCAATTGGCTGAAAACATTTGAAATGGGTGCCAGGTTTTCTGGTTGAAAATAACAATCAGATTAGATGAGATATTTGGACCCAGGGACACAGGAAAAAAAGAGAAAGAGAAGGTGGGAAAAAAATGGGGGTGAAACAAGGACAGAGATGGAGAGAGAATTGGACAAAAGGAGGCCGAATATGCGCTGAATGAAAAGAAGCTGCCAGCCGCATTGAGAGCAAATGAAGTAAAAACACAAATGGATAGCAGAGACAGAGTCGGGGCTGGAAACAGATAGGAGTGAGCATGTTGCCGAGGACGAGCTGTGAGGCAGAGCGGGGAACCTCCACAACAAAGCAGCGCCGGCTGTCTCTGAAGTCAATGGCCAAAGAAAAGAGCTGAAAGTGACAAATTCTTTGTAGTGCTACTAAGATGTTTTTTTTTTCTCCGGGGAGAGCCTTCATAAAAAAAATAAGCTTCGGTGGCATTTTTGTTTTATTTTTTGGTCGCCTTCAAGCCCTGTGAGTGCATGCATTAACATCTGGGGTCCCGGGTGGAGTTGAAGCCTTTATCCTTGCGGCGATTGTGTCAAAACATAATAAGCTATAAACAGGACCAAAAGCGTAGGAACAAACTTCCTATTTTAGCAATCATCGGGTACCCTTAAAGACGCAAAAGGTACCTCAGAGACACTCAGCAGCACTTTAGCCTTCTGAAAGGTTTTCGGGTGCATGAATACATTTTTGATTATGATTTAAAATTCCTTGGCAGGCAATCCAAACGAGAAACTGGGAAAGACTGAGAGGAGGATGTGAAAAACAGATTTCACTGATGAGTTACTCTTGAGCGATGATCTAAAACATGAGGGTGCTGAGTGGCCAACGGTTAGAAATACCTCACAGTCGAGTGTTGGAAAAAAACTTGTACAATCAACTACATTTCAGGAAACAGCAGTGGGAGATTACATTTTACACAAATAAACGTTTTAGTTATTGAGTCAGTTTTTAAAACATAAAAGCTGAGGTTCCCCTGTTTCAATAATTATCTGGCAACGCAAGCGAATATCTTATTTAAAGAGAAGCACTTGGCAGCCTGAATTTAAATGTATTCTATTTTCATTGGATTAACTATTTGTTTAGTTTACAACATAATACCCCAAAGTGCCTTTGGACTTTTTTTGTATCTGCCCAAACTCAAAAACATTCAATTTACAAAGGAATCAGAAAAGCAGAAAATTCTCGGCCCATTTTTTGACTCCAGACTGAAATATCGCAAGGACTGTTGGATGGATTGCACGGGTCACAACCGTTCCGCCAGATGAATCGGGCAAACGTATCTTTTAAAAGGGGTCAGGCATAGAAACATTTATCCAGTAGTCGAGCTGGAGGTCAGGCAGGCAAAGTCAGGCAGCAGAAGCAAAGCTGGAAAATACGAGGGAATACATCAAGAGAGAAGTAGAGTCATTTATATAGACTTCTATACAACCAGAGGAGTCGCACCCTGCTGGCCAGTAGAGAGAATGCAGCTTTAACACATGAAGCATAGACTTCTATACAACCAGAGGAGTCGCCCCCTGGTGGTCAGGAGAGAGAATGCAGCTTTAACACATGAAGCATAAACTTCTATACAACCAGAGGAGTCGCCCCCTGGTGGTCAGGAGAGAGAATGCAGCTTTAACACATGAAGAATTGACTTCTATACAACCAGAGGAGTCACCCCCTGGTGGTCAGGAGAGAATGCAGCTTTAACACATGAAGCATAGACTTCTATACAACCAGAAGGCGCTCACTTTTCAGATCCGGAGGTCACCACCTGGTTGGTATGTGGTGGAGCAGATAACAATAAATATTGGGAGTTGTTTTGAAAGATAAATCCTGTTTTTTTACAGACTCTTTTGGCTCTTCACTTTCAAATCTTTTCCCCAAAAAAGTGAAACTGACAGAAGGCATAACTAATGAAATACCCTCCGCGTTCTCCACGGGGTTCCTTAAACAACCTCCACTGACACTTTACGATCTCGGCCATTTCAATTTGCAAAAGAAAAGAAAAGCATCGAGTTCCTCCCCCTAAAGTTTTGATCCCTTCTCAACAGTGCAGCGACTGACTTCTTCACGGTCTGATTCACCTCCCAGATCTCGGGCTGACAAGAGGGGAGAGCCGGAATGACGGAGAGGTGCTCGGGGAAACGAGACCGAAGACATTAGCAGAAGTCAACAGATGCAAGGGCGGGAAGAGAGAGGGGGAGATAAGTGAGGGGAGGCAGGTTGAAAGATGCAGACATGGGGGGAGGGCGAGATCGAAGAGATGGAGACGCAGGAGGGTTTGTTGCGTACTAATCTCTGTTGTCCTTGCAAGTCATGCTTTCTATCTGCTCCCTCAGTCATCCTCCCCTTTTTATTCCATTCCAGTCTTTTTCTTTCTCCATCTCCTTCTCGCTCTCTTTTCCGCCTCCCATCCTCCCCCTCTAGCCTTTTCGAGTCATTCAGAATAATTGCTCTGCGGCGCTCTCTCTCCCCTTCGCTATGGGTGCTTATCAAGCCCCGGCTGCTATCTGCCGCCTGAACAACGGCGAGCAGCGTTTTTTTTTCTTCAAAACCACACACGGCGAGCCGCTCGTACACGGCCACGAACAGTGAACCAATCAATGCCCAGCAGATGTGCAAGGGCTTCCTGCCCGGCCGGACTCGGCCTCCCAGCACAGGTATGGGCAAACGACGGCCCCGGAACTTATATACAGCCGTAGAAATGCAATCTTATTGTTAAAATGTACACCAACGCAAAACTGTGTTCAAATGCCTTTAAGCATATGTTTAATGAAATGCGACAAAAGATCATTGAGAAGAGAAAAAGTGAATTATTTATTGTAGGTTAACTTTGTTGATGAATTGCAGGGTTTGAATGTGTTTGTCTATCTAAATGGAGAAATTGGGATTTCCCATTTTGTAACTTTTTCTATTTCTATTGTGAAAAGGAGCATGAAATGGTACAGGGATTTAAATGTCTGGACATTATTACTGAATGTGTGAATTAAAATAACAATGTCACACAGTTCCAAACACATTTTAGTCAGTCAGAGAGAAACCACAACAGAAACAGACAGTGACAACAAAACTATGATTGAGATTGCATTTAAATTACATTATCTTTAATTTGTACTCCATTTGTAAAAATGAACATATTATTGTATCTCTCAGTGTCGACACCGGTTCTGACATGAACCATTGAAGAATATCTTCACGGTGCATTTCTTAAATCCATGACAAGCACTACTACATATCGATAATACTTGAATCACCTCAAAGGCTGCGGGTGCAGAAACAACAACTCTAAGTGTTGAGGTAAGTCCTGCATGTTGAGGCTCTACTCGTCCTTTGCGTGGTTCATTCTCAGCTTTTATCTTGAAAACATTGGGCAAGCATCAGACAACCAGATCAGGTGCTTTTTACCTCCAGGTGCTAAAAAAACATGTTATACTGTCCACCCACTCACACAGAGCTACTTTCCTGTAGCTCTGCTCTTTTTTTTTTTTGTTATTTAAATCGTGTCTGTAATGCAACTGCTTTATTGTTTTTATTGCCTTTTAAATGCCTTCGGCCTCTTACGCAAGAACAGTTTTGCTGGTTGTAATTGTCCTTTTAGAGCAGGAGTCATGCAGCACTTCATATTTGGTGTGTGAGTGCACACATTTTAATGGGCGAGACCCAGAGTAAAAGTTTATTATTGTATTACAACTAGAATTACAGCCTCTCGGTTGTGTGCATCTGTCTAAAATGACATTATTCTATCCTATTAGACATTTGTGTGAAATTGTCATATTTAGAATATTAATTCTTGAGCTATAGCCAGAAAATGTGTTTTGTGAGTTCACAGTGACCTTTGAACATACAAATTCTAATAAAAAATGTACGATCAAAACTTAATTTATTTATTATATTTCGTAAGAATCGAACAAACTAGATATAACATGTCAATGAATACACTTTAGGCATATTTGGTAACTTTCAGAATAAGCCAGGCTAGCTGTTTATCAGTGCTTCCAGGTTTATGCTAAGCTATGCTAACATCTAACTCTCGGAAAAAGAGCAAATGAGGGTAGTTCCCACAAATCTGCTGTATAAAATATATATATTCTATTCAAGAACAGTTTTCTTTTTGACTAAACATCGTCTTTCCAATGTCCCCGCCAGGCAAAGTTTCAGACATCGATCGGTCCGATGAGCATGAGCAAACCTTAAAAAGACTTAATTCATCATATCCTGGCATCCACAACCTGATGTACTTTTCTCCAACTGCTTCAATTTATTTTCATAAAACCCTTCAGCTCCTCGAGACCAAAATGAATCCGCAACAAATTCCAAGCTCGAAGAAGCACCACCTGAATCCCTGTTACTCCTTTTGTCCCTCCATCCCAAAAACCATAACTTTTCCCTTTCACTGGTCCCTTGCTTTGTTGTCTTCCTCTATTATTCTTACCGTCTCTCCTATTCTTTATTTTATTTCCCCTTCCCTCTGAAAGTTTGATCACCAGGTCAATAAATCTATTTCAGTGCTCTTTCAAGGACACCACCTCACTCATTAAAGGCAATAAAGAGCCTTTCATCGACTCAGATGAATTGTGGGGCTAATTGTTTGTTTCATCCCCTCTTAGTAAAATAATGATTTCTGCCCTCATGGAGGCAACAGATTTTAATTACACTGGCAGCAGAGGAATGAAATACCCACCTGGGCTGAGAAACGCACAACTCCCCGACCCACACAGTGAGACGGAGATACACACTCCTGCAAACCGATACACACTCGTTCATGAACGCACACAACAAATGCGTCCTACTCTCTGTCTCCCTCGCACACTAAACAATGGATCAATTTAATGAGGAAGAAAATCTATTTTTACCGCGGCAAACCTCCGCAGGATTTATCCTCAGGTCCTTGCGTTCGGGGTGTTACATCGTTCTCTAATGCCGACATCGAAGGAGCTCGACTGTTAGCTGTTGCACCGACGGGGATGGAAGAATGGACCGAATGTAAAGGGTTGAAACCAAAAGCCAACGTTGACTGATATGTCACGTAACTTCTGTACTTAAGTAACATCCTCTAAAATGTGTATTTTAACCCAAATGTTGACTAGTTTGTCACGTTACTTCCGTACTTAAGTATTGTCCACGCTAGTAGTTATTTTAACCTAAAAGTTGACTAGTTAGTTACGTAACTTCCGTAGTTACATAACTTCCGTAGTTACGCAACTTCCGTACTTAAGTAACGCCTACTGACATAATTATTTTAACCCAAACGTTGACTAAATTGTCACGTTACTTCCATACATAAGTAACATCCCCTAAAATTGTTGTTATAACCCAAAGGTTATATAAGTAAACAAGACTTCCAGAAGTCAAATCTGAACCCTCATTGCTCTGCGGTGGCTGGACCGGTCGCCTCCTCTCTCGTAAATTTTACCGCCACGATTATCTAAACGAGATGCCGAGCAATTAAAAAGCGTGGACGCAGTCATCTTCAGAATATGAAAGAGAACCACGGACAATTACTTTAATTAGTCGTCGTGCCAGGACCGTGTGATATCTCACGCGTGGCCTTACACGGCTGATTTTAATACAGCGAATGAGTTATTGGAGCCCAGCGAAGCCGATGTTCCTCCATTCTGCTGGAGGTGGATTACACTGTTTGTTGGAGTCAGTGTTGGAGAAAATTACAGACGTTGTGTACGACTGTGTGGAAAGGCACTTATTCGCGATTACTTGAGTAAATGTAACTGATTTATTTAGGTACTGTGCATTTTGATAATATAGAAATACACATGACTTTTGCTCTATAATTGGATAACACTGTACCGTGACGTTTAAGACATTTGCCAAAAGATTGGAAAAAACACAAATTAGACTTCTAGGAGTGGTGCTTTTGACTACTCTGTAATTGAACAATTAAATATATCCCAGAAGATAATCATCACCCAACACTGAAGTTTATTGAAGCTTTTAGCAACTAAAGAGTCCGATGTTTCCCTCAGCAGTTGGTGGAGACCAAAACAGAGACAAAAGGAGAGTGAATATTGGTCAAATAGCCAGAAAAATCACATTAACAGTATATTTATTTTATATTGTTCTACCTCACTTTAAAGCAAACCTTTGAAAATCTTTGTGAAAACATATCTATAATTGCATAACATAATGTAATTGGCTTCTACACTCAATTTAATCAAAATGAATGATTGCAGTCACAGCAATGATTTGATTAGACATTACATTTATAGTCTATGTAAAAAGTAATAAACAATGAAGAAAAAAATGATGATGTCGCTAATTAAAACTATGACACTAGTTGTAACATGAAATATTACATTGTGTTGAAATGAAACATTTATATCTAAAAGGTTACATGCAATCAGAGTCTGCTTGACTATTCCAAGCATAAATTATTAGAGCTTAATTTCATCTCTGTCCTTTTTTAAATGGTACTGTACATCGATGAATTATTTTTGCAAGACTAATAAATGATTGAACGGAAGAAAGTGCACTTCTTAAAATCAAACTTCTTCTTAAACATAAACACCCCGAGGCACAATCTGGACTATAATTGGATCTGGAAATGCAACTTTGATTCGCTGCAATGTCAGCAATTATTTAATGAACGTAAACAACGTCTTTTTATTATTAAAGTTTAGGTGTGAAAATAACCACAAATGGGCACAAAGACACATCCGAGCTCTGGGTCCTAATTGAGATAAACACATCTATACATAAACAGGTGTGTGTGTGTGTGTGTGTGTGTGTGTGTGTGTGTGTGTGTGAGAAACATTGGGGGGGGTCCTCATAAATAATGGACATCACACCGCTGGCCTTAATATGGGAGTGAGAGAGAAAGAAACAGAGTGAGACACACATATAAATAGACACCGTAAAGTCAGTCACATGGTATTTAAAGGTGTTGTGTTCTAAACATTGCAACAAATTGCAACAATTTGCAACAAAGTATATGAAGCTTTAGATATAATAGAATCATCTAGTGCAGCTTGATACTAAATATGTAAAAATCTGCAGCAAGAAAAAAGTGAATTTGTATAAAATCCCATGTAATTGTGGGCAGATGAAACAAACACAGGACTTTCACCAAGGAAGCCTGTGTGCATGTCAACTGGTTTGTTTTGCCCTTCTGACAACTGCAGAAATATTGGTACAAAATATTTTTTGTTTCCTCTTACTTAAATGCTTTGTATTTGTACTCTTGTTTTTAGTTGATTTAAATATATGTATATACACATATTATTAATGTATTATTTGTTGGCATTCTATTTTGCACTGGTGTCAGTATTACTCTATATGTCTTTTACCTAATGCTCTATTGTTTAAATATATTTTTACTTTTTACTCTATTGTCTAATTCTGTTGTCATCTCTGATCACATTTTGATAAAGTTCAATCTAAATACAACGAATGGCTATCTCGGAATAACGGCAACCATAAATATGATTTAAAATGGAATCTTTATTATTATTATGTATAGAAACATATGTTTCATATAAGTAAGCGTTTCAAATCAAAAACACTATCGTCGTTCTACTTTTCTTTCGCCTGAAACTGTCAATCTTCTTCCCGTCTGATTCCCAGTTCCTCTCCTCCTGCCTGTATGTTTCTGTCTCGCTTTCTTTCTGATACGCTCGCACACAAACAGACACACACACACAGACACACACACACACACACAGACACACACAGACACACACACACACACAGACACACAGACACACACACACACACACAGACACACACACACACACACACACACTCAGCAGACTGCTGTGTTGGGTTGGTTGGGTTGCTGAGAGCCTGTGGGGAGGCTTGTCAGCTCTCATTGGCTTTTGGAGCACACCCCTTCTCCTTCTCTTCGTCCCTGTGTGCTACAGCGCCTGTCACTGCCCACACACTCCATTCACTCTGCGTGTGTGTGTGTGTGTGTGTGTGTGTGTGTGCGCTGGGTATATTCAGCTTTCTATCTTTGCTTGAATGCAGCACTGAGTATGTGTGGATTGTTTCCTGATGTCTGTCACATAAGTAGCAAGTGTGTCTACAGAAAAGATTGTGTGTGTGTGTGTGTTTGTGTGTGTGTGTTTGTGTGTTAAATGATGCCTGTCAGTGCAGTAAGGTGTGTATGAGCGAATGAACGATAGACAAGTGTGTTTGTGTCTATAAGTGTGCGTTTGTGCGCCTTTTTTCACGGCTCTAAAACCGGTGAACATCCTGCGCTCTTCCTCCTCCTCTTCCTCCTGCCCTCGTCTCCAAGGACGTGCCTTCCAACCGTGTGCACATACACACACACACACAACACACACACACACAACACACACACATACACACACACAGCTCGGTGTCGCTGAGACACGAGGGCATTGCGTCACGAGAGTATTTTCTCTAGCAATAATAAAAGGACAGGAAAATGGTCAGTAAAGAGAATGCAGCTTTAACACATGAATAATAGACTTCTATACAACCAGAGGAGTCGCCCCCTGGTGGTCAGTAAAGAGAATGCAGCTTTAACACATGAAGAATAGACTTCTATACAACCAGAGGAGTCGCCCCCTGGTGGTCAGTAAAGAGAATGCAGCTTTAACACATGAAGAATAGACTTCTATACAACCAGAGGAGTCGCCCCCTGGTGGTCAGTAAAGAGAATGCAGCTTTAACACATGAAGAATAGACTTCTATACAACCAGAGGAGTCGCCCCCTGGTGGTCAGTAAAGAGAATGCAGCTTTAACACATGAAGAATAGACTTCTATACAACCAGAGGAGTCGCCCCCTGGTGGTCAGTAAAGAGAATGCAGCTTTAACACATGAAGAATAGACTTCTATACAACCAGAGGAGTCGCCCCCTGGTGGTCAGGAGAGAGAATGCAGCTTTAACAGATGAAGAATAGACTTCTATACAACCAGAGGAGTCGCCCCCTGGTGGTCAGTAAAGAGAATGCAGCTTTAACACATGAAGAATAGACTTCTATACAACCAGAGGAGTCGCCCCCTGGTGGTCAGGAGAGAGAATGCAGCTTTAACAGATGAAGCATATACTTCTATACAACCAGAGGAGTCACCCCCTGGTGGTCAGGAGAGAATACAGCTTTAACATATGAAGCATAGACTTCTATACAACCAGACTCATTTTTGCAATTGGCTTCAATTTACAGAACCGGATTTTCCAGGACCTGGACTTGACACAATACAACAAGGAAAACCATTTGTGGTGCCCGTTAACCTTGGACTTGACTTTCACTGAGTCGTTGACATTTCCAGGAGGCTTCTGTTGCAGACATCAGTCGCTCATTTCAACACCATCTTTATTTCGAGCGTCTGTTGCACTCAGAGTCCCGATGTATTTTTAGACTATATGTAAATACTCATGGGAAAGTACAATGTGTTCGGAGTCACAGCTCCGCGGTCAAACCGTACTGGATTCATCCATTTTCAGTTCTTCTCCCAGCTCGCAGATCTTCTTGGAGGTCCTCCATTACTTGGCTATTCCGGCTTATTCCACATTTTGAGCATTTCCAGTGACTCGCTGGTTAAATGAGCTGCGGCTCCAGTAAATCACAAGCTGATGTCGTGCTGATTACGATCCCAAAAAAATTAATGAAAATATGTAAATCAAGTAAAAATTGGCTCAAGCTGCACTGCCAGAGTAACTCTTAATATCAAGGCAGTGATGAACAAACCCTGAAAACATTGACGCTAAGAGTCTTTTTCTTTGATTCACACACTCAAAAACCCACATGAACTGTAATCTATTGAAGTCTTTTATAATTTACATGATTAAAATGATTCAATCGAGCGTTGCCTCTTTTCAATCAGCAGGATCTGAAGTTATTCTCGTAAAATCCTGCATGTTAAAATGAGATTCGTGAAGTCGAATCCGTTTCTAGGTCACGTGACTTCTGCATCCCTCAAGTCGGATGGGATCAGACTAACGAAGGGCAGCAAAGTGGAGAAGCAGAGGAGGAGAAAAAAAAGAAAAGAAAAAGGGATGAGGGAAAGCAGAGGAGGCTTAAGCTTTTCTAACAGCAGGATTTATCCAGGAAAGACTATGATCCCTCGCGTCGCCTCCAAACCTGGGCTGTACGACACGTAATCGCTCTGCAAATAATTTGAATTCGCACTCGGGGCATGTGGGTCGCCCGGAGGGAGAGAGAGAGAGAGAGAGAGAGAATAAACACATTGTCACAAACAGAGCAAATGTAGAAAATCAACAAGGCTTCTGTGTGTGTTTGTTTACACCAGGAGAGGAGGGAGGAGCTTATGTTCCTCAAGCTCGGGTTCATTCATCTTTTTCTCCCCGTCCTCTCTCTTTACATTTAATCACAGGAATGCATCTTTGTTTACCGGCAGCATGTCTCGCGGCGTCAAAGGTCACGGGGTCAAGTCTGACACAGGTACAGGCCTTCCTGCGTCAGGTGGCAGCAAACCTGCAGGTTGAGTCTCGTTTGCATGATTATCAATCCTCATATTATATCGTGAAATACTGAGTTCAGGTTCAGGCAACAAAAGCTCGTCATCTGGGTTAAAATAACGATTTAAATGTGTAAATGTGTTCATAAAACACACAATTTACGAGATATAAACTCCCCCATGCAGCTCCTCCCCCACACGTGTCGACTTTAGCCGTCTTCACGCTTCATATCTACAAATTACGTCACATTATTTTTCGTAGGTACGGCTGGATGAGACCAGCCGGCTGACAAACGGACGACATGCCAAGCAATCTGTTCCCCGGGGCCAAAACAACAACAACAACAACAACAACCTCTTAGTGTGCGGATCCTCTGGCGGGGCTTGAACCCGCGTGTCCGCAGACGCCTCCAGGCATCCAGGTGTCATGGCCTCCTCTGCCCTCTCGTTACAAACACACACACGTCGATCCCTTTCAGCCTCTGAAAGCCCTGTTTCCTTCTCTACATGCCAAACACTCATCCGCCCACACACACACACACACACACACACACACTCACACACACACACACACACACACGCTGACTACAGCTTGGGAAGATATACTGTTTGTGTTTTTCCATCTGTGTCAAAGGCAATTTTATGCAAATGTTATGACATATCAAAAAATAAAAGTGATTTATTTGGATCAGGTGGGTTGACGTGTATAAATAATTCGCTTCCTGAATGGATGGAAGAGAAAAGACATGTGCAAAAGTTGTTGGCTCAAAAAATAAAATGTACTGCATGCATGAGCAAAGGAGTACTTCGTGTATATTAAAGGTTTTATCAGATGTCTATTTAAATGCTTTTTTTTGCAGGAAAAAAAAAGAAATGCAGGAAATCATCACATACTGAAACATGAGAACCTGGAACTACTTTTCCTGCCCCTGAATATCCTCACAGTGGAAGACTTCCCCTCCTGCTCTCATGTTATGTAACATAAAGTAAATAAAAGCAGTCCTCATAAGATGAGCTGCGCGACCTTGAGCTTCTGCAAAGGTCAGCGTCGTGTCCGGGGGTTCCTCCTTTTTCATCCGCTGACCCAAAAAAAATGTGTGATGCAGTTTTTAATATATAAAACTTAGTGAATCTTTAGTTTCATACCTAACGTGCAGTCAGTTAAACTAAAAGTGAACTTAGCAGAAAATTAACTGCAATCTCAGCTTTAAGTAAATATTAAGTTAGTTACTTTTTTTATGTAAAAACTAAATATGTACAATCATTTATCATATTGAATTTAATATGAATATTTAATGGCCTGAACTATGGATCTAAGCCGATTTTCTTAAAAATAAATATATATATTTTGATGAATATTATACAAAAGTGCAGTATCTACGTGTTTAGGAGTTATGCAGCTGACATGGCAATGATTTATCTTTATGGATAAACAGCCTTCAAGCTTCAACGTTATTTCAAAATAAAATAACGTGCAGTTACAGGAAGTAATTTCCTTCCAACCTTGGAGACGTTTGGGCCTGAGCTGATGGAAGGACACTTCCTCCATCCATCGCTCCCACTCCACACCTCCTCTCAGTTATTACTACAGCCGACAGGCCCCTCCCCCTTCCCCCCCTCGTCTCCTTGGTGACTTTGGGTGTCATGATTAGCGGCGCCGCGCTGTAAATGTGACGTGTGCGTCCGACCCGCGAACTCAACCGATGCCGACGGATGACTCACCATATGTTGGCTGACACAACCTTTTTGTTGTGTGTGTGTGTGTGTGTGTGTGTGTAGCAGTCTATCAGATGCCCTAAACGATTGTCAGTGGTTTTGCTGAAGTGAAGAGCACATCCTTGCCATTTAACGCCCTTCTGGGGACACCTCGCCTCCAGAAACATCACACTCAAGGACAAACTGTGTGTGTGTGTGTGTGTGTGTGTGTGTGTGTGTGTGTGTGTGTGTGTGTGTGTGTGTGTGTGTGGACTGTAAATTAAAACTTATGATTTTGCAGAGGGAACTACTCAAGCTGAAATGTATTTTCCTCTGTCAACACGCGTACATATAATTGAAAACTTCCCACTATATGAAAGCGAGTGTGTTAAGTGACACATCGTTCCTATCGCGGGAATTCACTCCCTACATTTCGCCTTTTTAGGCGAAATGTCAATTTTACAATATTGCCCTTCATTACGTGGAGCTCACGCCTCGTTTCTCTTCCTGTAGAAAAAAAAGTTTCCTCCCGACGGGCCGAGGAAAGTTCTGAGTCTCGACAAACCACCTGGCGTCCGACACACTAATGTTCACTAATGCTAATGTGTTTTTTTATGAATCATTTCTTCGCTCGTGTGGAAGATGTGGGATTTGGTTTGCTACAATAGAGGGAGAAATGTTTCCCTGCTGCCCATGTACATTAGGGTTGCAATGAGGAATGAGCATCAGGGGCTTGTGCTTCCTCCACCACCTCGAACCTTGCAAGCAGTTGGAGAAAGTAACCAAGTGCATTTCATTCCAGTAAGTTTTACATTACTTTATACAAATATATGTTTTACTGCACTTTATTTATTTGAAATAAGGAGTGAAAACAAAGCGGAAGTGCTTAAAAGCTGCATTATTGCTACTCCACTGGTTGTATAGAAGTCTATGCTTCATGTGTTAAAGCTGCATTCTCTCTCCTGAACACCAGGGGGCGACTCCTCTGGTTGTATAGAAGTCTATGCTTCATGTTTTAAAGCTGCGTTCTCTCTACTGACCACCAGGGGGCGACTCCTCTTGTTGTATAGAAGTCTACTTTAAGTAATAAAGCTGCATTCTCTCTCTTGAACACTAGGGGGCAACTCCTCTGGTTGTATAGAAGTCTATGCTTCATGTTTTAAAGCTGCATTCTCTCTACTGACCACCAGGGCGACTCCTCTGGTTGTATAGAAGTCTACTTCATGTCTTAAAGCTGCATTCTCTCTCCTGAACACTAGGGGGCGACTCCTCTGGTTGTATAGAAGTCTACTTCATGTGTTAAAGCTGCATTCTCTCTCCTGAACACTAGGGGGCGACTCCTCTGGTTGTATAGAAGTCTACTTCATGTGTTAAAGCTGCATTCTCCGACCGATTAACGATTAAATTTCACGAACTGGAAAAAAACCTTTTGAAAGGGTTAAAATTGTGATACTAAAAAAGAAAGACAACTCCCCGGGGTCTGGGTTTGGCATACATTTGAGTGTTGACATCCTGAATATTCAAAGCATTCGTGTCTCCATGTCTGACAACACGCTCGGCGTTGTCAGCACACGTCACCGTCAAATCTGGCTGTGTTTTCTGTTTTGTCTTGTCACGGCTCCCCTCCTTCAAATGGCTCCTCTCATCTCCCGATGCGCCTCATCATCATATCTCTGAGCCCTCGCTGGTTTCACAGCGGTGCACTTTACAGCCGTCTCCTCCTGCTGTTTTTTTTCTAATGACACGACTCCGGATCCAACTTTCCCTCCTTGTTTGCCACTTTGTTCTGCGCAGCTCGTTTGTCTCCAACACAATAAAAGTCCTTTCATACCGACTGTCAAAGCAGCAATCTGGTTGCCTAGAAGACAAGTGGTGACACATTAAATGTATATTTGGTGATTGTAATTACATGCGAGAGCTGAGCAATGTTGACGTCTGGAGTGTGACGGTCGCTCTTGTTGTTGCCGTGAGTTCAAAGTGAGACATCCTCTTTCTGTATAATGAGTGTTTGTGGTTTGCACTAAAAACCTTTAATAGCAACACGAAGAGCATTGTTGGAAAATTGGCTTTTAAAGGCATGAGTTCAAAGTGAAACGCCTCTCGCCTTTTAATTTGAAGGTAAAATAAGTAAACATTATTGTTAGTCAACTTTTGAATTCTTCCTGTTTTTGCAGACCTGAATGATTATCAAGAGAGAAGTAGAGTCATTTCAATAGACTTCTATACAACCAGAGGAGTCGCCCCATGGTGGTCAGAAGAGAGAATACAGCTTTAACACATGAAGCATAGACTTCTATACAACCAGAGGAGTCGCCCCCTGGTGGTCAGGAGAGAGAATGCAGCTTTAACACATGAAGCATAGACTTCTATACAACCAGAGGAGTCGCCCCCTGGTGGTCAGTAGAGAGAATACAGCTTTAACACATGAAGCATAGACTTCTATACAACCCAAAAAGTACACTTTTGCATTAAGCTGCCTCCTGGGTGTAACATCAGACCAAATATTCAGTAAAAGAGCAACACAACACTTCACTAAACTCTTCTTCCTGTTTCCCTCCATGAGCATGCTGCTTCCCATTATTTCCGTGCTGCTTTTCCTCCGATTCTTGGATTCCACTCTCGTAATTAGCTATGTGGCAAAGAGCGTTGCCTTCCGGTCAGCCATCGCTCACACGGCCTCGCCCGGAGTCCGCCATCAATCATGAATCTTAAATCAGCCTCACGGGGAAAAACAGACACATGCAGAGAGACGCTCCCCCCCCCAGGGTTCGCTGGAGTGTTGGGCAGCGGGATGAGGCCTGGGGTGAACATCGCATCTGTCACACACACACACACACACACACACACACCTCTAACACCATTTCTTGTCTCTGGAGTGTCACCGTATCAGGTTGTGTGACACGCTGAGGGCTTCATTAAAACCAAAAGCCATCTCTCTCTCTCTCACCTGCATCTCTGAGTCACTCTAGAGCATGGGTGGGCAAACTACGGCCCGCCGAGTATTATGAATTATAAATTATAGTAAAGACCGCTGTAACGCTTCTCCGTCCCCGACTTGAGTTTCCCGAAGCACGATGACGGCAAAAGACCAGCATCGATGTTTCTTAACTCAAGTCGGGAACGGAGAAGCGTTACAGCGGTCTTTACGTGCCGTGCTTTCTGCAGCAAATTCGAAAAATGTAGTTTATCACGCAGGACAGTGACTCGGCGTGTAGAACTAATTGACGAAGACTTAGCCAGCGAGTTAAACAAAAAAGATGAGTCATTTAAGTTATATTCGTTAGTAAGTAATGTAAGTTCTCTTTACTTTTTAGTTATTGTCTTTTACTTATAAGTTATATTGGTTCACACAAACACTCTCTATCCATCTGATACTGGCCCGGCCCGTCTGTCAAATTTTAAAAGTCAATGTGGCCCCTGAGCCAAAAAGTTTGCCCACCCCTGCTCTAGAGAATATAGAGAATGAAGTTTGCATAAATTCATTATATTGCAAACCTATTATGACCACTATGAATGAGGCAACACCTGGAGGGGGACTAGTAACGGCCATCAGAGGAAGGGTTCATGCTGGAGTCAGAAATGAAAAGAATCACATGTATGTACCCAAACCAGCTGAAATGACCTTTGTGTAAAGCAAGTATGTATTGAGGGTCGCCAGGCTAATAAACTAAATAATGTCACTCCGTCCCCTCCTGTTCCCCGTTACCAAAGTCCTTTTACAATCGAGCACCGTCAGATGTTATTATCTACCTAGGGCTCCATTAAACACACTGCCAACTAAACCAAACGACTTCCCTCTAATAGGCCGATGTACAGCCCAAAAAACAAGTTCCCTCCCTCAGAATGCACTTTCCACATGGCGATAAAAAAAGGAAATCGAAAAAGCTGCAAAGCTGCAATGTGTGAATTTGAGCGATTTGTTGTAATGGCACATTTTAGAGTCGCTGCTTGGGGAGCAGGTTTGTTGGTGTGGTGTTTAATGGGAAAACACAATTGGTTATTAAATCTCCTTCAACTTAGCGATCTTTACAATGAACATTTGTATAATCATTTTTAATGCGATCATTTCTTCAGGGATGATAAAACATTTCCGAACAGAGCGGATTTAATCACTTTTCTCGCCGTTGCTGGTTTATTACACTTTCTCTGTCGGCGTCATAAAGATGACCCGACTGCTGCGTGCAGGCGCCAAGCGGGTCACAACTTCACAAGGCCTGCACGGCTGTGGGCGTTCCAATAAAACCTGATGCACGCAAAGTATCATGAAGCGTCGAGGTTGACCTTCACTGCAAACATCCCATAAAACAGGTGTCCCCTGGGGGTCGTGCCATACCCATGTGAGGTATAATATGGTATCAACCGGTGGCTTACGCGTCCTCTATTAGTTTCCACTTGACTGACTGTTGCACCTCTTTTGAAACAGTATATATCTTTTGTTCTGCTCTGTTCTGTCCTCTTTGGGACACTGAGTAATATTTCCTGTGAGCATTTGTGACATCAACGTTATGTATCGCATGGCCCTTAATCACGAGCGTGAAACTGCCACATGGCCTCCGAGAGGAACCGCCTGACAGCCGCGATATCTCCAACTTAGCGGGAGTAACAAAATGTAGGTGTCATCGAAGCCCAGGGGCAATGCGGCTGCGGAAATCCAATCAATTCAGCTAATTGAGGTGGATCGGTTTCACCACCAGTCTGTAACACAATGAAAAATAGCTCATCTAGAATACATTTCTATTCGTCCAGTTATTTACAAGGTTACCAATTGAGAGAACCATCGTGGAATGTGTGTTGCCTCAACCCCCCGGCTATAAAAACCCTACATATGTAAGGATTTGTTTCTCCTTCGACTGTGCACCCCCCTCCGGCCTTTGCCCTCCAGCTTCCTGAAGACTCTCAGCTGCCTTCGGTCTTCACTCGACGAGCTCATCTGGTCTCCTGAGCGTCCCGCTAGTCTCCGATCCCTCCGATCCCTCCACTCCTCGAAGGGACTCTCAGACAAAGCTTTTAAAGTTCCACCTGCCTCTGGTGTATTTGGATCTGCCATCCCTTCAGTGTGGGACTTTCCTCAGCCTTTCGGGAACTCTGCTGGCGAGTTTTCCAAAGAACTGTCAAAGAGCCGAGTGCCCAAACCCTCTCACAGCTGATGCCGCTAATTGACATCCAACCTAACAAGACCCTGTAACCCCCCCAAAGAAATTAACCTGTTTTACTCATATCTCTATAACTGTACCTGTGAAAAGCACCCCATGCACTCTGCAGCAGTTATCTGGATATAGATACGGTTTCTCTTTTGAAAATTGTTGTTACAATCGACCACACTGCAGAGCTCTTAAGTGCCAAATAGCTTTCCCATTTTTCGTCATAATAGGCCGGTGGCTCTTATCCTCTCTGCACAGCATACTTACCTGTTTGCCTCTTCATCCCTGTGCTTTCTGTATCTGTGGGCCGGTCGGCGTCTGTCCTCTGTGCGGACTTTATCTTCATTTACACTCCGAAGTCTCCACACTCATCCACACAAAGTGGCCTTTGAAATGCATTACCACAGGAGATCAGCTTCACCGTCTTCGCCAAGTGCTATATATAGCATAAAAATGGAATTAGCCAATGAATGTTGTTGGATGTTTGCCATTCACAGCATTTGCTTGTAACTCAGAAACATTTACAGGCTGTAATGCAACTAGAAGTCTCTTCATAGAGTTTAGCTGCAGTAATGTGAAACCGTGTGGGTCCTTTATGTCGTCTTTTCAGGGGCTAGGAAAAGCATCCATGTTTTCATACGCAGCCTGTCAGACGTGTTCCAAGTTTAAATTGCTTTTTAGAAAGCCAAGGGGTCAAAATATGTTCTAACTCTCACGGATCCAAATGAAACATAAATATGACTTTAATTGAGTTGTCAAGTTTTATTCTCCAGGGAGAAGAGTTGTTTATTTCTGTCACAGACAGTATGGACTAACACAAACTAGAAAAAGACCATGGCTGTGTCATAACTGTACAATAATAAATAATTATACATATTTTTCAGTGTTTGGCAGTTTGTATACACACAATAAGTCAATTTACTCGTCTTGCACGCACATGAAATCATAAGAGATTTGATCTTTCATCAATAAAGCTGTGAATGCTGCTTAAAGGGGCAGTAAACAAGTTATTTGCTTTAACTTATTATGATTTCACTTTGAAGTTTTGACTCCCAGCTGGTTCAATATCTTGGGAAAATTAAGATTCATGGCACAAAAGGAAAATGCGTGAAACCAAAAAGCCTTGTTAGACTCACAAACGCTGAAATGTTGTTTTTCTCTGCTCTCAAGCATGCACACAACAGGTTTCTTGATAAAGTCTCCAAGTGCTAAATGTAATAAATCATCCAGGTTATTGTTGAAACTATAGAGTGATTCTTAGTTTTTTTTCTTTATCTTTGTGTGCAGTTTGTTTCCACTGTTGCATTTCTTTCTTTGCTGCTGCCAGTTAAGCAGAGATTAATGGATCCATGGAATAATCAAATAGTATTCAAATTGAAAGAGGACATCTGTCTTCTATTAATCTTGATTTGCCAATGGTATCATCTTGTACAGACAATTAAATCAACAATAAGATCTCTGAGTGGTCCCACGTGTATCGTTTTAATTAAGGTTAACGGGAAAAATTTGTATTTTCTAAAACACCTGATTGAAACCAAAAATATGAAGCTTTTCATTTAAACAGTAGACATATTCACAACTGACCCCTGCCAATTACTCTAATGAAGCAAATTATTATCTACTATATAAAAAATAGGGGTTGAATCAAGTTCTAGTAAATTAGTAAATAAAATCTGAATCTTATATTTTGAGATAAGAAAAATACTCATGTTTTTGTCTTCCTGTGTTTTCGAGTATCGGGCTTTTGAGGATTGTCTGGCTATAACAAGGCAGTGGATGCATAACATGGTCTGAGTCTAATAGTGTTTATATGGAGGGTGCTTGGAGTCTGATTTGCTCTCATCTCAGACTGCATAGAGAGATCAATGTTTTGGATAATGTTGCACTCTGAGGCTCTGCTGGTAATTACCTCACTGGCTGCAGCCTCTTTTTTGTCGTTTAAAAACAGTGAAATACAAAATGGCAAATTGTCTTCTCCTCTTGCATTTTTGTGCACTGTTTGATCTTAAAGCAGAAGTGGTCAAAAACACCTTTACCTCGCTACATGGTGCAATTAAGGGATGGCAAATTGGTGGAGCCACCGAAACATTTTGAACCTGAGTAAAGAAATATCTGAACAACCTTTTAAATTCCATTTTGGACCCATTTTCATTGTCTCCAGAGGATACATCCTAAAAGTTTTGGTGATGCCCAATGTTCAGTGCTCACAGTTGATTTCCTGTCAACACTTTCTCTAAGATCTCTAAGTCTGGATCCAACTGAGACCTAATTAGGACAAAGGTGTAATAGTAGACTTACTTAGATACAAGGAGAAGGTTAGGACCTTTTTGATCAAAAAGGATCGATTATATTAAAAGAAAGCTTGAGACTACATTTAGATATATTATATTATAAAGAGTCCTTTTTTTTAATACATTAATTTAGAGATGTGAAAAAATAACCTTCCCGGAACATTTTGGTTTTCTTTGGCAATCATATGCTCATCACCAGAAGTGGATCCATTTGATCAGAACTGTTCCCGACGCAAGCTTCGTTAAATTCATGTCATCGTAACCTCGGCGTCCTCTTGTTGATTCGTCCGCTGGAAGGAAAAGAAGATTTCTGTTTAATTGAACGAGGGAATCGAGTCACGCCGACTCGGGTCAGCACGATATAAAAAAGCTGATGTAATCGCCGGTGTCCATCTCACTCTGAAAACTCTACATTATTGCTCATTTTCCACTTCTGTTGTGGGTTTGTGTGTAAATGAAATTTAACGAGTCGCACTTATCTAGTTCTGGAAATCAGGGGGAAGAGGTTTGATATCCAACCCGCTCTTCCTCCTCGTGTCATTTGCTGGATCTTCTTCTTCATGTCCTATTTAGCTTAAAGGCTCCTAATTGTAAAGATATAGTCGAGTAATATCGTCTGTGTTGTTTGTTATTAAGCCGCTAAAGAGCTGCAGACACAGTGAGATCCTTTTTCATTAACATAAATGTCTTTCAATATATTTTATGTATCTTAGTTCCTACACAGTGAGCATAATTCAGAAAGTTAATTATTAATATTCCTGACATTCCAATACACCAATGTATACACTTGTGGCTGCGTCATTATGTGCGACTTCTTGAGAACTATTTGGTGGATGGCCATGATATTGGGTACAGATAACCATGTTCCTCTTGGGATGAATTGCAATAACGTCGGCGATCTCCTTACTTTAAATCTAGCGCCATAATCAGGTCAAAATCTATAACCAAAGTAGTTTGTTTAGTGCCAATAAGCAAATTTTAACACCTGCGCAATAATGTTTTCTCACCAGCACCATCAGCAACTTCGGTAATTAACCACATTGATTGTATTGGCCGTGAGTTCCCTGTGCTTTGTTCAAACGCCTCCATCACGGGCAGCTTAGCCATGCAGTGGGAGTGGCAACTTGCTTAAGCCTCCAGAAAATAACAGTGACATTCGGGAACGCTCCAACAAACTAATGCTTCTCAAGTCACAAATGAAATTCAAGAGTCGCCCGGGACAAAGGAACGTGATGCCGCCGATGAAAAGAAACCTCCGGTTGGCGAAATCTCACTTTTCTATGAATATATATTAAGAAAGAAAAAAAAAAAAGGGAAAGACAAAGATGCAAAGGATTTATTTATATTTTCCTCCTTTTGAAACTGACGATGTCTGGAATATGAGACAGGGGAGGAGCGGGGGGGTTGAACTTGCGTGTCTGATGCCTGATGCGTTGGCACCTCCCTACGGGGCTCACGGTAATTAGGAAACATTTTCGGTGAAGAGGCGGAAGATTCATTGCACCGCGGAGACGGAGAGGACGTGAGCCGGTGACTGTACTGGAACACTTCACCTGTTTGAGGCCTATCTTTAGATCACACGCCGTCACCCACGCCGTCCTGGAATAGAGCCGGAAAACCAACGTGTTTCCACTCGTCACGTACCAACGCACCTCGTGTGCACCTGGTAGTAAAAACGTGGTTTATGGTTCGAATTAAAACCAAAATAGTTGCCTCTGTTTAGGAAAAACAGCACGGAATATATAATAATAATAATAATAATACATTTTATTTGTAAAGCACTTTTCATAAGAAAAATCTCAAAGTGCTACAGAAACCACATAAAAACACATGGATAATAAAAAACAACAGAAAACATATACAATCAAGAAAATACATACATAAAAACGCATTTGAAAAGAAAACAGCTAAACGAGCAGTGGAGAGCAAATTTAAAATCCGCAAAAACTACGAACAACTTAAGAACGCCTGCCTGAACAGAACAGTTTTGAGATGTTTTTTAAAACTGTCCACAGACTGTGGTTTTCTGAGATGTTCAGGGAGGGAGTTCCAGATGCGAGGGGCAGTGACGGAGAAAGCTCGATCTCCCATGGTGCGGAGTCTTGAGCGAGGCTGATGGAGGAGGTTTGTGCTTTGGGACCGTAGGTTACGAGTAGATGAGTGGGGGATAATGAGGTATTATTATCCCTAATAATAATTATGATTAGGTATGAGATATATATAAATATTCTGCTGAAAGGCCCTTGATACTTGGTGAAGTATTAGTTGTATTATTCACCAGAACTGAGGTTTAATATGCTAAATATGATTAAAAAGTGACTTGCAAAAAACACAAACAGCAACAGTCAACCTGTTTTTGTGTATTTCTTGTACTTATATATCGATAGCCGAAGAGCAAAACCTCATATCTGAAAGATTTGTAACAATTTTTTTGTAGAATGCTATTTATTTGAAGGATATCCAATACATAATACAAAATACCAAAAAATTCACAAAGTGCAGATTGGAGGTTTTCCCACACTTTACTGTATAATTTTGTAGATAGGAGTTTTTGCACTTTGGCCATCAATATACTGTATATATATAATATATATATATATATATTATATATATATAATATATATATATACACATATATATATACATATATATATGGTATATACCACCACTTATATAATTTAGTTGACCGTGTGCACCTTCAACTGGCCATGTAAAGCCACGCCTGTCCATCCCTATACATAGCTACTCTCATCCCTGACATGCAGCTCAAATAGTGAATACCGTAGATTCCTCCTCTTCGGGGTAATTGAACGGAGCTATTATTACAGCAGGGGAGGACTGGTGGCAGGGAGGTGTGGAGTGGAAACAGGAAGCAGAGCGAAGACAAGAGGGGAGCTATTTGTGTGGGATTGCTGCACAAGAGGTTCCTCTTATTGGTGCCATTTGGACTCTAACAGCCGAATTGCACTGAATAATACCTGCCGGGGAAATGGCCGTGTTTCTACATTTCTGTGGAGGACACGTGACATTGTTTTCAACCTCTTTAAACCAGTCAGGTTGAATAAGAATATATATTTGCAGCCGGAGGCTTGAAGCAACACCATGCAAATGTGTGCAAATGTTACGTCCCTACGGGATTAAAAGTAAGTGGTTTTCTCAGCTGATTCTCCAGGATTTTCCTCCTCAAACTTTTAATAAAAGGGCACAATAGTGTTTGAAATGCATGAATGAAAATGCCCCCTAAAGTAGATGGGTTGCACATTTTGGTTAAATGAGACACATTTTCGGCGTGCTGAGTGTTCCACATGGATTTACACCCGTGCTAACTTGTTCCATAAGTCAAGCTGGTTTTCCAGCTGTGCACCGATGCTTCAAACATCCCTTTACATCTCTGCAGCCCTCTGCAGTAACTGATAGAGTCGGGTTCACTGAACCGTCTCCAGCAGAAACTGTGATTCACTGGACCAGCTGAGGCTTTGCCGCTCTTAATCTATTTTCTTTTTTTTTCTTCCTGAAGTGCCGACTGCAGCAAGGTCGGATCTAATCCTTTCTATCTTTGGGGAATACTCCTCGACAATAAGGTCTTGCTCATTGGAGATTCACTGCGTCGTGTCTTTATTATGCTTCATAACTTTATGCACAGACGATATAAGAAGAGGACGTTGGTTTGTGCACCGTTTGTTTTGAAGCCTTGAGTTCAGATACTTTTGGCCGTCGCCATCTTGGTTTCTTTTTGCAACCAGAAGAGACACAAGAGGGTGGAGCTAAGTTCAGACAAACCCTGACTTAAGATATTTTAAGGAGACCTCTGCCTGGTTCAGCAGGTTTTCACAAACCAGGAGACGGTTTGGATCTCACAAATGAAGCTGCAGGCGATCCCGTGTTCCCGTGTCGCCATTATTATGTTTGTGCTAACAAACCGGGAGCTGGAAAATTTAATTAGCGGCAAAAAAGACACAAAAAAAAGAGGATAAAGTCAAAGGGTCAAAAGGGAGACGAGGAACCGGAGGATTTCGTTGTAGCCAAAGCTTAATGAATCTAATTATGTGGCGCTAATGGGCCTGCTCTGGCCTCACTTCCAGGCTAATTCAATTTGAAGAATGAGAGGACGCGAGTGTGAAAGCATCAGAGGTGAGAGAGGTACGCGGCCGAGGGAACTTTCCATGACAAAACTAAAAGACATATAGACAGAAACAACAAGTTGACGAATCATGAGTTTCCTTCAGTCGCAGCAGAAAATAGCCAATCAAACCCGGAGCCATTAGCACATCTGCTTCTGTCTCTCGCCTCATTTATGTTAATGGCGCCCCAATCATAATTAACCTGAAATGTGAGAGGGAAGAGGTTTCGGCATGAGGTGAGCGGTAGACGCGTAAACAAGTTACATGCACGCATGCTAATTACCACGTTCATGAATATAGAAAAGAATGCTTAATGCATAGTGTCTGTTCAGAAGGATAGTAATGCTGAATGCATAAAACCTGTTGCTTTAAGGCCCATATGGACCTGCACAGGCGTTTTGTTTGTGCGATGTATTCGCATGTCAATATATTTTTCCAAAACTGTCGTTTTTGTCATTTAAATACTTTAACGGAGAAATGCCGCAAATGTCAGCAAAAAGGAATGGATTTTTTTTTCTGCTAATGTCTCACCCTGTTTTTGTATTTTATTTTACATAATTATGCATATTATATCATTTTATAGTCATTTTTTAAAATAATAATCTCAAATAACAGACCCTAGAATTGGTCAATGTTTATTTATTTATTCTCCTTTCAGCTTTTTTTGGTCTCTACAAAGTGCTGAGAAACATCAAATTTCTGTTAAACGGCTAACAAAGTTATGATGTAACGGGACTTCTGACGTCTCTGGTGGAGCTCTTGCTTTACTGTCAAACGAAATCTGCTCTTCATCCCAAGTCTTCTTCAGCAGAAACAGACTGTTATTTTTTGTTTTTGTTGTTAAATATTGTCATAAGTGTGGGTGTGAATGGAATTTTATTTTAAATGTGGATATCAATTTGTATATATTAATATTATTAATCTTGATATCCGATATCCGCTCCTTCTACCTTTGTTTTGATCTGAGGCCTTTTTCTATTTTTTTCAAAGATAATAATTTTTTTGCCTTTATCAGAAAATGCCTAAAAATGTTCGATGATAAGTAACCACCACTTTGTGTGTCCTTTATCAACAAATCTTGTTTTGAAAAATGTGTTGATCCTGAAGGTCAACTACTGCCTCCACCAGCTGTTTAGTATTATCCGAAAGACAAAAAGAGAGATGAGGTGGCACAAACAAGAGGTCGAGCAGCCGGGGGAGCAGGGGCTCGGCAGGGTTATCCCCTGCATCACCACATTGTTCTGTTGCTTCACCCACTTGTTGTGCGTCTGCACCACGGTGGTGTGGTTCACACCAGTTGCAGGGAGGTCTGCAGTATAACAGCCGTGATCCAGATCGCTGCCTGATATTTTTATGGTCTTGAACAATCAAGTCCCATCTCGACACCGTCCCAGTCCCCTTCCTTCTGGGACTACGGTGGATGATATATAGCCTGATGAAAATTGCCTCCATCGGGCAGCAACAATCGGGCCACTGTGCTAGTGGTGGTGAGACCTCTTCACGCTGTCCACCAATGGAGTGAACTCTTCTTTCTTTTTGGGGGACCTGGATCTCCCCGGGTCCAGCCTACTTTGATATCTTCTTTTTATCGGGGTCATCCAAGTTCTGCCATAGAGCAACAATGTTGCAACAATGTAGATCAATGTGTATGACTATGACATGTGTTATGACTTATGAACATGAATGCTGTTCCCCTCCCTGCCTGAGGGGTGGGTGCTGGGTTTTGCTCTGTTTTCGTTGAGGTGATTGGAGGGAGGGGTGAGCAGCCCTTTTTGTTGACTGGCAGGGAGGTAAGACACTTGTATTTTATTTGGTTACCTTGAGGGGGCTAAGGAAGTGAGGCTACTTGACAAGATTGTTTTGTTTGTTGTTTTGGGCCAAGCTCACCCCGATGATTATTTTGATACCACTAGAACAATACTCATTTGTTCTTATTCGGGAGATGGGTAGACCCATAATTATGCTGCGCTCCGGTTTCCCCTAGACCGGGCGTAACACATGGCACTGAGAGGAAATAAAACAATACATGTTCCTCATCGTCTGGTTGCTCAACTCCACCAGACACTCAGCTAAAGTGTCGACCTGGTCCAGCCCTGGCATGCACCCATTATCCACACCCTCTACCAAGGCCGGGTACACCCTCTATCAAGGCCAAGTACACCCTCTACCAAGGCCGGGTACACCCTCTACCAATGCTGGGTACACCCTCTATCAAGGCCAAGTACACCCTCTACCAAGGCCGGGTACACCCTCTGCCAATGCTGGGTACACCCTCTACCAAGGCCAGGTACACCTTCCACCAAGGCCGGGTACACCCTCTACCAAGGCCGGGTACACCCTCTACCAAGGGTGTGTGTGAGAGAGAGAGACGCATGGGTTTCATCATTGGAGAGCTGCTTGTCTTTGAGCATGACAAGAAAACCTATTGTTGTCTTTATATGCAAAATATACAGAAGCCAGCATCACAGGTCACAGGGTTGAGATCTCCATGATATGACACACAGCCGACCAGGTCTTCCTCTGGACTTACCTGGTTAAAGAAATGTAAACAAAACAGTTTGGAACACAACAGATATTGTTGCAGACGTTTACAAAAAGCATACTTCCCTTTACAGGTACTCTGGCCGATATTCGTCTCTCTGCAGGTGCTCCGTCACATTCATTCCTCTCCCTCCCCTGAACTCCGAGGCACAGCGGTGGCTCCCTGCAGTCGTTTGGAAAAGCATCTTATTCTATCACGCTCCGACATCGTCTGGGACCAGACCGCTTACTCCGAATATAAAGTGTTATGAAGACTCATACAGCTGCACATGGACTGGATGGATCCGCTCAAACAGTCGACTGGCGGGGAAGTGGTTCTATATCCAACCACACTCCACAACTTTAAACTATTGCCGTTTACGAAGGGATAATATCAGGAAATGTGCCCATGGGTTTAATGCAATTTAGTATACATCTATATTTGATCGCATGCCACTTTTAAGAGGCTTTCTCTCCCTTGGGGGCGACTGTGGCTCAGTGGTTAGCAAGTCAGTCTTTCAACCAGAGGACCGGGGTTCAAACCCCGCCTCAGCCAGTCCATGTTGTTGTGTCCCTGAGCAAGACACTTAACCCCCAGTTGCTCCCCGGGCGCTTCACGAGGCTGCCCACTGATCCTTAAAGGATGGGTCAAATGCAGAGGATACATTTCCCCACTGTGGGACTAATAAAGGGGTTTCTTCTTCTTCTTCTTGTTTCCTTCTCTCTGTCCTCTCTTTCCATTCCTATCCAAGCCATTATAATAAAGTATCCAAGGAAACGTTCGACCAAATCGCTTTGAATCTTTTTTTGAATGGCGCTCTGTAATGAACATTTCCGGACTAACCTTCTTTCAGGCCCATCAGCTTCCAGATGCTCCGGATAGCTAAAGGAGATGCATCTCTCTAACGTCCAACGAGGACTCAGGATGTGTCCTCCATCCTTCTTCTTGCATCCTTCTAGTTTGTGCGTTCTCAATGTTCAAGAGCATCGTCAACCCTCGCTTTCTGAATCATCCTCTTATTAGTCTTTTTATTGAACTCTCTCCCACCTCATATTCAGCTTTCCACTTCCTCCTCTCCACTCCATTTTAACCATCTTTGCCTCTTCACAGTACATTTCCTCCATTTTCACCCTTTCATTCTGCATCGTATTTTATCATCCTTCATCTCCAATTGACCTCAGTTGACCCCGTGATGTGTCGGACGATTCAGAAGGTGATTTTAAGATGGTTTTGTACAGTCAAAGACTTTAGGGGAGAAATGCTTTCAGCCGACTTCCAGCCGCCGGCGCTTCACCCCATAGGAACTGTAAGACATGACTTAATCTGACACGGACAGAGAAATGTAGAGGCGCTGGGAAAACACAAGAAAAACTCAGAGGCAGACAGGAAGGAGTGCCGGCATGTTTTATTAACCAGCATTTTCCTCACCACTGACGTCGATGCCAACAGAATGGGTGCTGGCTGGCTCTCAGAGTGAGTAAATATGGTTATTGTCTCAGAGTGCTTCCACACCTGCAGTTGGGTTCATTTAGTCTGGACCAGCACAGCCGTTTTAACAGCTTATTAGCATTTGATGTGCCTATATACATGGTTTTAATATGGATACATCATTTGTTCAGATTTAATGATAAACTAATGGATTTATTAGGAAGATAGCTTTTTAAATTGTGCAAAACATCACATGGCTGATCCATGCCTAAAATCCTGTGGTTGGTTGGTTGGTTGGTTGGTTGTGTTGGTGGTTGGTTGGTTGGTTTTGCACAAGAGTCAGCTTTGAACCAAGACCCGCCTCTTCAGGTGGTCTCGGATCGGTTGTTCGATCGCCAGCTTCCACACATGCAAAGCGAACCGTAATAACCACGTTACCGGACCTAAGTTCTTTTGAACCCTCCCAACGGGTTAGGTGCCAATGCACCATCAGAGGAGTCTTTCATGTACAGCTGTCCATTCATCAAGGGTCTCATAGCAAGACATCGAACCCCAATCTCTCCCAATATGGGGATAAAATGTAGTTCTCTTTCATCTCAAATGGATTGTACTGATACGTGGATGCATTACTGGATGATACTGTAGGAGTTTGGCTTTCATCCCTTGGAATGAAATCAGACAACCTTTTTAGACACTTCATTAACTTTAATGAGACGAAACACTGTGAGCTGGTCACTCTGCAATGTGCTGGCAGGGATGTGTTCATAAGTACCAGATCAGACTTATTTATTTATTATTTTTGCATTAAGAAGTGGAAACCGTTGGCCAATCAAAGTGTTGGAATTGGACAATTCTTTAAAACTCTGGATTATAATGTCTTATAATTGGACGTGAGGGGTGTGAACATAAATCCTGCGTGGACTGGGCCAGGAATTAAGGTTGAAAGGTTTGCAGATGTTGGTGCATATGAGCACATTACTCGCAGCTAACAAGCGCTTACCCATACTTCAGATACTTTTTCTAAACTCTTAACACAGACTCACACCTACAAACCACAATTGGCCAAATGGATAATTTTCTTCTCAAAAACACATTTTGTTAAATATATACTAACTCTTCATTTCAAAATAGAACACATCTTTCTCTGCACACACTACCAAAACACTGGAAATCTGACTCAAAATGAAATTATTCTGTCAAAGAATAACTCTTGTTTTCACTTCACAAGGTCCTTCCAGTCAGTCAAAGTACACCAGGTTTCAAAATACTGGCTATTGCTGACATTACAAAAACTGCATAGACTTTTAAGTTTCAGTTTTACAGGTATTTGCATGCAAAACATGCAATCCACTGTTTTTACACTACATTTCTTGGTTGGGAACTGTATGTCCACATGTAATGTTCACATTCAAAAGCATTCCAGTAAAAACCAAATCAGTTTTTTTTTCCTTTACTGTTTACTACAGGAGGTACAGTATAAATACTGTTTACAGTATGATAGAACAGAAAAGGTTTTACAGTATTGCTTACAGTGAACAAAATATCCATGAAACACACAAGAGCATTCTGAACA
This sequence comes from Cottus gobio, assembly GCA_023566465.1. NCBI lineage: Eukaryota > Metazoa > Chordata > Actinopteri > Perciformes > Cottidae > Cottus > Cottus gobio. The sequence goes on from CM042233.1 coordinate 2,418,699, forward strand.
AAAAAACAACGGCAAAAAGCCCAGATAAAAAGGGGGAACATCACTCCTCAAAGTCCTCCTTTTACTGTATAAGTAATGCCACTGAGTCTAAGCCAGACTGGAATCAGCTGTGGTTTGCCCAATTTACCCAACATAAATCAGCTGTGTGTCAATTATTCAATTGTTTGTTTATTATCAGCTGAGATATATTATTTTAGAACTGATATCATTGCAGAAGAGGGTTTTGTATCTAAGGTTTGGAATATTGTTTTTACCATTGTGGGATGTTGTGTGTTAACATTCGTAAATAATACAAAAACAATCCATCATTTTGTTGGGAGGTATAGCTTGTCTGTTAAGAAAATGTAAGCATTGTGGAAATGTGTTCACTGACTGCATATTGTTTGAAAACGACATGAAATGTGTGAATGGTATGGCCACAAAAGACCGATGCTGTGCTAATTGTGTTTAGAGTTTTGAAAATGTGACCACTGTTTGGACAAACGCTTGGTAGCGCCTGAAAAAAACTGTAATATGTTTGAGGGCACAAATGGGAGATCAGTGAGAAGAAGTTATGCTTCAGGTATCATTAGATCATGAACAGTTTTGCCAGTTATGAAATCAAAACTAAATATCTGATGCTGTCTTTGGTGCTAGTTGTCAGTGGACTATCTAAGACCTGGGATTGCTCCACGTTTCTCGCGTGATTGACATCTTTTATGTGGGGAAAGTCCAAATTCTTTATTAATATTAATAACTTTAGGGATTGACGAAGCAAATTCAGTCATTGGAGCTCAAATGAACTGCGGTGCACCTTTCATTCCTCCAGGCAGGAGTGGAGGACTCAGTCTGGAGGATTTTTAATACCTTTAATATTACTGTGTCACTAACACACACACACACACACACACCGACAGATGTCTACCGGCGGTGAAATGGAGCAGAGAGGGCCCGTGACTTCAGTGCTGCATTTCGTCAGCTGCAGATTGAAACTGCTCTGGGTGGTGTGGCTGCATGTGTGTATACGTGCATGTGTGTTTTACGTGCATGTGTATACGTGTGCACGTCTTCTTCCTGCAAACGTTTCATTCAGGCGTGTTCGCCGGGTGTTTGACTGGAGGGACTACCGGCGGCGGGGAAGAGCTTTCTCAATTACAGGAGTTTTTTTTTTGCTCAGATAAGCTTATTTTGACAAGTGTGTTTATCAGCTGGAACATTATGTCCTCCGAAAAGAAAAACACCTGAGATGTCGCTTCGGAATACCTGCAGCTACAAAACAGACATCTGGGCTCAGAAGACGATGCAATCGCTCTTACAAATTGGTTCAGTACAAACCAACTCCTTCAAACAAATGATTTATTCTGATTTATTCTAATTGTTTAAACACGGTGACAAATGTGTTTGCCAAATACTCACTTTCACTAAAGCCTGAACGCATCACAGTAAATAACAACCTCAAGTTTTGCAGATTTTCTTTTACAAAAGTGTCTAAATCTACCTGATGAAGGGACAACCAGCTGTGAATTCCCATCCGTCCAATGGTTATGATTATGATCCTCAGATTACTCGATGACTACAAGGCTGAATATGCTGAACGTCAACATATGAATGAACACAAACACACAATGCGAAGCATCGGGAGAGTTTTACACACCGTACGGTTTAGGTATCCTCGTCGGTACCCTGTACAATCTGGAGTAAAGATAAGGTGTATGCTATATACAAATAGGATTTAAATATGCAACAAAATCACAGGAGGTGCGCGGCCGCATCCGTTTCCCGCCTCAATCAGCCTCTGCACCTGCTGCACTCAGCCCTCTGCAGCCTGAATCTGATTAAACAGCCGCGGCGGTTCATTAAAGCGGCCGTTTGACCGAGAACGATCCGCTTCCCACCGCGCCGCCGACCGTCTGGCCCCGCGGGCAATTATAACGCCACGCACTCCAGACGTGAGCCGAGAAAGGAAATGAATATGGAATATGCAGAGAGAACATTGTGCTAATGGTGGTTTTCTTTCCATTTGTCTTTCTTGATTAACTGTTTGAGACCCCAAGAGGCCGCCAGGTGAACTCCACGGGGGCCACAATAAGATTGGAAATATATGTTTGATTTTATAATATATATAAGCAATGTAAGCATTGCTTCCATATAACAGATCATAACCTCTCCTCAAAACCACAATTCTTCCTATTTTTGTATTAAAACGAGATACAGTGTGGCTTAATTGAGCTAACGGTTCCCCCCATTGTTCCCAGTCTTTATGCTAAGCTAAGCTAGCTTCACATTCGTATCAATCTAACGCTCCAGTAAAAAGCGAATGTCACTTTCCTTTTGAAACTCCCTGAAAGAAGAAGCGACGTGATTTATGAACTGTTTTCCACGCCTTCGTGTCATCATATCCATATCCCTGCCACCGTGAGCTCCTCGGGGCTCAACGCTGAGAATAACCCATCCGCCAAATGTTGTATTCTTATGTTAATGCACAGGTGTGTAATCACGCTCACACCTTTTAGTCTTGCAGCTTGTTTACACTCGTCTCTCCGCCGCTGTACCTTTGACGGTGAGCGATTGTGCCGTCTTCATATCTGCCAGGCGGAGCGGCTCTAAATTCATCATCACGTTTCCCGGGCTGTTGTTCCTGCCGGAGCTTGGCACGCTCTCGGCTTCTGGATGGGAGTGTCTGTTTTTGTTCCAAATAGAGAATTAGAGATCAGAGTGAGGCATTTCTGCACCTGTATCCCCTTCACGTTTCATCTCATCTCTCTCGCCCTCCCTCTCTCTCTCTCCACCTCTCAGACAGACTGAAGTAAAGCTGCTCATAAACGCATAAAGTTTTTACACACAAATGAGATTAATTTCATCATGGTGCAACGGAGAAGCATCGCAGCTCAGAAAAGTCTGAGCTCTTTCCATATCCTTCGAAAAACATCACCCGGGGAAACTTTAGTCCACAAATTTAGTCCGCTGTGTGTTTTCTTTGGTTGTTCTCTGTTCGGCGAATATGTTTAACAGTTGTTGACTGAACTTAAATAATAAAGTCAAGGTATTTAGACTTTACTTGGGTATTTCCATTGCATACTTCTATTCTACTATATCTGAAAGGCAAATGTTGTACTTTTATTGTACATTTGTTTTGTTTTAGTTAGTTTTCGTACACTTCCTGTCCAGGTAAAAGTATCTCCAGATGTGTTGATGTTGAATGTTTGTAATGAACTGAAGGAGGAAGTTGTTTTTTTTGTGTGTTGGGAAAATCTTCCTCGTTCTCCAGATATAAAAAAGTCTTTAAAAAGAGAAAAGTCAGAGTTTGTAAAATCCATTGATTTTGAGTTGCTTCTGTCTGGACCCACACATCTGTCTCAGTCCTGGCTGAACTCCAGAAAGGGTGGAGTAGATTAGGATGCATGGCGCTGGTGTTGAGCATGTGTGTGTGTTTGAGCGTCCAAAATGAGAATGAATGATGGCGGGAAAAATGATTGGCCATCACTGGTGTTTTGTTCTCATTTGCTTTAATGGACTGAAAGGGCGCACAGAATTGGTTAGCGATGAAAATGTCACAGTTACTTTCGCCTCTTTTTAGTTATAAAACACGTTTTTTTGGGAGAGGAACAAAACATTTTGGAGACTGTGGATGGATGAACGACGTCAGGAGAATGTGAACTTGGCCACAAATTCAGAAAGCGTCAATACTTTGAACACACAAATACACATTTATCCCAAGTTATAAGAGCAAGAGGATACAAAGAAGAGCACTTTTAACTGTGGAACCGGCCAAAAAGCCTCAGGAACTAAACTAAAAGAAAAAGACCTGATCAGAGAATAATACAGAGAATATGTTAGACTTTTAGAATAGAGCCAGCACCCCACTCTTGACATTGTTGAATCAGAAATTTAAGTAAAAAATATTGTCGCCGTATGGGTAGCTCTACGATAACTCATATTTGTACAGAGACTGTGTATACAGGTATGTGTATGAACCATAAGGTACAAACAATCACGACCCAGCTGTATTCATTTTTGGGGTGTTAATTGATGGAATGAGAAGTTTTATAGACAATTGATGATGCAACACATCGAGATTCATTTGAATCGTTGACCTGATATTCATAGTTGGATCTAATCGTGAGGTTTCACACCTCTGGAAAATAACAAATAATTTAGAGATCACCTTGGGGTCATAGAGGCATTTTGAATGCTTTGGGAAATAGTCAATAGAGATGCACGTCATTTGTAAGCAATGACGTAGCAGCATGCAGCCCATTAAGTGGTTTTAGTGGCAAACAGGAAAGCAGTGAGACGTGTTTACAGATCGAAATTAACCGAAAACAGACCATCTACAGTCATTGTAGAATTATTATCAGAATAAAAACCCTAAATGTGGAAATAATACACAGCTGGGATCGGATGTCACCAGTTTATTAAGTCACAGCAGGATAAGCGTGCTGGAAAAATGTTGGACTCCCAAAAGCAAATTGTCTCTTTTGAAAGGGAGATAAAACTGAATCTGTAAGTATCATACGGAGCCGAAAGATAATTTCCCAATAAAAACTTGTCTTTTTCAATTAAACACACTCACCTCGTTATCACACACACACTCTGCGGGAACATGAGGAGATGGAGGCGTCCCGCGGTGAAGGAAATAAGAGACGTGCAGAGAACCTGCTGTCGGATCACGTCACATGACTGCGTCACGCTTACTTTCACATAATTACACGTCAGCAGGAGGTTAGATGTAGAGACTGTGGCCCCTTCACGTGAGTTATTCAAGCACACGTGTAAACACAAAAGAAGTGACCTGCAAAACGACACAAACACGTGTCTGGTTGTGTAGAAGTCTATGCTTCATGTGTTAACGCTGCATTCTCTCTCCTGACCACCAGGGGGCGACTCCTCTGGTTGTATAGAAGTCTATGCTTCATGTGTTAAAGCTGCATTCTCTCTCCTGACCACCAGGGGGCGACTCCTCTGGTTGTATAGAAGTCTATGCTTCATGTGTTAAAGCTGCATTCTCTCTCCTGACCACCAGGGGGCGACTCCTCTGGTTGTATAGAAGTCTATGCTTCATGTGTTAAAGCTGCATTCTCTCTACTGACCACCAGGGGGCGACTCCTCTGGTTGTATAGAAGTCTATGCTTCATGTGTTAAAGCTGCATTATCTCTCCTGACCACCAGGGGGCGACTCCTCTGGTTGTGTAGAAGTCTATGCTTCATGTGTTAACGCTGCATTCTCTCTCCTGACCACCAGGGGGCGACTCCTCTGGTTGTATAGAAGTCTATGCTTCATGTGTTAAAGCTGCATTCTCTCTCCTGACCACCAGGGGGCGACTCCTCTGGTTGTATAGAAGTCTATGCTTCATGTGTTAAAGCTGCATTCTCTCTCCTGACCACCAGGGGGCGACTCCTCTGGTTGTATAGAAGTCTATGCTTCATGTGTTAAAGCTGCATTCTCTCTACTGACCACCAGGGGGCGACTCCTCTGGTTGTATAGAAGTCTATGCTTCATGTGTTAAAGCTGCATTCTCTCTACTGACCACCAGGGGGCGACTCCTCTGGTTGTATAGAAGTCTATGCTTCATGTGTTAAAGCTGCATTCTCTCTCCTGACCACCAGGGGGCGACTCCTCTGGTTGTATAGAAGTCTGTGCTTCATGTGTTAAAGCTGCATTCTCTCTCCTGACCACCAGGGGGCGACTCCTCTGGTTGTATAGAAGTATATGCTTCATGTGTTAAAGCTGCATTCTCTCTCCTGACCACCAGGAGGAGACTCCTCTGGTTGTATAGAAGTCTATATAAAATTACTCTACTTCTTTCTTGAGTTATTCCCTTAGTTTACGTATAGTATATATATTAATTATGTTTTTGCAGCCTGGTATCTGGGACTGCCGCCTCACAAATATAATTAACATCTATTTTTTATAATCTTTTCCCCCACACAGTTCATCTCTGTTAATTCTGAATTGATAACCAGAGCCAATGGAGATGTGGACGTGTTAATGGACGCCGCCGGTCTCGTGTGTCTGACTCTCAGTCATGGCTGCCGGCGTGCTCGTTGACCGTTGCGTGTTAACGTCACTTTTTTGGTTCACGGCCGATTCTACTTATTAGCACCCTGAGCTGACTCTGCAGGCTAATTGCATTAGCGCCAATTATCAACGCTGGCGAATGCTACGCGTATATCAATCATCTCCAAACCGCCCGAGGGCCCCGCGGCGCGTGATTAGCGTGAAAGTGTGAATTACACATCATGTCTGCACGCGCTGAGGTTTCATTTGAGCTGCCGACGGTCGGATCCTGTTCATGTCAACGTGCAGCTTCTGGATGCCGAGTGGGGATTTCATGACTATTTTTAAGTAATTGTTACTTTTGTAAGTAATTATGAACGTGTGTATGACATGAAATCCGCTTAAATATATTAATTCTGTCACGCTTCTTTTAAGTGGATCTTAAACTTTTACCCTATACATGTACAGTTATGACAGCTGTGTCACACAAAGCAAACTCCTTTAAAATGTTATTTCATGCTTAAATGTGTCCCAACTTTGAGCATTGTGGTGACAGGAGATGTCCGAAAAATAAATAAATTCATATCACATCCGATGTACGATTTTATATTTAAAAAAAGTATTATCCTGAAAAATTAAAAAAACTTTCTGAAGAAGAAATAAAAAGAGGCCTCTTGGAAAAAACAATTGTAAACAAGATTAAACATGTTATTGTGCATAGGCTCAGGACCCTAATTATCTCAAATAAAAAATAGAAAAAGTACTTTAATTGGTCAGCAATTGACAGAATCAATGTAGGGCTGATTGATTCAGGTATCATGTAGATATAATGGCTCTGCAGCTTTACCCAGCATGCAACTGCTCTTCATTGCTCTCTCGTATCGTATCCAGTCGCTAGGCGGATCCATGACTCGTCTGTTACGAACATAATCACAACCCACAGGACGCGACCCACCCGAAGGGAGGAAGACGTCCAGGAGCCAGATGTTGAAACAAAGCGAAGACTGAATAATCCTGAGATCTCGAAAGACCTCGAAGATAAAAACACAGAAACCTTGTTTTGGAGTGGAACTGTATTTCGAGAGTGAGATTTTATTTCTCTCTTTATTGAACCTCTTTTTTTCTTCTTTTTAGCTGGACACCAACTGACTCATCCATTCTCCACACACACACACTCTCACACACACACACAAACACACACACACTCAGATCCTTTTCTATTCCGTCATCATTCTGTCATCATTGCCGATTGTTTGACCGGCTGGAGACTCGTCTCCTCCGTAAGAGACGATCTTACATTGTTCTTTCTTTCAAATTTTTTTTATATATATTGAAATATATATAAATATATATGTCATTCTGTATTGAAAATCCAAAGGATATGATATTGAAAAGCCAAGACTAGAGTCCCTTAATGAGCTGCTGAGCCGCCTCGTGAGACGTATTTTTATTTTTTAACACGATGTTGTAAAATGTGTGAATGAAGTTACGAGTACCATTACACATTCTGTCAGTCGGGTACAGAAGGGTTTTTTCATTTCCTCCTAGAAAATCTGGTATAACCTTTCCTTCCACCTTTTGGTAACGCGGCTGCTGTTCTCCACTTGAACCACGTTAACCTGGTAAAGCAGCTTCTCTCTGGACCTTTTGACCTTGTGCTTCTTCTTCTTCACATTTCATTTAGCTGACGCTTTTATTCAAAGGGACTTACATGCTATACACAGCAAATGTGAGCAAATAGGGTTAAGTGTCTTGCTCAAGGACACGTCGACATGGACTAGTGGAGCCGGGAATCGAACCACCGATCCTCTGATTGAGGGACCTGCTAACCACTGAGCCACAGTGGCCACTTCACTTCTTCACTTATGCTGGTTTTAGTTTAGTTTTAGCTTTTAGTTCAGCCTTTTAAATACAACAGCCTGGCGGAAAGTTTGACTTATTGTTTTAATTGTAATGAGGGGGCGGAGCCAGGTCTGCTGAATAAGACAGTTTTAGGCTGAAATGAAACTGAAATGTGACAATTAACTTTCATGATCTGAAAACACGCTGAGAAAGAGTTGAAACTCGGAAACTCCCAAATGTGCCGTGTTGACCTGTCAATCAACGTTTGTATATATGCGAGATATCCAAACGTTTCTGTGCAGCATGTATTCATTATTGTTGGAACATATAATATGAACAGTGAGGCATGGACGTATAAAAATAAATGCTATAATTGTGGATTTCTGCCAGTGAAACAAGTAAATATCATAACACTTTTGTTAATAATCCACAGATTCTTCTCCTTTGATCTCATCTCCTTCGTCTCCTCCTCCTCCTCACTCTGCGTAGAGGAGTGGAGGATGAAACAGGTTTCAATTAAACGCAAAATAATTCTAGTCACATTTTCCCTGAGTGGCGACTGAAGGAGATGGAGGATGATACACACACACACACACACACACACACACACACACACTACAACAACACAATCTTGAGGCTGTTCGGTGTGAGCATTGCTTTGTCTTCAGCCATATTTCTATTAAAATGCGTGTCCTGTCTGCAGATGATTACAATCTGTGTCCCCATGTACGGAAAATTGACTGTTCTGTGGAATGTGTGTGTGTGTGTGTGTGTGTGTGTGTGTGTGTGTGTGTGTGTGTGTGTGTGTGTGTGTTAGGGGAGAATAGGCTCGCACAATTGGAAAGGCTTGCTTATCTCTCTCTCTCTCTCTCTGTGTGTGTGTGTGTGTGTGTGTGTGTGTGTGTGTGTGTGTGTGTGTGTGTGTGTGTGGGACACGTCACAGCTTTTGGAGGCCTTTGCAGCATGACGGCGCCTTCCAATCAATTTTGTCTCTTTGTCTGTGCATTTGTTGTGAAGTGTCCCCGTGGGCCGTTAGAGTGTGTGTGTCTGTGTGTGTGTCTGTGTCTGTGTGTGTGTGTGTGTGTGTGAGAGAGAGAGTATAAATAAATGACGGTTGCAACAAACAATCAGTTCACCATTCAGTCACAAAACAGTGAAAATTACCATTTTTGGTCCCACTAAACATTTAAAAAAAAAACTTTTTTATTACTGTTTTACTGTTTATTTATAATACTTGATTTATTATTATTATTACTTTGTGTCTCTTGCTGCTGTAATCCTGCAGTTTCCCCACTGAGGGACTAATAAAGATTCTCTTATCTTATCTTCAAAGTAACGGTCCAGTCATTGTGGAAAGTGGGCACATATTTACACAAAAAAAACAATAACACAAATTCATTGAGTTGTTCTTATATTAAACTACACGCATGTGTTTTTTATTTTACTTTTTAAAAGTCAAAGTAGATATGTGAGGCTTGTCCCAGTAGAGGAATGTGTGTGACCTCTGGGGAGACGAAAGATGTTTGACAAGTCATATTTCATCTATAAGAGGAATTCACCTCTTATAGAGGGGGGGCTCTTCATGGTGCATCGTACAACAGGTGAGTCATCCTCATCCCTGCTCTTCTTCAGGGGAGAGAACACAGAGCCTTTGGTTATCAAGATATTGTTCAAATAAAGATATAGCAGCTGCATATGGATCCGTTTATAACTATGTAGTAATACATAAGAGCAGCTTATGCAGATGATAATACATGTTTTGTTTGTGCCGTTTTACTTGCAGTGTATTCTTGTTCTAACTTTGCTGCCGAGTCACTTTCACTCAAACAGAATCTCATGAGATCAGATTCGGCTTCGAGATTATGTTTTCTATCTGGGAAACGCTGGCTGGAAATTGATTGCGTCTGGCGGTTGGAAATGATAATGACAACCGGCTTTTCTCGTCTGATTCAGATGGAGAGCTAAAGGTCAACCCTCAGGGATCAGGGGTGTCACGTGTGCTGCGCTTGATGCCGCCACCAGGTGGCGCCAAATACGCTACTACAGACCAATTTTTTTATGTTTTAGCAGTTTGTACACAAAAATGTAAATAATAAATGTCAATAATAATACAATACTTGTGACTTTGGAAAGCTACTATTGAAGTCCATTTCTTTCTAAGATTTACTTTTTATTTACCAAGATTGTTATGCAAGATTGTTATATAGACATCTATTGCAGCTATGAGCAGCTCCTTTGTGCATTGCATTGTGGGAGAAGAGTGTGCATCAATATCTCCTTCTGTCTGTTAAATGACTTTAGGATCAGTACGTAGGATTTGGGACTTGCTGTATTTTTAAGATACTCATCTTTGTAGATGTGTGTTTTCCTCAACAGCTCCCAGAGGAACACACACCATGTTTTTACCACTTCAACACGAGGAAGATATCATCCGTGGTCATTAATGCACCGGAGGCGACGGCGCTCATCAATCATCTGTCGGTCCGCTCGCCTGCCAAAGTCCAGAGAGTCATCAGCGAGTAATTTGGGTGCACACCCATAGACACGCCCATTTCCCCCCCAAAAACCCACTGACGCCTCGCTGTCAACAGCTGTCGCCGCTGCTGATGCTTTGGTGGATATAAGGTCCAGCGACTGAGCTCAGAGCTTCAGATTACTTCAATATGCCGAATAAGAAACTTTCTCCGTCGGTCGGATGACCTTCCATCCATCAGTCTGGTCTCAGCGGGGTCTCTCGCTCTGTTCCTAACCCATCATTTGAGGAAAAAAGCTCACGTCCATTCTCCCATAGCGTCCTCTCGTTGCTCTCGTAAGCTCTCATCATGAAAAAGCTCTTATTGCACATCTCTTCATCCGATCACTCCAGGGTCAAAGCTACAAAGTCGGATCAAGAGGACTCTCTGACCCGTCCACGTCTGGCCATTGGTGGAGGATTTGAATTCTTCTGTTTCCTTAAAACTCAGAGTTAAATGTCAAATGTTTGAAATGTTCCAGTCCTGAAACAACAACAACAAACAATAGATTTCTGCTGGATTGACGTATCTTTGAAAGGTACGGACGATCGCATTGGTACCCTCGACGAAAAGCCAACGGGATTTCGTCGATGGCTTTCTGAACATAACCTCTGTGTCCATTGGCTTTGGGTTTATTTCTGAACATAACCTCTGTGGCAAAAGCTTGTGATACTTGCACATTTTGTTCAGCAAGATATTCTTCACCACTTTTATGATTTTTGAAGCAAGAATGCGATCGCCAGTGGTAAAAGGTCCCGATGCTTAAGAAGTCTCCTTCAGCAGCTTATCAGCAACCTTGTTTTAAAGACACGAGAAAGCTGACGGGTAAAAACTTCGGCCAAACATGCAAATAGATTCCTGCAGCGTCAACAAACAGGCGTCAACTATTTAGGGAGACTTCACCTTTGATGATGCGAGGGTGTGACTGCGGGAGTGTCTTTCCACAAATGCTTCTCGAAAATTATCCTATTTGTGAAAATAATTAGTGGTTGGATAATTGGTTGATAATTAGAGGAGGTGATGGCTTCAGGCCACAGGAAAGGCTGGCAGGTCTGTTTGAGTCGCATCTTAAGAAGCAGACAACGTGAATGATTTGCTCTGGCTTATTTCTTGGTTTCCCCCTTTGGACTCCATGGCGGGTATATTTCCTTGACCAGCTCTTCCGGCTCCACTTTGACCTTCCAATTTAAAATCAAAAAACAATATATGGGGATGGCAAAAGATGGCAACTGCCAAAATGGGCAAACCCGAGGTCTTCAAACCAATGGGTGACCAAATCCACTGGAACGGAAGTATTTCTGACCCAAACTATGTCTCTTTTAAAACTTGAAGACCGGACACTCTCAAGAACACACACACACACACCTCAGCTATAAGAAAGCCACTGTGTGTCTACAGGCTAGAGGAAGAATATCAAGAACCCTCCCTCTGCATGGTGCAAACAGCAGAGCATGACTCATCCAGTGGCATCCGAGTGGGCTGCGTTTGGGAGCATTACACTCCTTCACATCTTCAGTTGTTCGGGGTGATAACACACACAGGAAAGCAGATGTCACACACACTCCTTTTCACTTCGATTATTCTCTCTCAGCCAATGGCAAAGCTCTTAAAGCCGCCGCCACGTCCCCCCGGCCCATGATCCTCTTTGATTGTAGCCGATCTCGGGTCTCAACCCCGAAAACGCCGATCCATTCCTCTCCGATTGGCCCGTCACCTCTGCTCCGCCCTCCGCTGGAGTCCAGGGGAAGGTTTTGGGGTAATGGATTCTTCCAGATGTGGGACTCGGTTTGCATGCACGGCTGCAGAGGACGCTCACTCCAACGTGGCGGTTCCCAAACTGAGCCGCGAGGAAGTGTTTTCAAGGTGACGCATTTGTTTCAATTATTTTCGTTTCATCAGGGAAGTGGGTTGTTTGTCTCTTTCTCCTTCATTGACTTTTGAAGAAAGAGAGAAAGGGGCAGACAGAAAGAGAGAGAGAGAAGACGCCCTTGCACAGTCTCGGCGTTAAGTGTAAACCAATTAGTTCCGGCAGAGTTGGTGACGGACAAAATATCATTGTCTATTTACGCTGTAAATCAATTATTCAACCGGGTCAATCAGTACCAGTGGCTCTACGTCTTTCAACCACTAAGTGTGCGTTATGTTTGTGTGTCTGCATGAAGCCTATCGTGTCAGCAGCTACACACGAGGTCAGAGGTCAGAGGGCTTTAGGTCGGCGTGAAGACAAGGCCATGAAACCTGGACACACATTCCTATCTATATCACAAAAGTGTTTATTGTTAAATTATTATTGCGATAGCACAAAACTGTTAAAATGTACATTTTGGAGTGAATATTTCAGTGTTTTTTTTTTTATTATGGCAGAAAAACGTACGTTATCAATGTCATTCCTATCCAATATGGCACAGCCCTAATGTGTGCCCCCTCTTGGATGCCTCCTCGAGGAAAATGTGTTGTGGAAAAACCTTTTCATTTAAATAAACTAATTTGAGTGTTTTCCCATCGCCGCCCCAGATAACCCTCAGACGCACACACATTAATACACAGACCAAAAATCTCAGAGATGTGTTTACACACACACTCTCACTTTTTGTTCCCACCTGGCACGGCCGGGTGACAGATGGGTGACATCCACGAGTGCCAGACTAAAAGACGAGAGCCAATATCCCGCCGTGTGCACAAACCCATTCACGTCGCCCGTTCCCCGTGACATCCACTCGCTCGGCGTGTCTGCGCTTCGCCAGCTGTCAAATTTGACTATTTCATGCACTTCGCCGGGGGATTCAAGTCTTTTTTTCTTTTTTTTTGCAGGAGACTTAATTCTGTTTCTTAATTTCTGTTTTTAGTAGGAGAAGAAAGTCATTAAAAGTAATGGTTGTGCTGAATGTATATAAAAAAAAACGTAACACGGAGCCTGAGGGAGTAAAGATGGGGAGATATCCTCAGGATCTTTTCTGTGACTCGTTCAGACTTATTGTCATTTAAATTCCTAAATGTGGGGTAAAAATGACACAAATAAGCAAATTGTAGAAGTCTATCTGAATTTTAAAATGACTCTTTTAACTTCAAGCAGAGACAGAAATATTTGTTTCACTAATAATTAGTATTACTATATTAATTAATATGAATTACTACATTTATTAATGTTAATTACTATATTATTAATAGTAATTACTACATTAATTCATATTATTAATAGTAATTCATATTACTATATTAGTAGTTACAATATTGGCTGGTTGTACCCCTAAACTTAACAAAATTGTCCTCTAGTTTAAACCAAAAAAATGTAATAAATTGGAAATTTAAAACTTTGATTAATTTCATGATTGTAAATGGGGAAAGAAATCATTGTATTCAAAATGAATACAGCTTCACATTCTTTTAAATGAACGCGAGTAAGACGCTGTATATCTGGCATTTGTTGGCCAGTGGGAATTAAAAGACTTCCTCACATTGACAGTGTGTTGGTGATCATGATGAAGCAACAATAGCTTCAGCCACAACTTCTTCGTCGAACTCCAGCTCGTAATTGTGCGTCAGGTGTTTCCTCGCCGCTCGCGTCGGTTCAGGTGAAATGTCCCGTTGCGTCTCACCATCACTCCCAACAGGCACGTGCACAGACATTTTGGGGGGCAGGTGCTCAAACCAAAAAAAAGGGCACCCATCGCCAAAATTATTTATGAAATTAAAAATAATAATAAATAAATAAATAAAAAACACAGTAGGATATTTTCAACTTATATATTTATTGTTGTTAACAAACTAACTCAAATTATCAAATTGAATAAATAAATGAATATCATGTAAGTCACTCTTGATTATTATGCACTGCATAATAATCAAGAGTGACTTACATAATCTCTATAAAGCTGACAACACAGTACACACACATTGTTTACTGTTTTCTGACTAGACAGCTAGCTAGATTAGACAGCTAGCTTACATTTTCCTTATGAATAAAGATGATTGGCTACATACTACATACCGATCAACATACTTTCGAAATTGTCTAAACGGCATTTATACAACAACACAAAGAAGATGCCTGCCTGTATATCTCTCCCTCTCTCTCGTCATTAAACATGACTAACATCAGTAAACAGCTGGACAAGGCTTTGAAATCACGGATTTCGTGAGTTTTTTGTTTGTTTATTTTTTTAGGAAACGTCGGACCAGTTGTGACGTAATGTTTTCAGCGGCGCTAATGTTGTGGTTAATTTATCACCAAACAACGTCGGGGGATTGCACAAACACCGTCATTACCTGTTTGTCTGATGCTGCGGGTCAGAGGAGAAGTGCTGCACCCGTTTGGCCTGGCGCTCACTGCATGAGCACTAAGTGGAGAAGGAGGGGGGCGGGGCTTGTGAGCGCCGCGGAGCATGTCGGGGCGAAATTCTCACAAGAACTCAAATAAATGCCCCGTCAGATTTCAAAACACATTTGTGGGGAATTGATGACAGAGAGAGTAATTTTTATTCTTAAATACTGATGAATGAAGAAAAAATTGGGCTCCAGTAGAAGGGGCACTTTTCTCATTCAGGGCAAATGGGCAGGTGCTTGAGCACCACTAGGGGTCTATCTGTGCACGTGCCTGACTCCCAACATTAAAAGAGCATCAGCCAGTTGATTCATAATGGCTGTAAAAGAAGAAACAACAACCTGAACCTCTAATTATTACAAGTGTTGTTTATCGTCTGGATCTCGACAGCGGGGCATCTGCAAAAACACAATCACGTCCCAGAAATGCAAAATAAATCCACGACTGTAACTCTGCAGCCTTCAGAGGTAATTATGAGTCCTTCATTGTTTCTACACAAACAGTTTCTCTCTCCGTTTTCTGCTTCAGGACCGGCACTCCTTTGATTCTCCAGGTTTGGGTGTGGTTTGAGACAATGGTGCAGCTGGAAGTTAGCCTGGGACCTTTTCATGAGATTTTGGATTTATCAGTAGAAGTAAAGAGCTAACGTCTAAACGAGGACGTTTCTAGCAACTTCCTTTTCTTAAGACACGTAAATTCTTCAAAATGTACAAGAGGGGTGTTTACTGACGTATTTTATGTTGTAAAATAAAATAAGAGTAACCAAGAGGTGAGCTGGCATGCACGACACCGGGACCCCTAAAACTGAAGCAGCTAATTGGAACCCAGCCACCAGTGAATGCGCACACACACACACACACACACACACACACACACACACACACACACACACACACACACACACACACACACACAGCGCAGTACTCTCACAGGTCGACTTGTGTGGTCAGGAAAGCACCCGGCTGGCAGGTGGTCTTGTGTGTGTGTGTGTGTGTGTGTGTGTGTGTGTGTGTGTGTGTGTGTGTGTGTGTGTGTGTGTGTGTGTAGGTGGATGTTTGAATAAGTTTGCATAATGCCTGGAGGTGTACAAGGAGGTTTCTTGGGCCGCACAGGTGTGTGTGTGTGTGTGTGTGTCCTCTGGGAATTTATGTAAGACAAGGGTTTTCTCAGTTTTGCAATCCACCGTGTGTGTGTGTGAGTTTTCACTTTGCATAATGAGGGACCAAGAGTGTGTGTGCATGTCCCCGTGAATAAAATCTCATCCCCCTGGTGTGTTATTTCTTTACTATATAGTTTGTGTGTGTTTTACTCGTTTTGTGGGGACATAAATCTGATTGCACGTTCCCATTGTGGAGACTTGGTTTAGGGTCAAGTTTAAGTTTGGGGTTAATGGTGAGGGGAAGTCTCCAGGAAATGAATGCAAGTCAATGTAATGTCCCCAAAAGGTAATGAAAACGTGACTGTGTGTGTATGTGTGTTATTTACAGAAAGGGATTAGGACCAACGGGGACTCAACACCTGATTACTGCAGAGAGATGGATTGAAAAGTGGATTTGAGCCAATGGATTTCATCACACACACACACACACACACACTCACACACACATGCTATTAAAACACAAAAATAACACCCTTATGCAACACACATAAATAAACACAGAGAAGCTCCTGTGAAGTCTCTGATGTCTGTCTCTATTGACATTTGACAGACAAACGGGAGATGCTGAGTGACAAATGAGACAAAATAAAAAACGTGGAGGGAGAATGTAAGACACGCGCAACAGGAAGTCAGCGAGGCAGTCAGTCAACAGCAGCAACAAAGAGCTCCGAGGAGACGGGAATAAGTTTGCATTCATAAGAAAAAACTCCCGCATTCGGGCTCACGCCGAAACTGGGGGAAGTTTTCTAAAGACTGCTTGGCGTCGTGAAGTTTGCTCTGAATCCTCGGCCCCCGATCTCCCACAGAGATGTCGACTCGTCGAATCGGGGAAAAAACCGTCAGCGACACAAATAAACACGTCGGAATAACTGCCAAAGAGTTTGAACAGAGAACGCTGATATCCTGGAAATCAGGAAGCTGGAATGGCTTCCTTATGCCGCAGGTGTCTTAAAGCTGCATTCTCTCTCCTGACCACCAGTGGGCGACTCCTCTGGTTGTATAGAAGTCTATGCTTCATGTGTTAAAGCTGCAGTCTCTCTCCTGACCACCAGTGGGCGACTCCTCTGGTTGTATAGAAGTCTATTCTTCATGTGTTAAAGCTGCATTCTCTCTCCTGACCACCAAGGGGTGACTCCTCTGGTTGTATAGAAGTCTATGCTTCATGTGTTAAAGCTGCAGTCTATCCTGACCACCAGGGGGCGACTCCTCTGGTTGTATAGAAGTCTATGCTTCATGTGTTAAAGCTGCATTCTCTCTCCTGACCACCAGGGGGCGACTCCTCTGGTTGTATAGAAGTCTATGCTTCATGTGTTAAAGCTGCATTCTCTCTGATGACCACCAGGGGGTGACTCCTCTGGTTGTATAGAAGTCTATGCTTCATGTGTTAACGCTGCATTCTCTCTCCTGACCACCAGGGGGCGACTTCTCTGGTTGTATAAGTCTATGGTAACTTATGTTCACTGGTTGCACATAAAAACAACATGATTTTGAAGCTTCATAACAGTCCGATTTATTAACATTTCCACAAAGAAAGGGATCTTGTGAGAGATTTTAAAAGAGAAGAAGCTAAAAGAAGCTCCAGCCTATTACGCCCACCGCTCTTCCATTGCATAACTCACTTGGCTCGTGGAGTCCTTAAAAGTTATTATATCTTCACCACACTCGTGCCAGCGATGCTATTTTTAAATAAATACAAAAAAATATGATCTAAATCGCGATCTGGAAACAGAAATGTACAAACAGGAATGAAGAGACGGCGGGAGAGGAGAGGGAAGCGAGGGATGAAAGAAAGAGAGTGGTTGACTCCCCTGTGAGGGTCAGTGCAGGCAGAACAGATGATAAAGAACATTCTTAATTAGACAATAAAAAATAAAAATAGGCTGTGGAGGCGCTCCTGTGTGTCTTTGCTTCTCCGCTGATGAAGCACCAACTTTCTTTGGGAATCTCAGAGGAACCAAGCTATGGCAGGGCAATATACTGGTGTTATATATATATATATATATATATATATATATATATTTATATATTTACCCAGTTTTTCCTCATTTTAAAAGGCATTAACGAAAAGTTATGTCATTTCCTGAACTTACCAGGCTCTTCTCCTAACATTTACCCAGTTTGTATCCCAATAAATGTCAATGGGAAAGCACCAATAGTCAACTTTACAATATTGATGTGTGTGTGTTTTTATGTGTGTGTGTTGCAGAGAGAGTTAAACAGAAAGGAATATGCAAAACCAATATTTGATATTTGCCTTTTGATTATAAGGTTTAAACACAAATAAATATCCGGATGAACTTGGACTCGCACACACACATCTGTCACATTCACGTCCTCTGTCACACATTTTCATCAGTTCACAGTCACAGACGCACTCATTGACTCACACCTTCAGACGAGTGACACAATCACACACACACACACACACACACACACACACACACACACACACACACACACACACACACTCGTTATCCCCTCAGAGCTCAGCCTGCACGGCTAAAGGTTGTTTTTTCCCGTTTCTGCTTCCAGTCGGCATTAAAGAGCTCGTTAGCTGCTGCACGCCGCGCAAACAAACGGCCTCTTATTAAACGGATATTGATCGTCATATTTCGCATCGTTCATTTTCCTTCGACTGTTACGATCGTTCTCGACAAAGCAATCTGTGAAACGAATGGCTTCCTCATCAGGTAGTGGCAGTAAGACTGGCTTCATCTTCAAAACAATGATGTGTTGTATCTGTAGTCATGGTTGAAAGAAATGTTGGGTTGAAAAAATTAATAACTTTTTTGGTAAAAAAGCTTGAAAACAAAGTGAAGGAACTCCAGCCTTCGCTTTGGCGATGCACCGTCAATATTGGTGAAGTAAAAGGTATTGGAAGAAACATTCAATGCCTGTGCAGCCTGCACACACACACACACACACACACACGTCAGTCTCATCAATATGTATGCGTTCACGCTTCCCCTGACTCACAAACACATGCAAACACACAAACGGCTGATTCTGGCTGTCACTTCCTGTTGCATACATTTTCATTTTTTCGCAAGGAAAAAGCAATCAGATGCCAAGAGATGGAACCCACACACACACACACACACACACACACACACACACACACACACACACACACACACACACACACGCACACACACACACACACACACAGTCAACACTGCACTCTGAATACAAGTGTTATCCTGGGGATTATCAGTCGGGCGGCGGTAAAGACGCCGTCGATATATTGACCAGACAAATGTACGAGCGGAGATAAATGAGCCGGCAGCTGCAGCCGTGCATTCCCATTATAACACTCGGAGAGAGCAGAGGAAGAGAAAACAGATAATTGGGTGTGAGGAGCCACAGGAGAGCGAAGGGAAGCAAAGTTTTAGAGGTAGAGAAGTTTGAAGGAATTATTTTAAAATCTATAATTATGGGGTAGGCGGGGGGATTATCAGCTATAAGTACAGCCAAGGTCACACCTTTTTAGTATATTTGTGTATATTCCTTGTTTTTTTTTGCTTCTTACTCTTCCTCCCTTCTGTATTAGCTGACTGAGGAATAGGAGAAAGCTTCCCCAATGCTTTGCTAAGCATTTTCCTAAAATTAATTCCGATATTTTGTTGTCGAAAAACTTTTATTTTGAAGCAGCAAAACAGGAAATGTTGGGTTTTCATCAGCAGCAACTAAACACACATCTATTTTTAACGTATCCTCATACTGACATCCGATGAAAAGTTACTCCTTATTTCTTCGTTGTGTTTTATGTTTAATGTGTACATTGTACCTGCATCAACCTTCTAGATTTTAGCACTTAAATGCCTCTGGACAGTCACGGTTGTGCTTTTTGTTGAATGACGTGATGCAGTCCGCTTGCAGCTACTTCCTGGTCAGTCTTCTATGATGGTCCAGATCCTGAAGATAAATGAGCAATTCTTTATGATTTCCATATTTACTAACCAGCAAAGAGAGCATTTGCATTTGGAAGCCGTCTCCGGCCCGATGAAGCCTCAGAGTGGAGGACCGTGTGAACGTGGACTGACTCACAGCAGCTGATTGATGGATGTCCGCCCGAAGGTGCGACTAATCGGGACCTGGCAGTTGCGTTATGAACTTGGCGGCATGCTCGATGACGGCGGGCGCGTTGCCAATTAACTCGATAAACAATTACAATGCTCGGCTTTGTCACAGGGAGAAGCAAAATTAGCAATAAATGCATATTATTATCACCTCATGGAAGAAAGGCAGATAATCGCCTTTGATATTTGATTATAGACGACGGACATTTAATTTCTGCCGGGTTTCATTCAGTGGAGAGTCAAGTCCCGCCTGCCCAAACTAGTCTGGAGGCAGTTTTCTCCATATTAGTGAACCTTTTATCCAACACGTTCAATTGACTCCTTTTTAACTCTTCAACAGAATCACTGTTTTGAAGTGTTTTGAATTCTCTCACTTTACCAACTCCAGCGACCAAGAGTGGAAAGAGAAGGTTGGCCTCTACAGAGAGGAAGGAGGAAGAGGAGGAAAAAACCTTCCTCTCAGGTTCCTGCCGGCCAGGAGCCCAGGCCTCCACCACAACGTGGTCTCCATTCAGCTTCCAGGAAGCAGTGTCAGGAAGTGACTTTTAGGGATACGAGACGTATTAGTAATGGGAAGAATTGTGTAAATAGTTTATTGGTTTTCCCAGTTGTTGTTTTTTTACAGTTTGCTTAAGAATTGAAAAAAAAATGTATGACTGAGGTGGAAAATTTCATATAAATTATCCATTGCTCCAATTTCGGCAATTTCCCCAACGTTACGACCGGCTTGATTAGTTTAAAAAGTCCACCGACGGATTTCGGAGTGGTCTCGTTAAGACATTAAGAGGTGTGCTGAGGATCACCGGTGAGCTTGGCGTTCCTAATTCTTGAGTCAGACTCGAGTCAGACCCGTCACATTCAATCATGTGACACCAGATGTTGAGTGGATGTGACGGAGCTTTGCTTCTGTTTCTACAAGCACGACGGAAATAACACGGAGGTTTGAATTTGATGAAGAAGGATTCAGTTTTTGAGTGGCTCACACGCCGCAGTCCACTTCTCTATACAAACACACACACACACACACACACACACACACACAGGAGACTTGCCCTATTCATGGCTTACCTCCAATCAATACCCCTCCCTCTCTCCCGTCGGTCTGATTGAGAGGGATGAGGAGGTTTCATGTGATTGCATCAGTTAATCAGTATCATTACAAACAGTCCAGCTGCTGCGTATTCGCCACAATCAGCTTTTCCTTTTCCCGTCGCAGCCTCCACCTGTCAATCTAATCTTACCGGTAATTTACATCCCTCCTTTGCGTTCACCAAACCTCGTCTTTGTCCGGCGTGGCCCCCTGGGGCATTTATGTGCATCCTTTCATCATCGGCACTGACCTTTATACTCAACGATATATGAATCAGCATTATGAGTCAGCTTCATTGGCCTACATGTACAAGGCTTTGACTGTTTGTTGCTCTCAATGTACATTGACATGAAATGGACTATCAGAAGGACGTTTTAATACAATAAGACCTATTTCTTCAAGCAGGAGTCGCCCCCTGGTGGCCATTAGAAGTAATGCAGATTTAAGGCACACAGAGCCTTAGGAGGTTGCCTCCTGGTATTTAGCTTAGACTGTAAATAAGAAGTGGACGCAGTCATGACGTCACCGATTGGTGGGTGGACTGCCATTGTGAAGCCTTGAGTTCGGCGTTTTGGCCGTCGCTATCTTGGTTTTTTTGCAACCAGTGAACAGAAGTTACGTTAGAGGACGGAGGAGTGCTTTATGGTCTGTTTGACTCTAAATATTCACAAATAATATTGTGAAGTGCAGCAGCAGTGGTCATTCTTGGGAGTGGTGGATAGAGGGAGTCACTAACCTGCTGAGTTTTCGCCTGGGGGATACATTATAAGCTACATCAAGACACCGATCAAACCTTTTTCATGTGATTTCATGTGACCTTTGTAAATGTCAACCTGCAAATTCATTTTAACTTCATAATCGAAGGAACTCAGTAAAACATAAAATCATGACTAATCAGTTTGATGTGTGCAAGGGCAAAAATATTCATGAGGTTATTTTGCAAAACCCTGAGAACCCCGAGAGAGTGCACATAAAACACACATAACCTGCTGCTTTTATCACTTGTTTAAAAATGAATCAAATTCAGCAATGATGTTTTTGCCATAATTCAAAAATGATAATTTGCTGCACATTTGGATGTGCCTTCTAGTTAAAGAGCGTATGATTCAAAACAAGACAAGGAAAAGATACGTCAAATGTGTTTGTGCAGTTTTCAGGCGCCCTGCATGCATGGCAATGTCAGAATCTAGGCGTGTCACGTAAAAACATTCACGCTCTGCACCTGCACGGAAATCTCATGATAGTTATGGAATGCTCGATGGGCATAACCTGTGCCCTCCTCATTCCTTCGCACAGTTCCCTGAAACATTGCGATCTTCCGAACATTACGATCTTCGTAACAGAGGATTACAACGTGCAGCATCTATCGACTTAACCTCCGTCAAATTAGTGGGCATCACTAAGTAGTTGCAAACCTTAAATAAATAGCGTGTATGGGTGGATCTGCAGTGGACGCTGTAATTATCAGCTGTAGTTATTGTTAATGAGTTAATGAGTTCATTGAGGTGGTTTTGCATACTTCAGCATGTGTTGACAGATTGTGTCACCGTGGCTCGGAACCTTTCAAGACGCCGGCACGGAACTTTACAAATGTGCTGTTGAGATGAAGACGGGCGTGTTTCATGGAAGAATGTCTCTTTTATTTTTCTACCTTAGGAGGGTGTAAATAAACAAATTCCACCTTTTGTATTCCGCTAATATCATAATCGCAGCAGCTTTCTTTATGATGTGAAATGTCAAAGAGATGTCGGATACTGCCGATGACTCAAGAATGAATCAGCAAGTTCAATGTCATATACTTAATAATAATAATAATAATAATAAAAGTTACCGCACATTTATTACTTTAAGTATCTATAAAAGACAAACCACCATATGATGTGTCAGACACTAGACATAATGTAAAACCCTAAATGAAACACTAAATGTTTCCTGTTATAAACTCTTGGTTGCACAATCTGGAACCAGTTGATCTGCCGTGTGTTATTATGATCTGACAATGATGGAGCAGTTGCCTTCTGCCTTCGGATAGTAAATAAATTACTAAATTTCACATATTACCAAACTAAAGTTTGTTTGCAAATTCCTGTTTCTGTTCATGCTTCTATAAAATCTGATTTTACTAATTGACAAATAGAATTTAAAGGGAAAGCAAAAAAACAACTAAAAATAAACCATTCAGCAACTTAGATAACCAAATTCACTGAAAACAATAAGAGAACGGAGGTGATTAAATATATTTTTCACATGTTTTGAAGGTTCACACGGATGAATATGTGCATGCAATGTCCTTTAAAGGTGAAAGAGAAGCCGCCCTAACAGGTGGAACAAATTTAATTAGCGGAGTCAGGAATTTGATTACAAGCACATTCCTGAGAAGAAACGTCATCAGCTGGAATAAGACGCCACACCTGTACAACAAAGGTTGTGCAAGACTTTGACTAGACTTCAACCATTAGCACCCCAGACATGTTGTGGCGAACATTGCGAATGGTTTTGCATCTCACACTAAATCCTGATTATCTCCTCATTCACAAGGTCTATTTGAATAATTTCAAAAGGTATAATATACAGAAAACCCTTGTGGAGGTAGACAATAAGTTTCTCCTTCGTCAGTCACCATTGTTGCCACCAAGGACTCCATGAGGCAACCAGCCATCTTGCTGAATCAGGCATCCACATCCTCTCCAATCGAAGTCCCCAACATTCTCTGGCATCATGATGGCTGGTGGCACACAATCAATGTCCTGGCGTGGCAGCAGGAACTCTGGGCACCGAAACCCATTTTGCCCCTCTGAGGTATTTCAGCCACCTCTCTCCGGGCACATGATGACGCATTCACAGCACCATTCTTCCCAGAGCTATCATGATACCCGCGGACGTTTGGTGCATAATCATAATAATGTTCAAATCTGTAATTTCAAGGAAACACCCCCCAAATGTTGTTTCCTCCACGTCTGCAGCTACTCCTCACTATGCCTACCGTCTTCAGTCAGCATTAAACGATCCAGGAACTGCTGCCCAAGATAGAGGTTCGAAAAAAGGATGTCATCGGCCCATTCAAGTCCTCTCCATTCCCAGTATTCCACACTAGTCTATAGGTAAAGCAATGGGTAAATAGAAGATTAATCTTGGATCTGTCCGCCCCCCACTCTGGCCCTCTTGAAAGCATTACATCCTCATCCCTCCCGAGTTATTTGGCCTCCATTACTTCACAACTCGGTTGACAATGCCATTAAATAAATAAATAAAACTAGCTGGTCAAGGCTATCCAAAGCAGACATTACAGACATGTTTAAAATAGTTCCTATTCATCCTTCCCAGCGGCATCTTTTCAGAATCCGTTGGGATTCCATTTCTTATTTCCTGGTCTGATGTGACCTGGTCTAAAGTGTCCGTTTTCCATTTTACCCCCAAGACATTCATTATAGGATCTGTAAAACTCCTACCATGCTTTCTTTTGGTAAATATAGATCTGCTCTATTCTGTTTTGCAGTCTATAGAGACCTTACTCTATACGTTGAGGTGTTTAACTTGACCCCTCTTAACTCTGGTTTAACATCAACTCATGCAGGTTCTAACCGTAACAATTTCTCTCATGAATTACTTTCTTTTTTTTGCTTAGGCAATCTCTGCCCTTTGATTGTCCTATTTCAAGATATAGTCCAATCGCCAAAGACAAATGTTATTCATATGTAATAAATTGTTAAATTCTAAACAAGTTTCTCCTGATTGAACTTTAATATATGAGACCATAACTGTGGTTTCAGGGACTGTAAATTCTGAATAAACATCCACATACATCAATAAGCTGGAAGCCGCTTTTCGGCCGATGCAGAGTACCGATCGGATACATAAGAAAGTTAAACATCTAAAATTTCCCTCTATGATTTACAATATAGTATATACTATTTTAAAAAGGGCCACTGAGCATTATGCAGAGTGGTAAGAAGCATATTTTAATGCCAGTACTTTTGCAGTGTACATTTTTAATGACTTTTACTTAGTAGGCTGTAAGATCTGAGAACTTCTTCAAACACTGAATAATGTAATGGAGCCATGAACATGTACATATAGAAAGCTGTTAGCTTCTTTTATTAATCAAACCATTATACATCCAATGTATTTGAAGTTTTAAATGACAGTAGTATGAATGACTTATGTGGGTAATTCCACCTCTTAGGACAGTAACTGCATTCATCTCTAGTAATTACACTAATTAGATTGCCGCTGACAAACAGGCATGAAGACAAACACGTTGGACTTGATGATCTTTTCTTCTAATGGCCTTACGCATGCTTCTCAAAGCAGGGATCATGTTGTGTGGGGAAGTTGTTGAGGGCCAATAATTCTTGATCGTTAAATGGAAAGTATGATACTGTGGGCGGAGCTACGTATAACAAATAGGGTATTTAACAGTGTGGACAAAGTGAAGAAAGGCACAGTTAAGATGGCGCTCCATCGGTTTCTGTGTGCTTCAACCCTGATGATGATACTCTTATCCGGAGGTAAGAAACTTTCTTCATTATTACAAATGTTTTGGTTGATAAAGGGTTTGAAAGAATACAAGACTGATTTTAGAATGTAATCAAAAAGCTTGAGCGAATGTAAAAGCCAATCAATTCAAGTCGGTTGTGCTTCATTTGTTTTCTCCATTTTAAACAATTACAAATAAAGAGAATTAACACACGTTAGTATTGTTGGTTATTAAGTTACTCAAAAGATGTCTCATTAAGTTGGTGCTCATTGTTCTCCAGTCTTATTTAACAAGGGATGCCAAGGTAAACATCACGTGATAGTAGACCATGTTAACCAAATGATAATTGGATCAGGGTAGTGGTTTGGCTAGAGCTCATAATTATTACAAAGAGTGGGTTGCAATATGAAAAATCTGGAGCCTAGACTTAAAAATGAACTGGTTGGAAAGTTAGTAAAATGTTTGTTCATTAAGATTTTGGAGATTTTGAGACATTTAATTACTTTTTTTTACTACTTCACCCTGAAGATGTTGGTTTAACTTATTTCTCTCTTTTTACATTTCAGGATGTCATTCACAGCCACCAGGTAAGCGTCCAACAGCAACATTACTAGTTATTTCACCATTTGTCAGCTATTTAGCCGACTTGTTGCTCAACACTCCATCTCTAACTCTCTTTTGTTCTCTTTTCTCTGTCAGTATGTGGTCAGGCTCTAATGAACACCAGAATTATTGGAGGTCAAAATGCGTCTCCAGGAAGTTGGCCCTGGATGGTCAGTTTAAACAGTGAAGACCAGCCCTTCTGTGCTGGGTCCCTAATCAACAACCAGTGGGTGCTGACAGCTGCTCACTGCCTAACGGGGTGAGGAATAACTGCAGGTTTTCTTTGACAAACTGTTAAACATTACCTCACTTATTCCTAAATGATTTAACAGGAACAGCATGCTTTATGTGTGATACTGCCGGTTAATATATCGCAGTGGTGGGCCGTCAGGGCCAGCTAAGCCTTCTCTGCTGGCCTAAACAGAATCACAAAGTTATAGCTATTTTATAATTTAATTGTTTTTCAGATAATTATTCAGATCTTTAGTTTGACATGCTGGGTGTATTCTTTGACGTCCAGGGCTGTCTTACGTAGCTGCTAGCTAGTTAGCGTAAGAACAGTTCAGGCTGAAAAAGATTTTGACGTACTATGATTTTGACGTACTATGACTTTTTTCATACTTTTTTGGCAAATTATATATATTTTTACTTTTTGGACATACTATGACTTTTTTGACAGACTATGACTTTTTCATACTTTTTTTGACAAATTATATTTTTTTACTTTTTGGACATACTATGACTTTTTTGACATACTATGACTTTTTCCATACTTTTTTTGACAAATTATATTTTTTTACTTTTTTGACATACTATGACTTGTTTCATACTTTTTTGACAAATTATAAATTTTTTACTTTTTTGACATACTATGACTTTTTCCATACTTTTTTTGACAAATTATATTTTTTTACTTTTTTGACATACTATGACTTTTTTCATACTTTTTTGACAAATTATATATTTTTTACTTTTCTGACATACTATGACTTTTTTCATACTTTTTTGACAAATTATATATTTTTTACTTTTTTGACTAAAACGTATTCTTTTACTTCTTTGTCTTCTAGAAGTGACCTCTTGACCACAACGGTTTACCTGGGCCGCCAGAGCCAGTCGGGTCTGAACTTCGAGGAAGTGTCATCAACTCTTGAAAGGATCATTTGCCATCCTTTACACAACTCCCTGACCAACGAGAATGACATCTGTCTCCTGAAGCTGTCGCTCCCGGTGCAGTTCACAGACTTCATACAACCGGTCTGCTTAGCCTCGGCTGGGAGCACGTTCCACCCCGGGGTTAGCAGCTGGGTCACTGGTTTTGGTCGTACTGATGCTGGTACGCTCACAGACTGTACACCTTTATCACAAAATGATGCATACTGATGTGTATCGTCTTTTTGTTTTGCACATCAATTTGAATCTCAGCTTTTTTTAAATTATCTAAATAGGTTCATCTTCCAGAGCCGACATCCTGCAGGAAGTGAACGTACCAATCATTGGAAACAATGAGTGCAAATGCACCTATTCTTTCATCAAAGACAGCATGATCTGTGCTGGGTTCAAAGAGGGAGGGAAGGATGCGTGTCAGGTAAATAATCGTCAAACTTGAGTCTTCCGATTGTTGTTACTTTCATCCAGTTATGTTAGCATTAGCATTACATTCATGCTTCAGAAAGGTGGGCGCTTCACCTTTTCCAACAACTGTCAATTTCTTTCCACAGGGTGACTCAGGTTCAGCGCTGGTGACAAAAAAAGGTTTTATGTGGATCCAGAGTGGAGTTGTGAGTTTTGGCGAGGGCTGCGGCAGGCCTATGACTCCTGGAGTCTACACCCGTGTGTCCGAGTACCAGGAATGGATCACCAACATCACTGCCAGCAACAAACCAGGCTTTGTGACCTACACATCCTCTGGAGTGGACAGCAACTTAAATTTTATCTGTTCTACCCCCACCACGACTCCCAAGACCACCACCATGACCACCACGACTCCCACGACCACCACCATGACCACCACGACTCCCACGACCACCACTGAAACCACCACAACCACCACTGAAACCACCACGACCACCACTGAAACCCCCACAACCACCACTGAAACCACCACGACCACCACTGAAACCCCCACTACCACCACTGAAACCACCACAACCACCACTGAAACCACCACGACCACCACTGAAACCACCACAACCACCACTGAAACCACCACGACCACCACTGAAACCACCACGACCACCACTGAAACCCCCACTACCGCCATGACTTGCACTACCGAAGCACACAAGAAAATGGACAGTGTATTTGACAGTGGTGTAAATGTGATCCAGTTCTCCCACTTCACCTCACTCTGTCTTCTAGTTATTTCCCTCTATGTGCTGGTTGGAGAAGCCTAACGTGAGACAAACGTTACAGTTTAAGGGTTCAGAGTGTTTTACTGTGTTTCATAATGAGCTGCCTTCTTTCAATGTAAATATGAAAATGAAACTATGACAACTGAAAAGCTGTGATCGACAACATTACCAACTTTTTTAAAGAAACAAATGTGTCCTTTGTTTGCTCCAATGAGGTCAATCATGTTATAGACTTGAAGAGGATTGGATTTATGTTAAGTTTGTAAAATGTTGTATTGTCTTGTATAAAAATGTTTTTATAATAAAATCTTTTATGTTGAATTCTTTGAATTTCTATATGTAATATGATTTAATAATTCAAATAAGAGATATTACCTGATGCTTTCATGGTTTGTTAGACATTAATCTTGATGTATTTTTGCCATTATCACAAAAATTGCATTTCATGGACATTTGGATGCGGCTCCAATTTAAAGAGTATATAATGGTTTAAAATAAACAAGTGAAATATACATTAAATGCATATGTATAGTTTTCAGGAGCCCTACTTTTGTGTCACTGCACCAACTGAATTAATGTAAATGTCAGAACTCACAACACAGCGTTGACCTTTTCTCCGGCACATTCATACTCTGCGTGAAGTTCTCAGTCATGCACTGCCTGATGGGTAACCGATCCTCATTCCTTCACAACTCCCTGCATCACTTCATTCTTCATACAGATACCGAACAACGGACCGAAACAGCTGTCTGCTGTCTGCGGTTGACTGGTAGTTTTGCATATTTCAGCAATGTGTTTATATGTATTTCACAATCAGGAACCAGTTGATCTGGAACTATGACTTGACAATGTCATAATCTCTCCAGTCATGAACTACAGATGGAACAGACCTCTTATGGCTTATGTCTTCGGATAGTGATCAAAGTACTAAATTACATTATCAAACTTCTTCATGTTTGGAAATTCATGTTTCTGTCAATGCTGCCATGAAAATTATATAATAGAAATTCAGGAGAAAAATAAATAAAACACTGAACAGAATTCAGCGAGTTAGGAAACAAATTCACTTGGAATTTTTTTCATTTTGAAGTCTTGGAAGATTCACCCCGATAAATTCTGAAGAAGAGGAGCGGCTCTAACAGGTTGAACAAAAGGAATGAGCGAGTCAGGAATTTGATTACACACAGTACTGAGAAGGAACTTCGGCCTTTTAAAGCGCTAAACAAATACAATGTATTATTGATTTATGTCTATCCATTATATGTAGTTCAAAAGATTTTTGTACCGTTAAGTTTGAGAAGCACCATCGACATTATATACTAGTTATATTTTACATTTAATTTAGATCCTTAGGTCCTTAAGCCGATGGATCTTTTCATGAATATTTCTATCTAAGATTGTTTATTTCTATCTAAGATTGTTTATTTCTATCTAAGATTGTTTCATTGTCTGACGTGAATCTATTTGGCCCAGAAACATCAAACTAATTTACATCTGGACATTGTATTGTTTTCAGATGCGGTATGAGGTGGCGGCTGTCCCGCTGTGGGCATCTCTGCATCTCTGCATCCTGGGTATTGTTGGATGATAATGGTTCGTTCTTCCAGCTTTCACTCTGTGGCAGTTGGGTTGCATCCAATGGTATCATCGTCTCTATCTCCCTTCAGTGTCAAAGTCTAGAGACAAAGATCATAGATCAGACCTCATCTGACCTCATCTTGCTTCATCTCCTTAAGAATCCTTCATATTTTGTTAACTGCATTCTTCTCTGGTAAATAGTTGCTGGGGTTTAGTGTGCAGCTATGAGCAAAAGGCAAACAAAGACAGGCATCAAGACAAACACGTTTGACTTGATGCTTTGTCTCATGCCCTTATGCATATCTTCTTAAAGCAGGTATTCTGTTGTGTGGGAACGTCAGTGAGGGGTAAACAACTATGGTTTCTTGGAAAGTACAGTACTGTGGGCGGAGCTGTGTATTCGTAAAATAGTATTTAATGATGTGGATAAAGTGAAGGAGACATAGTGAAAATGGCTCTCTACCAGTTTCTGTGTGGTTCAGCTGTGATGATCGTCCTCTTATCCAGAGGTAAGAAACTTTACAGTATTTCTGTTTTTTTATTTGAGGGTTGAAGGAGTACAAGTCTATCATGCTTCTTAACAAAAGTTAATGTGAGTCTTTAAAGACGTACATTTAGTAAGATCCATCCATCCATCCATTATCTGAACCGCTTATCCTCTTTAGGGTCGCGGGGCGCTGGAGCCGATCCCAGCTGTCATTGGGCGAAGGCAGGGTACACCCTGGACAAGTCGCCAGTCTATCCAGGGCTCACATATAGACAGACAACCATTCACACTCACATTCACACCTATGGGCAATTTAGAGTCCAATTAACCTAACATGCATGTCTTTGGACTGTGGGAGGAAGCCGGAGAACCCGGAGAGAACCCACGCTGACACGGGGAGAACATGCAAACTCCACACAGAAGGCCCGGCCCCTTTTGCTGTGAGGCGACAGTGCTAGCCACTACGCCACCGTGCAGCCAGGATGAGCATCTTGTCTATATCAAATCGCTTCTACACACTTTGGTCCTTCAAATTACAGAGCAAATATTTAATCCACTAAAACAAGACAAATTAATGATTAATGTAATCAAAAAGCTTGAGCGCATGTAACAGCTAATCAATTCAAGTCACTAAAGTGGCGGTGGAGTGATAGTAGTCAGTTGCGCTTCATTCGG
This sequence comes from Cottus gobio, assembly GCA_023566465.1. Taxonomy (NCBI): domain Eukaryota; kingdom Metazoa; phylum Chordata; class Actinopteri; order Perciformes; family Cottidae; genus Cottus; species Cottus gobio. Next base: position 2,449,854 of record CM042233.1, read on the forward strand.
AAAACCTTTCCCGTCTTTTCTGTTTCTCTATTTAACCTGATGGAGTTCAGATTTTTCCACCATCTTCTACCATCCATTGTTTCACAACCTTATGGGTCAATAGAACAGGGCCAGCACGATGAAAAACATTCACAGTATAAGAAAAAGGTTATAGGAATATTGAATAAGTCCAAAATAATTCAACATTATCACAAAATCTGAGGTACACCAATTAAATAACAAGATATTACATTTAAAATGTAAATCCTGACAATTCCCGATCAAAGAAACAAACTGTTTGAGATTTCTGATTAAGTTATTGCTCATTGTTCACTGGAGGTATTTGGCAAAGCATCGCAAAATGAACTGTTAAGAAATCGGCTGTTGGGTCCAAAACGGTTTTGAGTTGGTGATTTCTGCTTACAATAGTGTGTTTTTTGGTTTGTGTTGGGAAATCCTCATCTGCTTCACGCTGAAGATGTTGGTTTAACTTATTTCTCTCTTTCTACATTTCAGGATGTCATTCACAGCCACCAGGTAAGTGTCCAACAGCAACATTACTAGTTCTTTCACCATTTGTCAGCTATTTAGCCATGTTTAACTCTCTTTTCTCTGTCAGTATGTGGTCGGGCTCCATTGAACACCAGAATTGTCGGAGGTCAAAATGCGTCTCCGGGCGGTTGGCCCTGGTTGGTCAATTTAAACAGTGATGGTCCCTTCTGTGGAGGATCCCTGATTCTCAGCCAGTGGGTGCTGACAGCTGCCCACTGCATAAATGAGTGAGGAATAACTGTCGTAAATTTTGTTAATAGTTTGTTCACAGCATCACCCGAGAATCATGTTGAACATTAACTCACTTTTTATTTATCAGGGGCAGCATGCTTTATCTCCGATGTAAATTCTGAAGTTTACTTTAACTTAGTATCCACTAACAACATGTTAAACCACTGGTTTTCAAATGGGGGTACGTGAAGGCACTCCGGGGGGTTATTTTTATATATATTTAAAATTAGCATGCATTAAAAAAATTCTTTAAAATATTAAATCAAACACTGATGGCACAGTGCTGTGTATTACATCTTAGTTTTTTTTAAATGCAAAAATGCTTTGTTCTGATCAGGGGGTACTTGGCTGAAAAACATGTCACTGTGAAAAAAGGTTGAGAACCATTGTGTTAGACAATAACCTCATTTGTAAAACTGAGATGGTAGTCTGGACGCTGAAGGACTAAAACGTATTCTTTTACTTCTTCGTCTTCTAGAAGTGACCTCTTGACCACAACGGTTTATTTAGGCCGCCAGAGCCAGTCGGGTCTGAATGTTAACGAAGTGTCTCGGGGACTTGAAAGGATCGTTTGCCATCCTTCATACAACTCCGTGACCTTCGAGAACGACATCTGTCTCCTGAAGCTGTCGGCCCCGGTGAATTTTACTGACTTCATACAGCCGGTCTGCTTAGCCTCGGCTGGGAGCACGTTCCACTCCGGGGTTAGCAGCTGGGTCACTGGTTTTGGTCGTACTGAAGCTGGTAAGCTCAGACTGTACACCTTTATCACAAAATGATGCATCTTATATGTGTGTCTTTTTTGCACACCAATTTTAATCTCTTCTTTGGATGTATCTTATTAGATGCATTTGCCGGAGCCGACATCCTGCAGGAAGTGGAGCTACCAATCGTTGGAAACAATGAGTGCCAATGCACCTATCCTTCCATCACAGACACCATGATCTGTGCCGGGGTCAGAGAGGGAGGGAAGGATTCGTGTCAGGTGAAGACCACTTTTTGTCTTTTTATTATGTAATGCTTTATGAGGAAATTATTTTACAGTCCTGGGAAATATGTACTTTGTCTTCTAATATCAGTAGCGGGGCAGATTTTATAACCGTCAAACTTGAGTCTTTTGATTGTTGTTAGTTTCATCCAGTTATGTTAGCATTAGCATTAGATTCATGCTCCAGAAAGGTGGGCCCTTCCGAGACGAGAAGATACCCTCACCTTTTACAACAACTGTCAATTTCTTTCCTCAGGGAGACTCAGGGGGACCACTGGTGACAAAACAAGGTTTTACGTGGATCCAGAGTGGAGTTGTGAGTTTTGGCAAAGGCTGCGGCATTCCTATGACTCCTGGAGTCTACACCCGTGTGTCAGAGTACCAGGAATGGATCACCAACATCACTGCCAGCAACAAACCAGGCTTTGTGACCTACACATCCTCTGGACTGGACAGCGACTTACATTTTACCTGTTCTACTCCCACCCCGACCCCCAATACCACCATGTTTCCTACCTCTGAATACTCATCATACCCCACAACCCCAGATACCACCATACCCTGCTCAATTCCCACTGACAAGCAAGTGACCGATGGCAGTATTTTTGGCAGTGGTGAAAATGTGATGTTTTTCTCCCACTTCACCTCAATCTGTCTTCTAGTTATTTCCCTCTATGTGCTGGTTGGTCAACCATAACGTAAAAATGTCATGTTTAAGGTTTCAAAACGCAAATACCTGTTACTGTGTTTTATAATGAGCCTTCTTTTGATATAAATATGCGAATAAGAGAGGGCTACCTGATGCTTTTAAGACTTAGACATTAATCTTCATGCATTTTTGCCATAATTTGATTTTGTTTTTTTCAATTAGCTGCACATTTGGACGGGCCTTCTAGTTAAAGAGTGTATACTAATTTAACAGGCAAGTCAAAGATACAGCAAATTAATTTGTGTAGTTTTCAGGAGCTCTACTTATGTGCCCATCAACCAAATACATTTATTTAAATGTGTCATACTCTTCATTTGCATGAAAATCTCAACGTCTTAACCTGTTTATGTCTGTGTGTCGCTAGCTATGACTTAACACAAAATAAAATTAGATTTCATTGAATGTTTCTGTCATCTTGCATTACTGAGTGCCAGACGCATCCAAAGTTACTGGCTGTGTTTATTGTTAATTATTTATTTAAAAGGTAAACATCAGAGATCGGAATCTTGGCAGACACATCGTTATGTAATCCAGTAAATGGGTGACGTAGGCCACTTGTAACAAGCAATTTATTTTCTAGTTCAATTAGTTTTACTGGTGTATCTGGTTATGATGGTAAATGTTGTTGTTGTTGCTGCCAACTGACACGCATTGGAACGAAATGGTACGTGTCCACTTTCTCACGCAGACAAGTTCAAGACAGCTCATGTGTGTGCAGCATGCAAATAAATAATATGATTTCTACTCGATCAAAGAAATTATTAAAAAAGTTAACACAATAATTTATTTCCCAATCCATTTCAAATTGAATTGTGTTTTTAATGTGAATAACCAGATAAATCCAGATCTTTAAAGGTATAATGAATAATGAAAATCAGAAGGATTGGAACACAGTCCTAAATTTGAGCAGTTTACAAGAGACAAGTTTTTAAAGTTGATGCCCTCTGGACTGTAAAAAGACAATAAAAGGTCCTTTAATGTCTCATTTTTAAAACTACAGTATCTTCTAACTTCTAAACGTTGTCTTTGTTAGAATTAAACAATCTCCATCGTCTTAAGGTGCACTGCTCTCAACAGCTCTTTTCTTTGAAGTCTGCGAACAGCCAGCTACACGATTACATGTTAATCATGATTAACAAGCACGGGTAAATTAAATAGCTAGAACCATAAGTTATCTGAAGAAAAGGCTGTGGTGGCGAGGTGTTTTTACTTCTCTTTGGAAATGGAAGTCTTTCAAATACAAATCATACAGTTTGTTTCTCGTACAAAGAAAAGAAGAATCCCCTCAAAACCAGAACACAAAATACTGCACTGGAAACAATAAGCAAAATTAGGCCATATTTTTCTCAGAACACCTGATAAGATGCATCATAATCAAGCTTCAAATGAAACCTAATTACCATCTTGTATCCCACAAAGTAATGTATCATTAAATGAGGTCGAGGGTCACACTAACTCTGAAATACACAGGAAAATGTTTTAATGAGCCGAAACAGCGGCGCATTGAATGTTCTGTTGAAAACCATCACGACTAGTAGTAATTAAAAGAAGTTGTCTGTGCTCTCAGAGAACCCTCGCAGTGGATTTTTTTAAATATTTGTATATTAATTCCACACAACTGGGGGATAATCTAGACACATAAACCACTTTATTAAGTGTAAGCGCTCCCATCGGGCTGAGCCAACAAAGTTTTAAAGCACCACCTTTCCGGTTTTACGAGCATCTACATTCCTGAACAACAGATAAGACAAAGAGACACATCCATTTTTGAATAAAAGACTAAAGCAAACAGAATTTTGATGCAAAATAACATGCACCTTAATGGACGAGCTATTTTTAGCGAACAAATCTTGAGTAATAGGAATAAATGTTGACCTCTTTCCAATAGACTGATTCTTGAGGTATGACGCACATCTGTGATCACGTTGATTTCTATTTTGTTCAATTCCAATTTATCTGAACAACTCCATGTAGAATTCTTTTGTACTTTTAAGTAGATATTAAGAGCGATGCTGGACTTGTACTTGTAACAGAGTATTGTTACAATTTTCTGTCACGTTTTATAATAAAAAAAATGTACATAATTATTTTGCTAATGTGCTAATTATCTGTGGGTTAATCCTAACACCTGTCTAATCCATGTTTTATTATAAAATATTCACTATTGCAGCTTTAAACTAACATTTATTTAAAAAAAGGGACTTGTACGCATGATAACTCGTATTTTCTGTCAAAATGTGTGCAGCATTTCACAGAAAACATCCCAAGACCTCTGAGTATAAAAACCTGGACTAAATGTGTTTTGTACAAGAGGAACGTTCCCCCATGAGATGGCTGTCTGAACCTGAAACACTGGAAGCTCTGGTTTGTTTTACTGCTCTGTGCAGCTCCTTCAGAGAGGATTACTCACAGTCACACACATTCCTGCCAGGAAAAGTGCAGCTCATCTCCTCCGACCTGCAGGATCCAATCGGGTGAAACACGGCATGCTTTTTGTGTATATGTACTCATTGCCCTTAAAATGCCCTTCAAGGTTCACAAACTTCCTCTTAAATTAAACCAAATGTGACTTATTTTTCATATCCTTTCATGTCTTTAACGTTCATTTTCAAATTTTCACACATGAATGCGACCGCCACTACCCAGCAGGCCACAGCGGATCGTTTGACAAACCTGCCCTCCAATATGTTCTGGGTGGCTGGTCAGAAAACTCACTATAAAGCAACATGAGGCGACCGCATCATTGTCGTGCTGCAGCTGTGATGCTGGGTTATTATTTTAGTCTCAGTGCTGTAAAAAGTGTGTTTGTCTCTTTATCAGTGAGAAATGTTTTTGATTATTATGCTGAAACTTGGTATTTTTACAAGCCAGAAACATTATTGAAAGAGTGTCCCTGTTATTGTGTCCATTTTCATTACTTCTAAGTGTCCCTTTTAATGCTTTTTTAGATAATAAACCATGTCTCTTTTGTTACGTGTACTTTATATGACATAATCTGGTCCATCTTTTGACTGATCAAAGAGAAAGATGAGGATCAAATAGACAAAAAAGGGTCAAAAAAAAGAATACGTCGATAACACTGCGATGTATCTTTCACCACGTTAGAAAAAGCTCATTGAAGGTTTTTCTTTTCATCGCATCAGTGTAGAGATAAGAGCCTTGATAGGAAAAGAAAAAGAAGAACCAGTGACCCTGTAAGACATTCAGACGAGAAAAGCAAATTAAGGGAGAGAACGCTGTGGCTCTTTAGTGGCATTCAACAAAGAAACACATTGAATTGTGGCCATTATTGCTGCGCCAGTAAACAGCAGACGTAATTGGATCAAACAAGAGAAGAAATCGATAATAGAGAATGTCAGTCAGACAAAGCATTTATACGTTTGGTACCTTCACTGTAAAAAAAACAAACTTTTTCACACGTACTTTAAATGATATGTTCTTCAATAGAGACATACTGTCTATTCTATAGTCACCACCGTGGGAAATGCCAACATTATTGACCCGTGCAGTATATTAGTTTATTATAGTGGTAAAAACAAAATGTAGAGAGGCAGAAATCATTGCAGCAGAGAAGGCCGTGCATTACAAAGAAAAGTGGTCACGCTAGAAGAATTAAGCAAATTAGTGCACACAAAGGCTGAAACAGCAGCAAACGGCAATGGCCCAAATCAAGACTAAAACACCAGCAAACATTGGCTTTAGACAAGATAAGATAATCCTTTATTAGTCCCGCAGCGGGGACATTTACAAGGCTAAAAATAAAGACTAAATAAAGCTAAACGTCAGTCAATACATTAAGAAAACACCAGTAAATATCAGACAAAACACCAGTGAGTATTGGACCAAAGCCAGGCTAAGCCATCACAGAATATTAGCCCTAAAACACCAGTAAACACTGCCCTATCTGGCTAAGACGGCAGTGATTAGGTTCGTTCGAGACGAGCCAGTCCTGCGCAGAATCAACCGCCGGCAATTGGTGCGCAACGCATGCTGGTTAAATTTGTGTCCGACTTGAGCCCAACTTGCTCTGACGTCATGCACACGTGGTCAACGATAATCTCACGAGAGCCAGACGGACAACGCCCCCTTTTGTCAACGCCCCCTGCTGATGACGCTGCTCTCGTCTACATACCAGGCGAAGCGCAGCTCTTTCAAACGAGCCTATTATTGGATTAAATAGTGAGTACAGCCAATACCGGACCATAGCAGGATATAACACCAGGGAGGTTTAGACCAAAACATGGGCTGAAATACAGTTGAATAATACAGCTGTCTGTAACAGAAAAACAGGACTGACACATGAGTGATTCTATTGAACCAGGGCCAAAATAGCTGGCAATACAAAGCCAAACCAGGGATAAAACATCAGTGAATTAGAGCCAAAAAAACTTTATATATTGGACATATTGGCAATTTGTCAGTGCACAAACGGGGCCTACAGATACCAATGACAGCTCCCTTTTAAGACATTATAAAAAGCAACATACTGCAGAGCTTGTTGCAGCTCTGTGTCAGTGCTGACTCACAGTTTATGTATAATGACTCATGGTGAAGTTAAGACGCTGCCATTGTTGGTGAGCTTCTATTGAACCTCCTCACCTCGTCACTATTACACAACCTCATGTGAAAAGAGTCATTGTCAATCTCTGAAGCTTTTTCTACCTTAAAATGAAATGGTAAAGTGGTGATAGAATTACTGGTAGTATCAGGAACAACAGTGGTAAAAGTAGTATTTGAAACAGTATAGAATTTGAATTATTTTACTGCAACCTTAACTCTTTTAGCTCTGTTTTGGGTCTCAATTCCTGAAGGAAATATCTGTCTCTTTAGTTGCTAAATGTACTCCAGCTAAAGGATATACCTGTAGCGAGTGTCAGCAATGTACTCAGCAGTGTGTAAGCGATGTACTCAGCAGTGTGTAAGCGATGTACTCAGCAGTCGGTCAGTGATGTACTCAGCAGAATGTAAGAGATGTACTCAGCAGCATGTCAGCGATGTACTCAGCAGTGTGTAAGCGATGTACTCAGCAGTGTGTAAGCGATGTACCCAGCAGTCTGTCAGCGATGTACTCAGCAGTGTGTAAGCGATGTACTCAGCAGTGTGTAAGCGATGTACTCAGCAGTCTGTCAGCGATGTACTCAGCAGTGTGTAAGCGATGTACTCAGCAGTGTGTAAGCGATGTACTCAGCAGTGTGTAAGCGATGTACTCAGCAGTGTGTAAGCGATGTACCCAGCAGTCTGTCAGCGATGTACTCAGCAGTGTGTAAGCGATGTACCCAGCAGTCTGTCAGCGATGTACTCAGCAGTGTGTAAGCGATGTACTCAGCAGTGTGTAAGCGATGTACTCAGCAGTGTGTAAGCGATGTACCCAGCAGTCTGTCAGCGATGTACTCAGCAGTGTGTAAGCGATGTACTCAGCAGTGTGTAAGCGATGTACTCAGCAGTGTGTAAGCGATGTACTCAGCAGTCTGTCAGCGATGTACTCAGCAGTGTGTCAGCAATGCACTCATGGCAAAGATCATGATAATCAAAAGAAATCTATGTGAATAAATGTATAAAATAAAAGCACCAATTCTGCGTAAGTACATCCAGAATGATATGAGCCACATTCAAAGAGTTTGCCATGGAAGATCCAAAATGGTGGAAGTAGCAGGTAAATATTAGCAGCTGCAGCAGCAGTACAAGGACCCTAAATCAGAGTCGCACAGAGGAAGTTGAATCATGCTGTTTGTGGTTCATTTCCTGTTCCCTTAACTCTGACTCCAGAAACGGATCATGAACTTGAAATATGGGTAGCTTTGGTTTGTTGTACCTCAAGGTTTTTAAGAGTATATCCATGGAGGAGCATCTGACCGAGCTCTGAGTAATGTTATGGCCTGTGTGTGTGTGTGTGTGTGTGTGTGTGTGTGTGTGTGTGTGTGTGTGTGTGTGTGTGTGTGTGAGAGAGAGCATGTGTGCTTGAGACACGAGTAAATTGCTTTAATCTTCCTCCTTGCAGGCTACAGCTGCAGTCCTGAACCGAACATAGTTGTAAAATTAATTTAGAATGGGGCTCACACACAAACTCTTTTACGCCTCTTCTTTATTTACAGAAAAATGGAAAATAGGTTTTGACTACTTGGTTAGATTGAGGAACAGATCGCCGTTGGGTTTAAATTAAGTACGCTTGTTGCGTAATTGACATAACTTACAATTGCTCTTCAGCGCTCTCATTTAATACTGAACCAATTAAAAAATCAATTTGTCCACATTAGTCAGAAAAACTAAAAAAAAATATCAAAGTACGTGATATGTGTCGCAAAGTGGAAGATGATGGAAGTGATGCCCTTCACTTCCCTCTCTGAGCGGACTCTGCTGATGGATGTGTTTGTGATTGATTGATTGATTGATTGATTGATTGATTGATTGATTGATTGATTGATTGATTGATTGATTGATTGATTGATTGATTGATTGATTGATTGATTGATTGATTGATTGATTAGAAAGGATATAGTCGGTTGGTTTTCTAAAGTCTTTTTTCTGTATTTTTCTTGGCTTCGTTTTTAAGTCCCACAAGGAAAACTGACACTGGTGTTTATCATGTTGACGGACCAATTGTAGGGATGACGTTCAGCTCTCCAACATGGCCGTACATTCTCTCTGATCAAAGCTGACCCATTGCATCTCCATCTTCATACCTTTCACTATCCTACTGCTTTGTTTTGGCTTTCGTGACTCAACGTCGATTTGAATAAAATAATCTCAACAAGTTTTGAATGGATTGCCATTAAAGGTTATCCGGACAGTCACGATCCCCGAAGAACGAATCCAACGGACTTGGGCAATCCACCAACTTTAACTTCCAGGCAGAATAACTCTGAGCCTTTCCTATCTGTTGAGCTCGATGTTGATAAGATTCTTCATCAGGTATGGAAGTGGAGGTGGAGGTGGAGGTGAATGTCAAAAGAAGAGATTGTTACGCCATTGGAGGAAGTTGGGGCAGAGTTAATGTAAAAGTACAAGAATAAATCCTCTGTTCATGGTTTTCTCCACTGCTTCTCATCCGGTAATTCTTTCTCTGCTCTGTATTCTCCTATATGCCAACTCCAAACATTTCTTTCTCACTTCTTTTACCCGTTAAGCCATGTTTCTTTTCTGGCCACGCTTCCATGGAGCCCATCTGTGTGGAGTTGTACGGCTTAAAGTAGTCCGATGGATGGATACTTTTCCAGCTCCGTTATCTTTGGCCTCTGATTAATATTCCTCCTCTCCTGGTTGTATTGGTCCTCTCTCGGCAGGTTATTCATGGCACCCAGTTAGATTATGAAGGTCACACCCCCTCGATGGGCAGACTGGCCAATCATAGTAATAGAAAAAGAAGACATTGAGCTGAATTCAAGAAATGTTCTTTATTTATTAATTACATTTTACTTCATTTTGTTTGAATAAAATCACCTGTGAGTCACAGAGTAGACTTTAATTATGTTTTATCAGGAAGGTCAAAGATGCAGGAAATATACGAATTTAACTGATTTGGAGGTTTTTGTTATACTGAATGTATTTTAATGATTGTAACAGTGAATAAAGATCTACATAAAGATCTTCACAAGAACTGTGTTGTTCCTTAATTAAACTTCTGTCTATCTGGTGATACATTTACATTTATAAGAATTTGTCCTGGCAGGAGGCGCATAACATTTAACAATAATTGTTGGCAATTGTTGCCAGATAAAAGTTGACTTTACTCTTGTTCTTTCACACCAAATTCACCCCCTTCTTACCTCTTTGCAGTCAAAACAAGAGAAGAGATCTTCACTGTAAAACTGAGTGGCTTCAGCAAAGGAGAGGAACAATCTCCCGGAGGGTCGGTTTCAATTCAGCGTGAAGAAAAGTTGGACGGATATTTGTTTAATTCAATATTTCTGTGGAATTTGTCGCATGTTCCTGGATCGGCTTCATTTGAGATGCACCGGAGGGATGATTTAAGCGATTCAATAGAAATTGGCTTATGTGGTTTCATCCGGATCCGATCTGTTAAACGTGGATAAGTGGCTGTAATAGTTGATATCATTTGACCCCATCTGGCTCCCATTATAATAAAATTAAGAGCAGTTTACTGCATCAACACAGGACTTGTAAAGCTTAATTATCTTCCTATAATGAAACAGACATTTTTATTCAGATTTTAATGAATTTGTCTTCAGGTTTTAAACCCATTTGTCTAATTATCTCTCTCAAAAACCCCTGTGGTTTAAAGTTTAACTGCTAATATTTTCCTTTATTTCCTTCATCTCTTAAATCTCTTTCTTTATTTTTTATTTAGTTAAATTCAATAACTGTCATATGTTAAGATGTGTACTTGGAATTTTGTGATATACTTTAATAGGAATGTATTCTAAAAGCAGGTCATATTTTCCATTGAGAAGACATTTTAATTTAATTTAAATGACAAACTCAGACATTAATACATAATATAAAATATATGTACGTAAAACAATCAATTTTTTTTTTTAATCTAATTATAAAACTTTTATAGCAGCAGAAAAAAAACTGTACAAAACATTCGTCTCTGTGTAAATAAATATGAATTCCCTCAATAGTAACAGTTTGACCTACTGCAGACGCATTAAATATCATCTTTCATACGCGTCCTCTTCTGAACCTGTGAATTTGAACTTTCCCTCTCGACATATTAAATTCCTTCTTTCTCTCATTACAAGCTGCTCACGATACAACGACTTCACATTTCTGCTTCATCTCATGTTACCGGCTGGTATCTTGCGTGAATGTATCTATATGAACATCACTTTAAGTGGGGAATTAAATTCTGGATTAGGGATTTAGTCTTTTTTCTTTTTTCATTCATCCCTCGCCTTCATCCTGTAATCTTCTCCTCCTCCTCCTCCTTCTGAGGACCAGACGGCAGGAAATCATCCTGTTCCTCTCCAGGAAGGGTTCAGATTTAGCTCTTCTTAAAAACTGTCAATTTGGTCTCTTCCTTGGTGCCTTTTCTCTGTATTTCATCCTTCAAAGTGGAGGCTTCCTATCACGGCAAATGAAGATAAATCTCTTCCTCGGGTCACGAGTGTACGGAATAAAATATCATCCAGATGGTTGCGCGTGAATAGCAAGGCCGAAAACGAAGATATTTACAGTGGACAGGTCCTAAAACAGCCGTGTTAATTATCTTTATAGAGTAAAGGATCATTTCATTATTATGTGTTGGTGATATATATAATTATATATATATATATATTGTCATTAATTATAGCATGAGAGATCAGAGCGGAGTTAAAGTTGATCATACTTAACAATTACGAAAACCTCTGTTTCTGAAAAGTGAAACCAACACAGATGTGCTTTAAAGCTGCATTCTCTCTATTGACCACCAGGGGGCGACTCCACTGGTTGTATTCAAAAATTACGATTGTATAAATATATACTATATACTATATATATATATTATATATAGTCGCTCTGCGGTTGGTTTCCTCGCAGCACATCTAATCACACTGAGTTTCTGTGTTTGTTTGTGGCTCATTAGACAAAGCTGAGCACTTGATTGTTTGTGTCTCTTTCCCCCCGCGAGCATCTGGGAGTGTGTGTGTGTGTGTGTGTGTGTGTGTGTGTGTGTGTGTGTGTGTGTGTGTGTGTTTGGGCTAATATACGCACGTTGTTTACTCACACGTCGCTTCGTGCATCAACTGTCTCGCTGATTGTCGCTCTTTCTTCCACGCTGATGAACACAAACACACAGCATCTGTCTCACACAACCTTTTGACTCCGAGGAAGATATTTGTGTCAAATCTCAGCTTCAGCTTCATTTTGGATGCACAATTTGAGCACGTTTTTGTGCAGAAGCATTTTCCAAAATGAAACTATGGATGAGAATCCTGCAGCTTGGACCAGACCGACTGCGACTCATTTGTAGGTGTTCGGTGTCGATGCGGCGCCCGGGTTTGGAGACCAGCTCATGTGGGAAAAGTCAGGAGAGGATAAAGTCAAACAAGCAGAACACAGGAAATAGAATATTTAAAAAGGTTCAAGAAAGGGGAGGAAAATACATTATATTGCATTTTTTGAGTATATTGTCAGAATAAAACTGTAAATGTGTGATCAATGTTCACAGTAGATGGCTACATATTAGCAGCACATTTTTGGGGGGCTTTTTATCCTTTTAGAAATACATTTACACCAAAAGTTGTTGTCTTTTTTTCTTCGCCGTGCTTCTTGTAATTTCACAAGCTGAACTTCAGACGTCAGTCCAGAGGTTCCCTGGGAGCCCCGGAGGGTTTGGTGGCAACCCGGCCTCATCACTCAGGAAGCTGATGTCAGATATCCGACCCGTTTGATGCTTCGGCTCTTATGTCCACGTCCAGGCAGAGCTGACAGCTGGCCGTGATGGAAACTACCGAGCGAGACGGATCGAACAAAAGAGAGGAAGGAGAGCGAAAACAAAAGAGCCGAGCATGGCAGCGAATGAGAGAAATGACCAATTTGCAGTATTAAAAACCCATATGGGTTGTAAATGATTCCACCGTGTGGAGGAGCCTGGCTGCAGACCTTTGTTCCCATTCAGCCATAAAGAGCATGTGGAAGTAGGGACGCTGAGGGGGCTGCAGCACCCCCTACTGGCCAGGAGGATGTCACTGCGAGGCCAAAAAGTTCACTCAACAAATCGAAAATGGACACTTTGGGCGCTTCAATCAAAAAAAGAATATTGTATTGTATAGTCGGTCCTAAAAGAGTTGGATGAGGTCGCCCCTCCAGAAATATTCCCTTATGTAAATCATCACTATCTCCTCAGGTAAATAACATGGCCACCCCTCATGTTTCTCTTTGGAATCCCAGCATTTCTTGATGTTTTGCCCCCCCGAGGTCTCGTTTGTCCCCATCACCTCCTGAACCACCTCTTCTCGATGTGACGGGTGGGCGGGGCAGCAGAGGTTGTCTTGAAATCGGCGAGCTTTGAGGCAACCTCATTTCGGCTCCTTGTCGTATCTGCCGCCTCGTCCTTTCAGCCGCCGACCGTCAGAGACTGAGAGATCGACTCTCAAGGCTCTGCTCTCGCTTGAAAAACAACAAATTGCTCATTTGCAGAAAAATGGGGCAACGCCCACTTTGATTCTCTCAGATGGGGATCTTGGGACTCGTGCTTTGAAAAGAAAGCATCAGGAGCTCATCACAGACTCCATGTGCAAAAACATAAAACGCCTTCTGACACCGATGAGAGCCCACATCTGTACAACTCAAGCGAACGATGTCTTCACGAGACTTTGTCGTCTAATGACGTCATTTCTCATTTGGGCCGAGTGCAAACCTTAGAGCTGATGGCTTCAGCATCGTATCGCCTCACTTTCATTCACTCACGGATGGTTGTAATTCATCACGGAAGAGGCAGAGGATCCAATTTCTCCACCCACGGGGAAAGAGGGGGAAAAAAGAAGAAAATGGACCAGAATGCAACTCAGCCACGAGGACATGGGCTCAGCTGCAATCACAGCAACAGCCAAATGATCGTGAACCGGGAGGCGGAGCGGCTTGATTTGAAAGCGATACGTTTATGTCATTGCTGGGGTGAAAAGCATCTTGGGAAATGTAGTAAATCATACATTATTTCATCATATATTTATCTGCTAATTTTGATGATGAAAAATAACTTGGGACGTTGATTTTCAGCAAAAATAATAACAATTAAGTCTCCAATTAACCTGAGTTGCATGTCTTTGGACTGTGGGAGGAAACCAGAGCGCCCAGAGGGAAACCGAAGCGCCCGGAGGGAAACCGGAGCGCCCAGAGGAAAACCGGAGCGCCCAGAGGGAAACCGGAGCGCCCAGAGGGAAACCGGAGCGCCCAGAGGGAAACCGGAGCGCCCAGAGGGAAACCGGAGCGCCCAGAGGGAAACCGGAGCACATAGAGGGAAACCGGAGCGCCCAGAGGGAAACCGGAGCGCCCAGAGGGAAACCGGAGCGCCCAGAGGGAAACCGGAGCACATAGAGGGAAACCGGAGCGCCCAGAGGGAAACCGGAGCGCCCAGAGGGAAACCGGAGCGCCCAGAGGGAAACCGGAGCGCCCAGAGGGAAACCGGAGCGCCCAGAGGGAAACCGGAGCACATAGAGGGAAACCGGAGCGCCCAGAGGGAAACCGGAGCGCCCAGAGGGAAACCGGAGCGCCCAGAGGGAAACCGGAGCACATAGAGGGAAACCGGAGCGCCCAGAGGGAAACCGGAGCGCCCAGAGGGAAACCGGAGCGCCCAGAGGGAAACCGGAGCACATAGAGGGAAACCGGAGCGCCCAGAGGGAAACCGGAGCGCCCAGAGGGAAACCGGAGCGCCCAGAGGGAAACCGGAGCGCATAGAGGGAAACCGGAGCACATAGAGGGAAACCGGAGCGCCCAGAGGGAAACCGGAGCGCCCAGAGGGAAACCGGAGCGCCCAGAGGGAAACCGGAGCACATAGAGGGAAACCGGAGCACCCGGAGGAAACCCACGTGGAGAACATCCAAATTCCACACACAAAGGACCGCCCGGGATCGGGGATCGAACCCCAGCCTTTCTTGCTGTGAGGTGACAACCCTTTGGATTTAATTATAAATAATAAATGAACTTCACTGTCTCACAAGTTTTTTATCCGAATATTGCCCCCCTCCCTCGGCTACATGATTGTAAAATGACTAAACTATCGTGTATTGCAATTATTATGGTCGATAATACCTGGAAGCTGTCATTTCTTTACCATATTACCAGCAGCACTTGAATGAATAAAGTTTTTTAAAGAGTTGGACTTTAAACTGCTCACAGAGAGCCGGGTTAGAAGGTGGAGGGTTTTCTTTCCTCTCCATCTTGTCCTGTTTCTACGGGACGTTGAACTTTAGTTTGCAATTTTCTGGAGAAAAGAAAGGATGTGTTTCCTGGACAACAGGCTGGTGAAACACACACACCTGTCTGTATACGGATGTTCTGACACACACACACACACACACACACACACACACACACACACACAGCCACCTGATGTATTGTTGGTCCTGGCGGAACACAACAACAAAAGAGTAGAAAGCAGTGATGGGAGGGAATGAGACCATCTTGTACTGAAGAGAAAAGACGAGGCTGCAATATCTAACAAAAATAAATAAATCCAAAAGGGAGGTGACAGTAAAGGGATAGGTTAGGGCTGCAGAGCTGAAATAACCTTTCAGGGGTGGAGTTAGAGTCGAGAGATGAGAGGACGTCCTCCACGAAGAGGGCCGACGATGACGGAAGACTTGATTAATGTCCAATTTACTAGAGAAAAATGAAAAGAGTATCTCTCTCTCTCTCTCTCTCTCTCTCTCTCTCTCTCTCTCTTCTGGGGAGGTAGAATGTATTTAATAAAAACAGAGACGACCAGAGAGGAAGAAACTCTTTCAATGGGAAAAACAAATCCCTCCTCACCAGTTGACGCAACCTCAAAAAGGAAAGAAGTAAAACGGAAAAAAAAGAAGATCTGTTGCCACGGCAACTGGCTCTCTTGCCCCCCTCCCTCCACCCCCCTCCCCCTCACTCCCCTCGTTTCCAATCAGAATTGTTTCCCAATGTCTCAATCAGCATCCTTGTGTCTTAATTAGTAAAAAGAAATAAAGTGTCAAGTCATCATATTTTTCAATAAATGACATTTAAAATACGGTTTCCAGACGTGCTGCGACTGCAAACGGATGATTTGCATGATTTAAACTCTTTTTTTTAATCAGACAAAATGTGTCAAATTACACGAGTTCCACGGAAAGTTGAAGCACTTTAATAAATGAAAGCTCCGGTTACAGTGGAAGCTGAATATTACTCAATAATAACATTGCTTTCAGTAAAATCAATTATAAAAAATATTATTTAGGCAACAAAATAGATTATTACAATAAAAGTGGAACAACTTCAACAACGCTGCAATAATTTTTTTTTTTTAAAGCAGGAAACTAATTTAAAAGAAATGTTTTCATCACAGGCTTACAGATTTTTATTGTTATTATTTTTAGCTTTGTTCCAGCAGCATTAAAGTGACCTTTTTCATTTAATTTCTTAAAAAGCCGTCTGATGATGTATTCATTGGCTCTGCAGCCCCGAACGCTGCATCCATATTCATGCGGCTCGCTTCGATTCCCACACATTTGGCACACGCACGCACACACACACACACACACACACACACACACACACACACACACACACACACACACACACACACACACACACACACACACACACACACACACACACACGTGGGCAAACACAATCACTGGGTCGCACGAGACGCTGTAGTGTTTTTTTGGCTCATCTATTTTTCTCTCTCCCGCTCCATCTTTCTTCTCCTCAATCCTTCTTTTCTTCCGACGGCGGTGAGGTTTGCCCTTTCCTCTCCGTCCAGCTGGGGAATGTCCCGTGGGCGACTGTGGCTCAGTGGTTAGCAAGTCAGTCTTTCAATCAGAGGGTCGGTGGTTCAAACCCCGGCTCAGCCAGTCCATGTCGTTGTGTCCTTGAGCAAGACACTTAACCCTCATTGCTCACCGTTGCTGTGTCTACGGTCTACTGTATAGCATGTAAGTCTCTTTGGATAAAAGCGTCAGTGAAATGTAATGAATGCTAATCACGGCTAGGCCGAGACAATTAGCCACACGCACACACACGAGTGCTTTACACATCACGATTACAGTGAGACGCACAACTTTGGGTATTGAATGAAAATATCAATTTCAGAAATTATGATTCATGCTCAGTCAGGATGCAACAAGTTTAATGCTTCACCTTCTACTATATTAACCCCCAAAAACCGAGCTGTAAAACCCTCTGAACCCCAGAACCCGCCGGCGGGATTTAAAAGCATGTTTCACAGTCATTATCGCCAGATTCTCCTCTTTACGACGGCCCTTGAACTCATCATGTGCATCAGTGTTTTTTATAGACATATATTTAATGGCATTATAAATGTTATTCTGCACAAAATACATGAATGAGTTCTCTGAGTTATGAGTTATTTTATTTATTTATGTATTTATTTCATTTATTTATTTTATTTATTTATTTATTTTATTATTTTATTTGGGCAGTAGGCATGGGCAGTATGTTGCCACAACCTCGTCTTGTAAAATGACAAATATATGAATCTTGTAACTTGTAAATCTTGTAAAGAAAAAGTGCCCACAGAAAGAGTTTTGCTTGAAGAATATTAAATGTAATTCCTCACTTCACCTCCCTGATGTTGCTGCATGTAGCTCATAATCTTTTATTCATGCCGACTGCAAAACGTTCCCGTAAATCCACTCACGACCAACCCGCTCGTCACTGTTTCGTCAGCAGGAAGCAGAGATTGGGTGAAACATCTCTGGGATCCGAACCATTTGGACCAATGGGGACGGAGGAGACTCAAGCTGCAGATCTGTGGGCTGCGACTGCTGCGAGCTTCAAAACGTCCGTCGCAGAGACTTGGAAAGACATGCAAGACTTTATGGGACTGTGGATTATTAAAAAATATCAAAAAGTATCCTTTAGTTCTGCAGCTGCACCTCAGAAGTGAGAACCGAGGACTGAAGAGCTGCCAGCTCAGTGAAAAACTCGTTTCTGAGAAAAACTCGTTTCTATATATATAATTTATATATATATATATATATATATATACAGTCTCTCATATATTTATATATATATGGGCAGAATGAGCACCGGCGCACTTTAATCAGACTGAGTTATTGGGATCTGTGGCTCAGGGTGAACTAGTGGGGGTGGGGGGGTGACACACGCACACACACACACACACACACACACACACACACATTCTCAATGTGGCCAATCGATCACTTTAATTGATCGAGTGAATGACAGGAAAATGGGCTCAGACGTCTCAAGGCGGCGAGGCAGCGATGGGGTGTGTTTGTGGAGATGAAAGGCACTGAATTGAATTGGCAGGGATCCATAGACTGTATATATCTGTGTGTGTGTGTGTGTGTGTGTGTGTGTGTGTGTTCTCAGGGTCTCCATCATTCCCTCTTCAATCTGTTCTCTAAAGGTCGAGGTGGTCGCTGAGTGATGAAACTTCTTCTTCTTCTTCTTCTCCTCTTGTGTTATGAATTGTTACTTTGAATAAGTGTAATTTCCATAGAAACATATTCATTTAAAGTTTTTGCTACAAGATATTCATCAACTAACAAATAAATCGATGTGAAATTACAGAAATGCTACATTTTTATAATTAATTTCCATGTTATTATATATTAGACATCTAAATCTATTTTCTTTATATTTTCATGTAATTTTTTTACAAAACTTAACTTTATGTAAAATAAAAAAGCAAAAATCTGTCAAATTAGACAGTGCACAATGATTTAAGTCCAATCTTATTTCAGTCTTTTTTAAACGAGCACTGTCTCTTTAAATCCCTCAGAAGTTCCACTGGCTGCCTGAGAACAGTTTATATTTATATATTTATAGGATGAGAATTTAAGAGCAAAAAGGTGCTTTTAAGACTGAGGTTCAAACTTTAAAACGCCAGAAATCCATCTTTCAGAGGCAGAAGAACCATGATGCAATGCATCGATGCTGCAGAAACAACGTAAACTTGATCAACGTTAAGTAGGAAGTCCAGAGAATGGAGTTTGACGCCATCGCTCAACGAGGGAATGTTCTCTGACGTACATCATCGAGGACCGAAGTCTCTCCCGGTTTCATCCCAGGACATAAAATCGATGTCCACACCTCCACCTCCCTCCGTCAGGCTGTCACTTAGCCCCAGCAGGTTTGTGAGGACTTAGGAATCAGAGCTGTCGTCTGGTCGACTTATTGATCGTACAAATCTCTGCAGAGCTGCTGCTGGCCTCCTGACCGGCATCTCAGGACTTTGAGACATTTTATTAGTGTTATATGAAGAAAATCAAGACTAAACATTGAGGAGCAGAGTTTATCAGCATCATTGTTGAATCCCGTTGAGATCAGAAAAAGCACCAGCGAACGGCAACATTGTTTCAATGTGAGAATCATAGAAAAACATTTAAAACTCGTAAAATAAACGGAGAAAACTGTAAAAGAAACCTTTAAACAAGTGGATGTAGTCCTGAAGCCTTGAGGTCCAATCTACGGACCCAAATGTGGAGGACCTGATGTCAAAACACAAAGAGGAACGTGGTGCATTACTGACCTCTGGTGGCCGACCAGCGCAACCACACATCAGGTTCAAAAGAGACAAAAACAGTAGAATACCTTCTTTTTTTTGGAAAATATGAAGCATATACTTCTATACAACCAGAGTCGTCGCCCCCTGGTGGCTAGAAGAGAAAACGCAGCTTTAACTTTTTTTTTTTTTTTTTTTAAGTAAACCAATCATGTCACCCAAATGATTAAGAGACATTTTATCAAAACACATTTAAAATAAAAAAAAAAACACAAGAACTTTATTTTAAGAACACGCATGACAGCCATTTAGAAATAGCACAGCATCATGCGCTCGTCTTTTATACAAATAATTAGAGATATTAACATGATAAACACTGTACAGCGTATGGAAACACAAGCATAGCTGCTAACGTCAACAATGCAGGAAAGCCTAGAAGAATGTTATGGTGCATAATTCATCAGTAAAAAGTGAATGTTTACTGACATCTCAGCCAAGCATCATCTTAAAACTTGTTTTTAATTACAACCACACACACAGACAGACAGGGCTTACAAATTACGACTTTTTTCTTCCTTTGAAACCTCTTGTAAAAAAGTTTAAAAGTTAAAAAAAAATAAAAAAAATCAATGCCAACTGTGTACTCAAATGCAACACTATAAAAAACAATTAAAATCAACTTTAGCACAATAAACTGGCATTCCTTCTGGAAAACAAAGCCTGCATAAGAACTCTTTTCACAAAGTGGAATTAAAGATTTATTTCCAATAGTATATAAAAGACAAGACTACATGTATAAATATTAAACATATTCACAAATTATATACAGGTTTGAGGGAAAATTTGGAAATATTTTCACTCAAATTGGACTGGCCCGGCTGGGGGGGAAGGGGAGGGGCTCACTGAGATAAAGCTTCCTCCAAAGTGTCACTGTTGACCATCGGCAGGGACGCAACCTCGAAAAACACCCTGAAAGATATTAAAGAACCCATTAATATTAAAAGTTAAGGATATGAAGCTGCTCCCACTTCAGTTTTATTCATTGTAAACTTACTTGTGAGCGTATTTGTTCCGGATGGCTTTCAGTTTGTCGTCGGGCGGCGCTGAGAGCATCTCGTGGAGCTTCCTGACGACCGGCGCCAAGTCCGCCGTCTGGTAGCCGGAGTGGAACTGCAGGACCGGACTCTGCAGAACCACGGTAAAGAGTCAACAACCACGGTAAAGAGTCAACAACCACGGTAAAGAGTCAACAACCACGGTAAAGAGTCAACAACCACGGTAAAGAGTCAACAACCACGGTAAAGAGTCAACAACCACGGTAAAGAGTCAACAAACACGGTAAAGAGTCAACAACCACGGCAAAGAGTCTGGTGGACATAAGGGAGAATGCAGCATAGACTTCTATACAACCAAAGGAGTCGCCCCCTTGTGGATAGTAGAGAGAATGCAGCTTTAACAAATGAAGCATATACTTCTATACAACCAGAGGAGTTGCCCCCTGGTGGTCAAGAAACAGAATGCAGCTTTAACACATGAAGCATAGACTTCTATACAACCAGAGGAGTTGCCCCCTGGTGGTCAAGAAACAGAATGCAGCTTTAACACATGAAGCATAGACTTCTATACAACCAGAGGAGTTGCCCCCTGGTGGTCAAGAAACAGAATGCAGCTTTAACACATGAAGCATAGACTTCTATACAACCAGAGGAGTCGCCCCCTGGTGGTCAGGAGAGAGAATGCAGCTTTAACCCACCCATCCTCCCAGGTCTTTGGTGACCAGCGCCAGCAGCAGGCAGCCGGACGCCAGCAGCGAGCCTCTGGCCGACACCAGCTCCATCTCCATGAGGCTCATCTCGAGGTAGAACCGAGCCAGAGTCAGCGTGTCCATCCCCGAGCTCACACACTGCAGAGAGAGAGACACACACACACACACACACACACACACACACACACACACACACACACACACACACACACACACACTCAGGACGAGCTCAAAGAGTGTGTGAAGAGCTCAAGGGATTCACAACACACACACACCTTGGCATAGCGTCTGAGGAACCGGTAGGGGATGGGGATGTTGATGTCGAAGGACAGGGTCTGCAGGATGTTGGCCTCCATGGAGATGATCTCCTCCTTCTTGTACGCGTCATCGCAAATGTACAGGAAGTCGTCGACGCACGGCGGACTGCGCTCCTGCGGGGACCGCCAAAATAAAACAACCGTGCGTGTGAAAGCGTCTTCCTCCCTCTGGGGCGACTGTGGCTCAGTGGTTAGCAAGTCGGTCTTTCAATCAGAAGGTCGGTGGTTCGATCCCCGGCTCCGGCAGGCTGTGTCGTTGTGTCCTTGAGCAAGACACTTAACCCTCATTGCTCACCGTTGCTGTGTCTACGGTCTACTGTATATCATGTAAGTCTCTTTGGATAAAAGCGTCAGCTAAATGTAATGTAAATGTAATGTAATGTATTGTGGGCATTTCTAAAAAAGGTCTTATAGTTGTAGTCGCGGCCTACTTTGACATTCAGTGTTTGTTCAAGAAGCCTCTTAATCTTTACGTTTCCTGTCTGTGTTTTTCAAAATAAAACCACTAGCCATGCAGAGTTTGACAGAAGTAAAATAAATATATAATAAATTACAAAACATACCCCCCAAAAACATGATTTATTTCTACTAATATTTAGACTGCAGTAAGTGTTCATAGTGATTTTAATATTTAATGCTCAAACTATTCTCAGGGCGTCTTTACCTCAAACTTGGAGGCGATGAGCATCGTGGTGGAGCCGACGAGCTGCAGCAGCTCCCGGTGGACGGGCGTCTTGGCGAGGTAGTGGTCGGCCATCTTCACGGCCAGGTACAGGGTCTCGTGGTACAGCTCAAAGTTCTCCTGGACGCACAACAACAGAGTCAACGAGCTGCAGAAGTCAAGTCAAAAATAAATAACAGGAGTGAGCAAATGTAACCTTTAGACAGGGGGACCCACCTGGACCTCCACCAGCCAGTCGATCAGGATCGCCCTCATCTCCGGGTTCAGGCTGGACTGATCGGACATGTAGTTATGGAGGACGAACTTCTCCTGAGGACGACGGGAACAGAAGAGAAGAGACAGGCTTCATACACATGGTGACCAATGGAGTCACAGGACTTTAATCCAAATTCCCATGACCAAACATTTAGTGAAATCTGGGTGTGTCCATGAAAAAGTGATAAAATGTAGTATTTAAACTAACAATGAGGATTCAAAGCATACAGTATTCCTTAAAGGACACAAATGAATGAGAGACAATAGTTTGATTAAAAGAATAAACATTTATAGATATACTCAGCGTATGCCTGCTTATATTTTGAGTCTTTCTTTTAAAAGCATATTCATTATTTCAAACTCTGCGTAAATGAACCACATGAACACATGAATATAACATTTACATGACTTTTACTAAACTTTGGGGATTTTAGTTTTTTCAAGGACTTTTCCAGGCCTGGAAATAACCTTTTTAAAATGACTTTTCCAGGTTTTCCATATATCCGTATGAACCCTGTATAGAGATGGAAATACGTAAAAGACATTTAAAGACAGTGCTCACCTCTCTCCGCTTGAGGTAGTCAAAGATGTCCTTTGCGTACTCCGGACACATGTAACTGTCACCAGAGTTCTCAGAGTCGATGTCAAACTCCGCTGGGATCTAGAGGGGCGGAGACCATACGAGTAAAACAATTATAATTCATAATTAATAACAACTTCCCCAGAAGAGGCTTCCTTGATCCCCCTCACTTGTTGTTTCTGATGGTGTGCCGGCACCTCGGCGGCAGCAGGGGGCGCAGCAGCCACCAGCTCGCCTACTGGAGCTGCCACGTCCGTCTGCGCCTCCTCTTCCTCCTCCTCTCTTTCAGCGGGCGTCCCCTCCGAGCTCTCTGATGAAGACCTGCAGAGGAAGAGAAGTTAGATGTGAAACACAACATCTACCGCTGACGGAGACGGAGAGAAAGGAGGTGAAGCGTTACTTGGTCAGGTTGGCGAGGTTCTTCGCCGTCAACGAGGCGGCGCTCGTCTTCTTCACCGGCTTCTTCACAGTCGCGTCCTTCTTCCTCCTCCCCGGGAGGCTGATGTGGACCTTGTGAGCCTGAGGGAGCGACAGTCAGAGTGAGAGGTGGCAAACACACAACCTGTTCACAACCAGCTGAGACACACACACACACACACACACACACACACACACACACACACACACACACACACACACACACACACACACACACACACACACACACACACACACACACACACACACACACACACACACACACACACACACACACACACACACACACACACACACACACACACACACACACACACACACACACACACACACACACACACACACACACACACACACACACACACACACACACACACACACACACACACACACACACACACACACACACACACACACACACGGCTGGAATTAGTCCGAGGCTCAGTCTCTCAGACAGTTGAGACGTCGTGCTGCATTTACACATCACGTAAAATACAATAATATAAGAGAGATATTTTGGAGACAGCTGATCCGAATGAGAGGCATTCTGAGGTTTAAAAAAAAAAATAAAAGTCAGCTTTTTCCAGCCTGCTCTCTGTCACATAATCTGTGAAAGATGTTTTAATATATTAAAGACACGCGGGCATAAGCGACGTCTCCCGCGGTGTGCACAGGACGCTTTCTACGCACAATAAAACACACACATGCAAGCAAATGTGGACTCAATCTTAAAGTAATAAAAAGACTTTAAATGCGTCTGCAAATATAAATCACAGATATATTTCTTTCACGTGTGCTGCCGTTTGGGAACTTATTAAAATCAAACCATGCACATCAACAGGATCCTCAGAGGGCTGCGGGGAGGCCGGTGGCAACTATTGTGAGAAACTGGCAACCGATTCCAGGCCTTTAGATATATACATTTTGTGTGTGTGTGTGTGTGTGTATATATATATATATATATATAGTTTTTTTTTTTTTTTTTTAAATGGCAAACAGCGTATCTGTCTCTTCAGATGTGTGTGAGAAGGACAAGCTGGTGTTGGAGCCACTTGAAGGACGAATGACTCAGAGATTTTCTGGACTTTATTATAAAAGATCCAGGAAATCTCAAATTTGAAGAAAAAAAGATTAATTTTTTTTATGGCATCTGTGAAGAACGGGGCAGCTGTGCTGGTTTGTTCTCCAGGATTTGAGGGTTGGACCCGTGGATTTAAACTGCAGAGCTCCAGATGAAGCACAAAACTATTTCAATTGGTATCTGTGAGAAAGATTTTTTTTTTTTTTCAGTGGCTCAATAACTCAAAACTATAAAAACAGAGTGAAAGAGGGGTTTGCACAAAGCAGATGTTTCCATCGACGCACTGGGAGGAATTATTACAGATGTGACCCTTCCACCTCTAGCTCCATTCAAGGGCACGGATGAGACCCCTTTGAGGGTCCCCCCATCCTTCACAGTGACCCTGAATCCACCATCCAGCCGGGCGAGCTTACGTTAGTGATGTCGATGAACGCGGTCCTCTTCTTCGGGGCCCCGTGGGGAGGAGAGGAGGACCGCTTCACCTGGGGCCCTTCCTCCTGCAAACACAAAACCAGGAAGCTGAAAACATACAGTATTCAAAAGAAAACAATCACGTGCATGCAGATTGAAAAACATGTATAAATAAATGGTTGCATGCATTTTTAGCAAGTCAATTTTTTTTTTAAATGTAATGCAACTTGGAGGAACAGATGCTGCAACGTCTGCTTTGTTTACAGCCTCTGCACGAAAGCTGCTTATGCAAACTAGCATTTATTAGCATTATTCATATTTAGTTTACCTGGTTCTCGCTGGTTGTTGCATTGGGTTTGGGGATCTTGCTCCCAGCAGTGACTGCGGGCTTCTTGCCCCTCGTCAGAGGCATGGCTGCTCCTTTATTCTCCGACACACAAAAACTCTGCAGCTGCAGCACTTTGATCTGCTGAATACATGGAAAAACAATAAATAAATTTTAAAAAAAATGGCGGGTCGGGATTAAAAATCAAAATAAGGTGTCGTGTTGCGGTTTGAAAAAACTTTAAATAAGAAGATGTATGTAAAAATAATAATAAATTAAAAAAACAGTGACGTTTGCATGTGTGTGTGTGGGTGTTTCCGCACGCGAACTGGTTCTGATTTGTACAAAATCGAGCTGAAATTATATGTTATTATTTTTCTTACCGTGTCTAATAACTCCTGCGGGTTTGTTTCGGTTCCGGAAGGAGGAAACACGCATTTATTTCTTGTAAATAGTCCAAAGTCCGGCGCGTTGCTTCGCGGACGAGAGCTCAAACAAAAAGCGCTTCAGCTGCGGATCCAAATCTGTGGCGCCTCGTTCCCATTGGCTGGAATTTGAGCCGCGCCGACCAATCAGGAAGCCGCCAGGGATGCCTTTCCCAGGAAGGGGGCGTTGGTGTCACTGTAACGGCTCCGCGCGGAGCGATTCTTGATCACCTAAAAGCGGTGGAAAATATACGTAGCTGATTATATACAATAATATTATTAAGTTATGTTTCTATTTTATTTCGTTGTGCGATTGAGAAAGTTAAGAAGTATCCATTAAAAATGTAGTTTTCTACATAACCCCGCCCACCTAAATCGCTCCTTTGGAAATAAATCAAGCGAACCTTAGAAGGAGGCTGTTCGGTATTTTCAAACATCCTCACAGCACATGGCAGTTTAAACGGTAGGTATTTTATAGTTTTCCTCATTAGAGATGCACCGATGGTGATTATTTCAGGACAGACACGTGACATATACTATGTGCATTCATATTTTTGCATCATTTTAAAGTTTTTCAGTCAAATTTAATATATTAACGTCATTAATATAGACTCAATTCCAATTTCCATAAAGTGATAAAAATTAAACGATAAAAAGTTAAAAATAAAAATAAATCTTTATCATCTGCAAAGTCATTAAAAAATATGGATTCAAGGTTTTATATGTTCTGGAACAGAAAATGTGCTGTTTCACATCATATTGATCAGTCAAGACATCTGCACGTTTCATCTCTTGATGAAAACCATGGAAGCTCCGAAAGAGCCAGTAAATTGGCCTTGACGTAAAAGTATTTGTCCAAAAAAAAAATATATATATTTTTGTATTGTATATGTTATGCTTGTGTAATGCAGGTCTGGCATGCAATGATTTCCCTCTAGGCTGAAATGACCTGTAAAATAAATTTAACTTATCAAGCTCACTAACAGAGATAAGTATTTCCTGAAAGAGCACGCTGGGACCCAACAACAGAGTTACCGGGGCAACAGTTTGGATAATAGAGGCTCATTACATCCCATTTGATCGGGTGGAGGATGGACACCGGGTGGGGGATGCAGGCAGACTGACATCCATCCAGCTGCTTGCAGTCTTGGGAGACAAACTCTTCTCTGATTCTTCTCTGAAACCTGGAATAGAGCCCGTAAAGTGTAAGCAAATAAATCACTCAAGTCCATTTATTCCAATTTAGAAGAAAAAGCACTTATTAATGCCGTAAAAGAGGTCATCAATGAATGCAGCCTTTAAAAATGCACGACACGTATCATTAAACTCCAAAAACCAAAACAACCCTCGGTTATTGCTTCACGCAGTGCAATCTGCTTTTTTATTTAATCTCCACCCACCGACGACAGAAAGGCCTTCCCATGATAACAGTTTGCATATAGATCAATCACAGGAAATGCTTCACCATTCTTAGGGTTTAGCTGAAGAATTCGGAGTGTGTTGTGGACGAAGTGCGTGGTAGAAAACCCTGCAGGGCTGTTGTGCATCAAACTGTAGAAACCACAAAAGCGCTGCATTTGGCTGAGGTGCTAGTCCGGGTCTGTGTTGCTTCTCTTCCTCCCCCTCGTGACCCCCTCTTCATCATCTTGGTGTTGTGAACAGAAGAAAAGATTACAAAGGGCAGAATGACTTTTCTGTAAACCTCAAAACGCATGTTTTACGATAATGTACCGTATACATGCATCCACTTTAACACACAAACACACATACAGGAAGTGGGTGAGGTCGTCTGTCAAACGCGTTTCCTTATAAACTCATTCGCGCCGGAGACACCAAACAGAGAGCCAACGTTATTAACTGGTAAGTGTGACTGCATTGCAGCGTACGCCGCCCGATGTTTCCTTTGTGTCTTATTTTCAGATATTTTGCGGTACATTTACGTAACTTTTTAGCTTTAATCTTCATCCAGTTGGCCCTTGAGATGCAATTCTGCCACTGCCAGAGGTTGTAAATCACGAAGATGCCCTCCTTTCTTCTGCCATGCGAGATAATTCTTAATGTTTTATGGAAAGCAAGTTTATTTGACTATTGTTTAGTCAGGAATCCTTTAAATGTTCTGGTTTTTTATCTACCTATGTGTAAACAAAAGATGATACAGCGTGAAGATGTTTTCTGTAATTTATGACCAAAGGTTTATTCTAAATGTCTCTTTGGATTTCATTAGAAACACTGAAACAAGAGTGGAAGAAAAACAACATTTTGCAAGGCCCTGATTGGCCTTTGTGCAGGTTTTGTGGATGTTAGAGGAAACCTCAAGCTGCGTATAAGCACCATTATAATCAGCAGACTTTGTTTAAACAGGGTTTTACAAGAAAACACAGGAATAAAATAGCATCCTCATTTTATGAAACATCAGGATTGTCCAAGTCCGACTGCGTTCCAGGAGAAAACATTCCTTGTTTAATCTGTAATTTGTTCCACATCTGCGCTTCATTCGTGTCCTCCCCTTGAACTCCGGCTGTGGTCTAATGGCAGGATAATATTGTGACGTGTGTGTCACTGTTGTATGAAGTTGCGTAAAAACGTTACCGTATGCACGAAGAAGGAGCACAGAAAGTCAAGCTGCATTTGAGGATTTGCTTTGGAACCAAATCATTCTTGGTTAGGCTCAAATTAATCTTTATTAAATTAAATCAGGATCATTTTGAGCCCAAGATGGCCACAAAATGCTACGCCTGAAATCCAACAAAGCCCTTTTACAGTAATAGTAGTCGTACAGTAGAGAAGAAGAAGATAAGGAAGTTGTTAAGGGTGTTAAGTTCAGTTTCACATTTGTTTCTCAGTCAGGAAACTTAAAATACAACTTAGCCTAGCAACGGTGATATAAAGTCACGTTAGCAAGGTGAGGTTAAAAAAAAGAGTGAAAATACATATCTTTGTTGTTTAAATCAGCCTATATGTTGATATTAACGCATTTGTCTGCTAGTTAGACAACCTTTCACAACTTTTAAGACAAAAAGGTTAGAAATGTTGTTAGCAAGTTTAGCTACGTGCTATTACGTTAGCCAACTACTTGCTGTCTCATGCAAATGTTAAACTGAAAATGTATGTTGCAGAATATAATACTGACTTTGAACTAACCTAACTATCTCAAACATATACATTAATGTGTTATCAATCAAGCTACGATGTGTTAATTATGGAGACTTAGAGGCGGATTTTATTACAAGTTAGCGTTAGCCGTTTCCCCCGGTTTTCATTCTTTGTGCTAAGCTAAGCGGCAGTTTCTGGCAGAAGTTTAATATCAACCGTGTTGTCAATCTTCTTATAGAACTCTCACCAAGAAGGCAAATAAGAGAATATCACTATTCAAAAAAACTATTTTAACCATTAGAGAAAAAAGTAATTTGTACATTTCAACTCTGGTTTGTGAAAAATATTTTCTATGCTCCTTCACATTCAAAGCTGTTTGCACTGACACACTTTTTAAACCGGAACTTGCTTTTGAACCGAGCTTATATTTCCATCGTGTTGAAACGGGTTCAGATGCCGTCGCAGACAAACAACATAAAACACTTCATGTAACATTTGCTTTGCTCCATTTACGTTTCTTTCTCAACGTGAAGAGACGATTACCAAACACAGATGCCGA
Source organism: Cottus gobio (assembly GCA_023566465.1). Classification (NCBI taxonomy): domain Eukaryota; kingdom Metazoa; phylum Chordata; class Actinopteri; order Perciformes; family Cottidae; genus Cottus; species Cottus gobio. Next base: position 2,479,351 of record CM042233.1, read on the forward strand.
TGCAAACCAAGTTTAGAGAAAAACGCCAGGTTGCACGCCACGGACGCCAAGTACTTCCTGCTTGTCGCATCCTGGCTGGCGGACAGCTCATCTGGTGACAGGCTGTGGTCGAGGCCTCCGTCTTACTCATCATCGGCTTCAAAGACTTTCTGCTCTATCAGTGTTCTCTTCCCCTTTTACATCCGTCCTGATTACGTTGTTTGGCCGTTTCTTGCAGATACATTTTGACATTCCTCCAGTTTAATTAATTTCTTCTCTGATCTGAAACAGGCGAAGGCTGTCGGGATATTTAAGACTAAAGCAATGTTTATGTAATATTTGATCACCTTGATCGAGGCTCAAAATAATCTCTAATCAAGTCAATGTTTGTCTTCTTCTATTATATTAGGCTATACATTGCTCGGCCTATACATGCTGTATTGCTTCTCATCTGGAATACAGCAATGCACTCAACACTGGCATCCTTCTCCTCGACTCTAACTGGTGCAGCCGCACAAATTATATTGCACAAGCCAACATAATATACAGTGGGTACGGAAAGTATTCAGACCCCTTTAGATTTTTCACTCTTTGTTTCATTGCAGCCATTTGCTAAAATCAAAAAAGTTCATTTTATTTCTCATTAATGTACACTCAGCACCCCATCTTGACAGAAAAAAACAGAAATGTAGAAATTTTTGCAAATTTATTAAAAAAGAAAAACTGAAATATCACATGGTCATAAGTATTCAGACCCTTTGCTGTGACACTCATATTTAACTCATATGCTGTCCATTTCTTCTGATCCTTCTTGAGATGGTTCTATTCCTTCATTGGAGTCCAGCTGTGTTTAAATAAACTGATTGGACTTCATTAGGAAAGGCACACACCTGTCTATATAAGACCTTACAGCTCACAGTGCATGTCAGAGCAAATGAGAATCATGAGGTCGAAGGAACTGCCCAAGGAGCTCAGAGACAGAATTGTGGCAAGGCACAGATCTGGCCAAGGTTACAAAAGAATTTCTGCAGCACTCAAGGTTCCTAAAAGCACAGTGGCCTCCATAATCCTTAAATGGAAGAAGTTTGGGACGACGAGAACTCTTCCTAGACCTGGCCGTCCAGCCAAACTGAGCAATCGTGGGAGAAGAGCCTTGGTGAGAGAGGTAAAGAAGAACCCAAAGATCACTGTGGCTGAGCTCCAGAGATGCAGTAGGGAGATGGGAGAAAGTTCCACAAAGTCAACTATCACTGCAACCCTCCACCAGTCGGGGCTTTATGGCAGAGTGGCCCGACGGAAGCCTCTCCTCAGTGCAAGACATATAAAAGCCCGAATAGAGTTTGCCAAAAAACACATGGACTCCCAGACTATGAGAAATAAGATTCTCTGGTCTGATGAGACCAAGATTGAACTTTTTGGCGTTAATTCTAAGAGGTATGTGTGGAGAAAACCAGGCACTGCTCATCACCTGCCCAATACAATCCCAACAGTGAAACATGGTGGTGGCAGCATCATGCTGTGGGGGTGTTTTTCAGCTGCAGGGACAGGACGACTGGTTGCAATTGAAGGAAAGATGAATGCGGCCAAGTACAGAGATATCCTGGAAGAAAACCTCTTCCAGAGTGCTCTGGACCTCAGACTGGGCCGAAGGTTCACCTTCCAACAAGACAATGACCCTAAGCACACAGCTAAAATAACAAAGGAGTGGCTTCGGAACAACTCTGTGACCATTCTTGACTGGCCCAGCCAGAGCCCTGACCTAAACCCAATTGAGCATCTCTGGAGAGACCTGAAAATGGCTGTCCACCAACGTTCACCATCCAACCTGACGGAACTGGAGAGGATCTGCAAGGAAGAATGGCAGAGGATCCCCAAATCCAGGTGTGACAAACTTGTTGCATCATTCCCAAGAAGACTCATGGCTGTACCAGCTCAAAAGGGTGCTTCTACTCAATACTGAGCAAAGGGTCTGAATACTTATGACCATGTGATATTTCAGTTTTTCTTTTTTAATAAATTTGCAAAAATTTCTACATTTCTGTTTTTTTCTGTCAAGATGGGGTGCTGAGTGTACATTAATGAGAAATAAAATGAACTTTTTTGATTTTAGCAAATGGCTGCAATGAAACAAAGAGTGAAAAATCTAAAGGGGTCTGAATACTTTCCGTACCCACTGTAATTCAAGCCAGTTGTGTTTCGTATTGATAAAAAAATGATGATCACTTTGAAAGCTTTAAATTGCTCCAAAATATATCAAGGCTTTATTGACCTCTTATGCACCTTGGCGTTCCCTTAGATCGGCCTTTGCTATTAAGAGCCTCCAGACTGGCTATTAAAATCAGACACGCCACATCATTAGTATCATTTATATTATCAACAGTCAATAACTTGCTGTGTTTTATCCTCCATCCCTGGCCAATTTAATAATTTTTAATTCTGTACACCTTTTTTTGTTTTCTTGACCCTCTGTTGTTTGTTCTTTTTTTGTTCTTTTGTTGTCGTTTTTATGGAAACCTTTCTAACCTTGTGTTAAGCAAATGCTATAAACTTTATTTTGATATAAAAGGGAAATGCTGCACCAATTAGGGAAACTATTTACATCCTGCCTGGCTTTGACTAAACACCTGGCAAGCAATACCCTAATAAAAATATAATACAAATACTAAACTAATTACAGGGTCAAGGCAATGGTTCAAACCATCTTTGGACTCTTCTGTGCTTGTGCCTTGTATCGGCCTTCGACATATTATTCCTGCAAAACGAATTGAGGCTCCAAGAAAAGCAATATTTCTTGTTGCTTTTACTAAGAGTATTGCTTTTGTCCTCACAGGATCCAATGCCGGCAGTGAGTGCTGATCAAACGGTGGAAGGGCCCAATCCAGAAGGACTCAAGAGGAGCCACCTAAACACAAGGGTTCTTGAAGAGTTTGCCCAAAATATGTCCGAGAACATAATCCAATCATTTAAAAGCCAAATGGAGACGCTGGCACCTGAGGCGGACTGCCGGGCGTCCAGGTTTAATCAGAACCAGGAGATGTTAGCCGATGAGTTCGCCTCCGCAGTCATTGAGGTCGCCCTGAGGGAAGTGTTTAGTCCGATCGTAGCGGATCACCTAGAGGGGTCAGCCGGGGGGAAGATGGTCCCTTTGGTGGACAATATGAATCCAGGCAAAGAAACTCAGACCTCCAAAGACCCCCAGCACTGTCACCCGTCTCTGTCCCAGCCGGGGCTCCCCGGCGAGGGATCCCTGGACTACCCCGACGCCCCTCCGACCACGCCCCTCCTCCCCGAGCTCGAGAGGAGCAGACGCAGTTTCTCCAGGTTGCTTGAAGGAGGCCTGGCGAAGGTTTACCCGCCTTCAACCCCTCCGCCGACTCCAATGGACGAGGAGGACGAGGCCCCCGGCGACCCCCAGGTGGAGCTGATGGAGCATCGGATGCACTCGCTCTCCACGCAGGATTCGGCAAGGGACACTTTTGAAGAAGGATCTCGCCGTAAAGCCAAGATGGCGGCTTTTGCGGAAGCTCTTTCGTGCAACATCGTTGACTCGGTCTTGGGTGATAAAAGCAGAGAGCAGATGGCCGACGATAACGATCTTCAACTACTGGCCCACCAACTGGCTGGAGCCATCATCACCTCCTCCCTCGATGAGGCTAAAATGCTCGTCTAGCGTCTTTTTATTTCATAAGATCGTGTTTATGATGACTGGCAAGAAAAATATTGACATCCACCAACACGTCACCTGCAGCACGATTGTTACATTTAATAACATCTCAATAAAGTCTGGCGAAATCTCATCCAGATGAAGAAGAGTTTGATTGTGAAATATTCATTTTTATTGCTAAAACTGACCGACTGAGATAAAAAACAAGATTTGGCACTTTTTTATTGTGGAAGCCAGTGGGGAACCTGAGGTAATAAACTAAGATGGATAAAAAGTACGTTGGCAGTAAAACTCAACTCAAACTCAATTTGGATTTAACTTTGACTGAGATCCAACTGCAATAGCCGCAGACGTCCTGTAGGTGGCAGTAAAGGAGCAGTATTTTATACGTGAGGATTACCTTCGCTATAAATATTCATGCCAGTTTGTTGGCACTTTATTTATCGATTGTGCATTGGACATAACTTGTGTTGTTTATCTTTGCTTTATTAATCAACACCTATATTGTCAATACCAAGAATGTTGCATTTGTCCATCACTAATTGACCACTAACACTTGTTTTTTTTTCACTGAGATAACTCCTATGAACACAACTTGAATACGACCACGAGTAAAAGGAGTCCTACACCGCTGTATAATCGAGCGTGACGCCTGGAAGCTATTTGGTTATTCCCCCTTTTAATCGCCCTTGAAACCGTTATAGATTCAGTGATTCATTCCTCCCCAGGACGGCACTAAATAGTGATATTAGGGCTCGAAGAAAACACACTTTCATACCACTTACTTATTGATTTCAGATCCAGGAGAGGAGGCAGTCATGGAGCTTAACCACCACAGGGATTCCTGCAGGAGGAACAAAGAAAACCTTTAAAAAACTTGTTTCCTTTCCTTACTTTTCGTCTTCTACTAAGGTTGCCGCCAACATAACAGTCAATAAATGCCACATTCAATGAAAAAGAAGCTTAAGTGAACCTTTTATTCTTTCTTAATCATCCTTTGGTGCACACATAAACTCAAACACACTGTTTACGTCGAGGTCCACGGTCTAATGTTTGCATGTGTGCGTTAGCTAGAAACACAAAAGCAGTGTTTTCTCTCCAGCACAGATGGGATGAGTGGGCGGGAAAACCAGGTCAGCGGGTGCAGGCTAATCATTGACGACTTAATCTGGGTGGGACGAGCACGGCTCTTCTAGGGTTGGGATGTAGACCCTTAAGGTCCCGTCAGCCTCCGCTGGGTTTTTCTTGTTTTGGTGCTAATTATGGTGCTAATTGAAGTGCTAATATGCTGAGTGAGACACACGATCCAGGAAGTCCAGTGAAGAGCTGTGAGGGTTGGAAGACCTCTTGAACACGGGCTGTGGTTTATAATCCTCACGGAATGGATTTGAAGACTCCTTAAAGCAATCAAGTTGGCAAAAGAGAGCTGCGGGGAAGACGGATCTTTGGAGGCCAACGTCGGAAGTCAGCGTCGCCATTTTGGATTTTTCAAAAAATCTTTTGTTGCAACAATTGCAAGCCGAATGCGACTTTCCCGTTAGAAAAGTGCGTTGCTGCACCACTGGACTGGTCTCATTCCACTTAACTCTCTTACAGAGCTCCAAGTCGGCCTGAACTAGGACGATGAACACGTTAAACTTAAACTTAAAAATAGCTCCGGAGGAAAAGTTTATAAATGTCTAAATCTAAAGATTTTTGAGACTTAAATACCACAAATGTACTCGAACGGAGCACAATACACACATGTTGTCCAGTCAGCAGTGTGTGTGTGTGTGTGTGTGTGTGTGTGTGTGTGTGTGTGTGTGTGTGTGTGTGTGTGTGTGTGTGTGTGTGTGTGTGTGTGTGTGTGTGAGAGAGTCCCTTGGCTCAGATACATAATATGTCATGGAATGCTTAGTCTGAACTTTTAACTCCCACCGCTGATCACCATTATGTTTCCTCACCGCGGGACGCTGACCGACCTGACACACGTGCACACACACACACACACACACACACACACACACACACAAGCTGCAGGGCTGGGTGGACAGATGTGGCGTCAGAGGACACACACACACACACACTCACACACACAAACATCTGGAGAAATGCTTGTTGTGTTGTCAGGTGGTCGGCTGCCAGAAGGAGGAGGCGTGATGACACACAGAGGACGGACAGCAGGGGGGATTCTCTGCACTATAATGGGAACTAAATGTCAGACGTATACTTCATCTCTTCGTCTTCGGGTAGACCCACTAAAATTAAACATATTCACCTGCTACAGAAGTGAAAACAGTGCATATCCATAAAGCGGATATCTAAACAAACGCCCTACATCACCTTAATAAGTATGTGTCATGGAGCTGGGGAAGAATTTGAAGGGTAACTCTAGTATGTTTCAACCTGGAAACCATTCTCCCATGTTTTTGTGTCGAAATGACTAATGGAGACAAGAATTTTTGAAATTGGTCCAGTATTGAAGGAGACGGCAGCCAATGAACGGGCTGCAATGTGATGATATCGGCAACTCCTCTCCGGTAATGTGCGTCCACTAAAACGTCTTGTTTCCCTCAAACATGGTGGATCTTGGGGCACCCTCTACTTTGACCTTTTCCAGTTTAAAATATGAACTATTAAGTTACAACAGTTGTCTAGTTATGATCCAAAAGACACATAGCAGCTTTAGCACAAACTTGAAATGCCGTTTCTGGCCACTTGGTGAAAATACCTCAAATTTGAACTCTTCTTGTATCTCTGTTTTTGGTCTCCACCAACTCCAAAGCTTAAAATATCTGGCTAGCTAGCCGTTAAATGCTATGTCCACCAGCTGGTTGCTAACTTTGTTGGTCTGCATGTTTGGGCCCCAAAGATGTTTTAATAATAATAATCTGAAATATGCTAAAATGCTACATAGAGCGAAGGGGAATTGTAGCTTTTGCAAGACTGTTTCCATTGATACCTTTTTACGAACTGGTGTCCGTGGTGACATTCACAGAAAAGTCCATCTCTGGGAAGTGAGATCCAAAAAACACAGATGCAGTTACTGCTCGTGGCCACAGGCGCCGCCAAAGAGAAGGAAACAAAGAGCTCCGAGGTTGAAACTTCGTAACCACAGGCCCTTCTCTCAACTTGAGCCATGTGGTTCCGGTTTTGGGAGTCGTTGCCAGAAAGGACTCATGTGTGGTTGCCTCAAGTTCCCTACATAATAGAACCACCAGAGAAACTGAAAAACACAAATATAGATGTGATCCGTGACCCGTGTCTGATACTTATTTTCAGTGTAGGTGACTACAAGAGCTGCTGAGTGCACCTTTGGGTCTTTTCTGTGAGGGAAGCGTTGGCAACCGCCTCCGAATTCATAAATCTGAGCGTGGTGGGATCATCAAACCTGCAGAGTGAAGAATGCAGGCTCACCCTAAGAAATATCACTAAGAAATATTAAGTTTTGTTGTATATTTCTACAGAATAAAGCCCTTGATTATCGGCTCAACAGTCAGCATGCTCACCATGATTACATTTACCATGTTCACCATCTTATTTAGGTTCAGGAATGTAGTTAAACAACCTCTTTACAACATGGTGGAATAAATACCAGGACTGGTCGGACCTATCTGACCATCTCGGTAAGGCCTTGACCACAGACCCACGCACACAGCAAAACCTGCTGGGTGTAAAATGTCAGACATTCATGCCTACTGTCCACAAATTATATTATTAAATTGCACTTTAAAGCAACTAGCTTAAGCGCTAACAATTTCTATTTAGCACTAAACAGACGTTTTAGTTGATCTGCCGATGGCGATCGCTGGTTATTACAAACATCCAGACGTCTGGTTACCAGAGTATGAAATACAGTTGCAACTTGAGAAAATAGTTTCTATTGTGGTACAGAAGGGTTACTTTTTCATTGGGATAGTTTGAGAGCTCTGGAAGGCTTTCAGAGGAGAAATAAGTTGTTCTGCGAATGACCCAAAGGATTTTTGATAGAAGTATTTATGTTTCATAAAACCTGATAGGTCTTATCTCTGTGGCAGTCTTTCCTGCATTAGAATCCATCCTCCATCCACATCATATAGCCGAGTCATATTTTGACAATTAGAGGTGAAAAGCTTTCCATTGTGAGCGGCTGCAGACTTCGTTTCACACAGATTTGAATTGGAATGCCTCACTGAAGCATTCTGGCTTTGGCATCTTTGTTTCCGAGGTCTTTCCAGAGGATAATGTCTGTGCTCAACCTTTTTTTTAACAGAAAGAATAATTTGCACAATTGCAAATCTCACTGCGTGCACTCGGCTTGAGGCTTTAGCGTGAGCGCTAACTTTGCAAACTTTGTTAGAAATGAAGCTGTTTATGACCTTGAGGTGTAAATATCATCCAGACAAAGACCTTGGACACCTTTCGCCCTCAAGGACTCAACTTCAAACCCAAAGTTCACGGAAAGTATTTGAGTATTTCTTTTCATCTGCTGTGGATTTAGCCATCTGTTTTTTTTAATATTTATTTCAGTCAAAATGTTATTCAGTCTCACCTGCAGACCACTGCCTGGCCACCAAGATCTGCACTGAGCACGTCAAGTCCCAGTCAGGGGAACAGATGGCTTTAACATGTGGTGCAGGTTTCACTTGATACGTCTTCCTGGACCACTTTGCAGGCTGGGATTCAGAAGAATCTGCCTCCCATCCTTTTGCCGGGCACACACACGGAGCGCTTTCCAGCTGTTTGTGGTGATGTAAAGGAAACAAACAAAAGGCTTTTGTTTAGACCAGTGGTTCCCAAAGCGGGTGCCTTGAGGAGGAGCCAAGGGGGCCACAAGATTGATCGATTAGATGTTGCGTGTCTTTATACTGAACTAAAGTCAGACTACTTGGCTGACGGCTTCATTCGTTTTGGCTGCTCGTGAAAAGACTGATATCCATCCACTGGGGTGTTGCTTGTTAACTGACACCATAAGCATGTGTGAGGTCTCTCTAATCCCTGGTTCACATAAAAAAAGCCTGGTCTCACTTCCAGAATTTAAAATACCAACGCTCGGGCATCGGCACAATGGACCCTTTAGTGTCGGTATGACACGCCAGGCTTCCAGCCAACTATGTTGTTCGTCAACACATCTGCGTCTTTAGGAGACGCTCAGAGAAACGGACAAGAAGGTCGGACAGAACGGAAAGTCCTCTCAGAGAAACCCTTTTGTTTGTGTCCTTATAGCCCTAATTTTAATAGGAAATGCATTCAAGATATCGATGCACAAAGGGCGAAACCTCCGATCTGCAAAATGAAAAGTAGACTGTATTTTTTGAAAAACCTTTGGAAAACTTTTTGGAAAACCTTTTGGAAAACTTTTGGAAAACCTTTTGAAACTAGCTTTTTTGAAAAACTAGCTTTTTTGAAAACTTTTGAAAAACTATTTTTTTTAAAAACTAACTTTTTTGAAAAGTTGTTAGATTTGTTTTTTGAATTTTTTTTGAAAACTTTTGAAACTAACATTTTTGAAAAACTTGCTTTTTTGAAAAGTTGAAAAACTAACTTTTTGAAAAACTAACTTTTGAAAACTTTTTGAAAACTTTTTGAAAACCTTTTGAAAACTTTTTTGAAAAACTAACTTTTGAAACTAACTTTTTTGAAAAACTAACTTTTTTGAAAACCTTTTTGAAAAGTTTTTGAAAAAATGTTTGAATTTCTTTTTGAAAAACTAACTTTTGAAAAACTAACTTTTTTGAAAAACTAACTTTTTAAAAACATTTTTGAAAACTTTTTGGAAAACGTTTTTGAAGTGCATTTTTTAGATCTTCATTCAGCATCTGTGAGACCATCTGCATGTTTTTACCGTGTCCGTTTCCTCCAAAACAGTCCGAAGACATGCAGGTTAGGTTCATCTGACTCTAAATGACCCGTAATGTCCCCATGTGTCAGCCCTGTGATGTCATAGCTGTCTTGTTGTGCAATGACAAAACAACAGCAACATCAACAACCTTCCTTTGAGGGTCTAAAACAGCTTGGGAACTCCTGGTTTGGATCTGAACTGTAAACACAGTGTCTGCTGGGAAAGTATGACTCTGGCTCCCTGCCCTGCTCGGTGGTGATTTAAGACAGGAAGGCTTTGCAGGGCATACAGCAATATGTGTCTGCAGCAATACAATCTAGACGCAGTCATCTCCCCATGAGGTCTTATCTTATCCAACAATAAAGTCAGCGGCCTGTGTGCAGCTTTGAGATGCTCTTTCGGAAGTCAATACCAGATACGTATCAGCGGCACTTGTTTCCAGAGATGATCTGGAGGGCACCGGGGCAAATATTTGACTCTGCAGCCTGTAACGCTGTAAAAAATGAAATAGACCACGAGGTCTGAAGAAGACACACAAATAAAAAACAGAGTGGGAGGTCAGTGCTCGACAGGTGAGGCTGAGACAGAGCTGCTAAAAGGTTCAACTTTAAATTAAATAAGGAACTCTTATTTTGAGAATTTTTTATTGGTTTGTTGAAATGTAACAACAATTATTACAATTTTGTGTTAATATTCATGTTAATACTATTGTGTACTTTTTTTCATGCTTTGGCAACATTGTTTCAATGATTTTATGCCAATAACGATACATTGAATTGAATTGCATTTTGATACATTTTATTCTTTATTAAAAAATGCATTCAATAAAAAAGGATATTCTCCCGCCCTGCAACAAAAAACTGTTTGATTCATTAATCTGACTATTATTTGACCTTTTTATATTATATATGAAAAACTGTTATATTTTCATAAGATAAGATAAGATAATTCTTTATTAGTCCCTAAGTGGGGAAATTGCAGGATTACAGCAGCAAGAGACATATAGTAATACAATAAAAATACATAAAAAATCAAGTATTAGAAATAAACAGTAAAACGGTAATACAAAAATGAAATAAATAAAAAATTATGCTCATTTTAGAAGATAAACGGAGTGATATTTTTGGTCCTTTTTTCTTATATTTCCCCTTTTCTTTTTCTTTTTTTATTCCACTCTTAATACCAAGTTAGCACCACGTCCTGAAGTAAAAGAGAGAGCGCCCTCTGCCGGCTCGCCCTGGAACTGCGGCTCAGTCCAAACTGCGTGAAGAGAACAACAGACATGACATAATGTGTGATGACGAATTTAACCTTTAACAGTCTGCTCTACTCTGCACCAACGCGCTGTGAAACACGGAAAGACGAAAATAAATCAATATTCATAATGTTTTAAAAAGAGAGACAATAACTTGTTAGATATCAGCTGCAACATATGCATGTTTTAGTCATAATGAAGAGCGTAATGTACCTTTAAATCATATATCTGCTGTTGAAGGTAGAAACTGAAAGTGTGTGTGTGTGCGAGAGAGAGAGAGAGAGAGAGAGAGAGAGAGAGAGAGAGAGAGAGAGAGAGAGAGAGAGCTCCAGGGTGATGAAGAGGTTAAGCCAGCCCCCTCTCGGTCGCAGCCCATCAGTCCCGCTGCCTCCTCCAGCCGCTCCAAGCCTACTTTACGCAGCAGCTGAGGACGGATCCCAACTTTGAGACTTCTTCCAGGCCGTCTCTCCCTCCTCTCCTCCCCCCTCGCCCCTCGCTCCCCACGCGGAGCCCCATCGTCGCTCCAGCGGACGCATGGAGGTCTAATTCCGCTCCACGTTTTTTTCCCCCGCTCGAGTTTTCTGGAGTTTTTTTTTGTTTTGTTTGTTTGTTGTTGTTGTTCTGCTGCTCCCTTTTGCTTCGCATCGTTGTGGTCTGCTCATGCGTCCGGGAATGCCATGGCCACTCCGAGCGCACAGCAGCAGCACCAGGATTATTTCAGATCGGTGAGCAGCGAGTCCACCACCTACATGATGGTCCCGGCTGGCGGGCCCAGCGGCCCGAGGCGCCGCGAGGCGCCGTCCAAGACCTGGGTGGCGATGGTGGTGATCGTGGTGGTGGTGCTGCAGATCGCGTCCACCACGGGGCTCTTCCTCTACCTGAACATGTCCATATCCCAGGTAAGAGCAGCGGAGCGGCCATGTGCTGCAGCGAAACTAAAGTTTAGGGGGTTTAGGGGAAAAACATCGATCAGCTGGGTGTCAAAGTATGAAATATGATCAAGATGTTATTGCAACAAGTCTTTTGTTGTGCGTGTAATTGATTTTCTGGAAGCTCTCCCCGCTCCCTGCCTGGCTTTGTGAAAACAATGCCATCCGGAATGTGGAGGCGGCGGGACGGGAGGGAAGGGGCCGCCGGTCCGCGCGCTGATCCAACTAAACAGCCTGTAAACTGCGCGCTTACTGGGACATATTGGAGCCTTTTGGGTCGGCAGAGTAGTCCGGCTGCCTTTAAGGGGGCTGCAGATGTTGTGTGTGCAGAGGTGAAGTATGCGGGTCAGCGTGGAGCTGGGACCGCCTGGACCCCCCTGGACCCCTCTGGGTTCAGCTGAGCTGCTTTAGATCCCCCGAAATAATCAGATGGATAACACACTGTCTGTTGGCTGTGGACCGGAGGCTGGGTTTAAATATATATTATATATATATATATATTTATTGCTCCAACCTTCAGAGCAACTAGTCTCTGCAGCAACAGTTGCTCAGCTGAGGTTAGATTGCTGAACTCTGGGTGATGCACGGATCTCATGTCATAAAACAACTTCCACAGCGCAGGGGAGGGAAGGGAATACGGGAGAGGACCCCATCACATCCCTGTGCTCATCCCGTTCTCTGTAAAACACACACACACACACACACACACACACACACACACACACACACACACACACACACACACACACACACACACACACACACACACACACACACACACACACTGTGTAAAGACTAAGTTGAGGTCAACAGCAAGAGGTGCTGCATATGGAGTCTGGCTCTTCGGAGGAAGCTCACATATTGGTCTTTGGACAAATGCCTGATGCCCGAGTCCCAGTGAGGGGCCATAACGCTACTCCGAAGAGGAAGTAAGAGCTTCTTCTTCTTCTTCTTCTTCTTCTTCTTCTTCTTCTTCTTCTCCACGGGCTGGGAGCCGTGGCTGGAAAACAAACGATCCTCTAAAAGGTTTTCCTTCAGGTCTTTCCGCGTCAGTGAACTCTGCAGGTGTGGAGCCGCAGGGACTCAGTGCGATGCAACCTTATTATTAATAAATATATTGAAAGCACAGTGGAAACAGATAGAATACATAAATGTACTTTATAAAAGCACGACGCACTGCCTCAAATAGCAGAATGTGTTATTTTGGGAAGGTCCTTCTTGGATCGACACCTCCGTGATATACGAGCTGCCGTTAACTCTGCATTTGCATTAGCACTAGCATTAGCGTGTTGACCCCTGGGGGTCAGAGGTCCCCGTGCAGGTCCATCAGGGGTTCTGCTCCCGATTCCCTCACTGCTGCGCATCACCAGCCAGCTCCAGAGCTCCATCCTGCCGGATCAGGAGCGAGTACAGGGCCGCTGCTCGGGAGTTAAGCGGAGGAGCGGCGGCTCGATCCCCGGGATGGTCGGCGGCGGCAGGAAGTCGCATGAGGAATAGTTTAGACATGGAAAACACGGAGCTGTGTATTGTCTGCACGTCGGGGATTGGGAATCCCCCCGGTTCTCAGGCGAAGGCCGGCTATTTTTAAATCTGGAAACAGGCCCCTTCTTTGAGTCGCCTGCCCGATGCCCGGTGCAGACAAAAGGCGCTGGGATCAGTTGAGCGGTGGCCCAATGAGGAACGCTCCGGTATCACCTCACAAAACAAACAAACAAACACACACACACACACACACACACACACGCTGGGTGGACTTCCCCCGTGTGTCTGTTGATGCTGGATGAGGATATTTGTGCAAACCGGTTGTTTCCCTGACAGATTGGAGCGTTTCTCGTAATTAAAGTCGACTTCCTGTTGGAAGAATAATCGCCTTTTCACCGGCGTTCTGTAGCCATGACGACGGCTGTGGTCCCGTAAGCCGAGGCATGAACACACGGGAAACACAAAGGAGCCGTTCACATGCTACGTAGCTAGCCTGTAGTTAGCCTGTAGTTAGCCTGTAGTTAGCCTGTGGTTAGCCTGTAGTTAGCCTGTAGCTAGCCTGTGGTTAGCCTGTAGTTAGCCTGTAGCTAGCCTGTAGTTAGCCTGTAGCTAGCCTGTGGTTAGCCTGTAGCTAGCCTGTAGTTAGCCGTTAGCTGCTAGGATGAGTGCGTGGAAACAGACACTGACTTCCTGTAACCAGTAACTTATTGTTACCGGTAACTTCTTGTAACTGGTTATTTCCTGTAACCTTTAACTTCCTGTAACCAGTAATTTCTTGTAATCGCTAACCGGTAATTATATATATATATATATATATATACATGTATTAGTATTAAGGTGAATGTCTTTCATGTTTGCCGCACAATAACGTTCGCATCACAAAGCCTCGTCGTTAATGCACAGTGCAGCAGATACACTTACATTGTTGCTTCTCACGGGGGTTTTCTGTATTGTGTGTGTGTGTGTGTGTGTGTGTGTGTGTGTGTGTGTGTGTGTGTGTGTGTGTGTGTGTGTGTGTGTGTGCGTGTGTGTGTGCGTGTGTGTGTGAGAGAGAGAGATTGGCATTCCATTCCTCACACTTCACTGGTCCACTTTATTATTGTTTGGGTTCACAGATGGGCTGACTCACCCCTACATGCAACAATACACCGGTGTGTGTGTGTGTGTGTGTGTGTGTGTGTGTGTGTGTGTGTGTGTGTGTGTGTGTGGTCTGACCCACACAGAAGAGGTTTGAGTTTACCGTGGATGTTTCTTAGGGTGTGTGTCCATGTGTGTGTGGTCTGTATAGCCCCTAAAACAGTGTTGTGTGATTAAAGTGTGTTGTTACATGTGTGTTGTTACGTGTGTGTTGTTACATGTGTGTTCTTATGCGGTTATCTGTGTGATAACAGACCTGCAGGCATAGAAATATGAGCAAAGTCCTCAAAAATGTGTCGCGTTGACAAAGAAACCCGCCGAGGTCGTTTCAGATCAGATTCTCAGGTGTTTCTTTCTGTAAAAAGTCACCTTTTTACACAGTTGGTCGCACAAAATAAGACATTTGAGTCATCTTGGGATGTTTTACATGCAGAGTTATTAATAATCAGCAGATTAAGTGATGATCAAAATGATGGCTCTCCAGCTTCATCCCGGTTCTCCTGTCCATCAGGGGGCTGCTCCTCTGGTTGTATAGAAGAGTAGACCTCACATGACCTTCACATGACCTTCACATGACCTTCACATGACCTTCACATGACCGTGACATTATTAGAAATAGAAGCTACCTGCTAGAACATAGAGCTGGCGGATATTTCCATCATCCAGTCACACATTTCCCATCCGGCCTCCTGTGTGGCCTCAGATGTTGTTGCCAAGAAATGTCCGAGGCTCCCTCCTATAGCGCAGTATGGAACTATATATATATATATATATATATATATATATATATATATATATATATGTATATATATATACATGCTGTATGTTTATCCCAGGGTTTCACACTGGATCAGGTTTTATTGGTGAAGGTCAGAGTAACCATTTGAGGATCAATGGATGTGGTATAACAAGAGTGTGTGTGTGTGTGTGTGTGTGTGTGTGTGTGTGTGTGTGTGTGTGTGTGTGTGTGCGCACACAGGTGCACACACATGTTCATCATAGTCGAATAAAATCCTCCACCGCAAATATTTAGATTTAATTAAAAGCTTTTAATATACTAATATAATCCTCCACCACAAGACTCCATTGCCAAAATACACAACCCCAACCCTCTCTCTCTCTCTCTCTCTCTCTCTCTCTCTCTCTCTCTCTCTCTCTCTCTCTCTCTCTCTCTCTCTCTCTCTCTCTCTTTTCACCTCCTGCAGTCTCTGGTGTTATGGTTCAAGTCAAAATCGGAGGAGCGAGAGAGAGATTTTTCATGAGTGACACAAGCTGTGTTTTTCTTCTTCTTTTCTTTTATGGAGGTAGGAGTGGAGAAGTTACGTGATTCTTTGGCAGTGTGTGTGTGTGTGTGTGTGTGTGTGTGTGTGTGTGTGTGTGTGTGTGTGTGTGTGTGTGTGGTACATCTAAACAGGCCCCGGGCCGGTGGCCAGGCTTCCAGAGGTGTTTATCTGGGTGTAACGCACACAAAAAGGCTGCACGGCTCATAATGGGCGCTCGACTTCGTGACTCAACGAAGACGACGAGCCAAACGATGATGTCATCGTCCAGAGGACAGAAGTGCTCTGAGGCGGTCGGGACCTTTGTGGACGACAAACCATCGACATGTTTACAAAACTATATATATACACGATATAGAAGAAGTTACACATTACTTCAAACAAGACAATACATTAAAATAAATAAAGTATACAAAGAATCAGACAAGGACAGAAAACACAGACATAAATAATCATCCTCCATTATATACCTACTTTAATAATGATATATTAATGAATGGTAATATGGTAACTTCTGTTTATTGGTTGCATAAAAACAAAAAAGATGGCAAGGACCGTAATCCAAGATGATCAACTTTTCAGCAAAATATCTTCACATTTTAAATAATAAGTCATTTTAAATGCACCCAAGAAGAAGAAATTAACTTCATATTATTTATTTATTATTTTTGGGAAAAAGACACAATAAATGTAGCTCTAAAAATGTAAAGATCGTTGCAGCTATCATGTGTTTGAGCCTCATCTGCGACCTTTGTGCGCATCATCTTTGCTCCCAATCTCTACCCCCACCCCCCCTCCCCCGCCACAAAAATATGTTAAGGACCCCCGAGGCAACTGAGGTAATAAAAGTTAGCAAACAGCCTGTTTCTTCACCGCAAAGTGTCTCAACAGTGACCATCCGTAAGTAATAAATAATAAAACAGAGAGTCTGTTGCTACGCATTACGTCATCTGATGGAGAGCAGATCCTCGCACACGACCTTGGTTCAGCAGTTTGACACGTGAAAACAGGATATTTGTCTTCCCACGTTGGAATGCTCATTAGGATGTGGCTACAGCTGTGTGTGTGTGTGTGCCAACAGCTGGCGCTATGTGTTATCACCATGTTTGCCCAGTCAACATGGCTATAAAGGGCTGATAAACGCCGCTCAGGCGACTCCAGGCCCCTAATAGACCTCCGTTACATCGGGGGTCTGATACCGGTGCTGCACCTGTGCTCCGTGTTGTGACATCGTTACGACGCCTGCAGAGCCAGGAGAACGTTAACCACCATCTCCGGGCTGATAACCACCAGTAGGGATTTATTGTACCGTTTAATTTGTCTCCTCCCCCGATATATAAAAGGAAGTTTCATTTTTGTATCTCTATTTTGTTGTATTAACACATTACAAGGAATGAAATCGATTGTATTACAGTATCAGAGCGTCTGTGAGTGAGTGAGTGTGCACCTTTGAGTCTGTCCACGGCTAATCTCCAATTCTGCAGCAGTGAACTGCTCAATATCTTTTTTTAGCGGTCATGTATGGCTGCATGCTCATGCTCAAAAACCCAATAGTGCTGTGATAAAGTCAAAAATGTAAAAATGACAATGTTAAAAATGTAACGTAAAAATGTCAGAAAACAGTGAAAAAGTTCTCGGAATGTCCTCAAAGAAAAACTTGATTAGTTTATTAGTTTTGTTTTGACTTGAAATGAATATTATTGATCTGTACATAAAATCACAGTAAGTAGAGACGTTTTATATTCAGTAAAAACCTGTTGCATCAGTCTTACAATACGTGTATCAGTCCAACAATGTGGTAATTATTAACCTGTAATGTTGTTTGTTGGTTCTGGATAATTTGTGTTTAGTACGTATATGTTAAATTAAACAGACTTTGGAGCTTTCACTCTATTCTGAAGTCTAAAAAAAAGACAGCTGTGCACAATGTTTCAGTTTAGGTAAATAAAAGCCTGAAGAAAAGACTTCATAATGGGCGGAGTTGCCAGGAAACAGATGGTTAAAGATATCTTGTACATGAGTTGGAGCATGGAGGGTCTTCTATGTGTTGACCCCCTACAATGAAATGTCCTTCCTCACATCCATCCGTCTTCCCTCAGCTCAGATCTCCCAACTGTAAGAGCCCCATGTGGCTCCCATCATATGGAAACCGAACCCCCATATGCTCTGTGCATCGTATCAAAGGGGAGGCAAGCTGTGCTGCCCTGCTGGAACACGTCCAACCGACTATGGATGACTTTGGGTTCGTGTTTGGGGGGTGACAAGCGGAAAAAAGGGGAGATGAAGATATTTGAAAGGGAAAGTACAGAAATGGGTGCTTTGCCAGAAGTTTTGAGGACTAAAAGCCAATTTAATTTGAAGCAGTATAGCAGAAATTAAAAACCATCCATTAAAAGCTATTGGAATCCCTCCAGCGATCTGTCAATCACATTAAGCCCCGCCCTAAAGCATCCCCTGCTTTATGGTTTAACTCTAAATGGACCATAAATGTACTAAATGAACATCATGCTGTATTGAAAAAGACTTGAAACTAGAGATTGAGACATAAACTCATGTAGACTTCTATACAACCAGAGGAGCCGCCCCCTGGTGGTCAGGAGAAAGAATGCAGCTTCAAACTTCTATACAACCAGAGGAGTCGCCCCCTGGTGGTCAGAAGAGAGAATGCAGCTTTAACACATGAAGCATAGACTTCTATACAACCAGAGGAGTCACCCCCTGGTGGTCAGGAGAGAGAATGCAGCTTTAACACATGAAGCATATACTTCTATACAACCAGAGGAGTCGACCCCTGGTGGTTAGTAGAGAGAATGCAGGTTTTAAGACTCAACCGGAGACTCACTCCGAAGACCCTTCTTGGAACATACCTATTCCTTAAATATACTGTTATGTCCTAAAAAGAGGTGTGTGTGTGTGTGTGTGTGTGTGTGTGTGTGTGTGTGTGTGTGTGTGTGTGTGTGTGTGTGTGTGTGTGTGTGTGTGTGCGCACGCGATTGGCCAGTGGCTGATTGAACGGAAAGTTCCAGTAGGTCTTACATGATCTGACCCTGGGAATGAGCAGACAACTCTGTCCTGGCAATAGGAGGGCTTGTTAGTGTCAGCTGAAAATCTGTCCAATTCAAGGATTTCTCTCACACACACACACACACACACACACACACACACACACACACACACACACACACACACACACACTGTGTGATATCATTGTTTGACTCTGAACTGTCTCGGTAACACAACCCTCCTGTCAGCTCTCATTTCTCTACCAATTAAACAACTGGTGAACTCTTTCCTCCGCCGCCGTCCAACCCCTCCAAGATTATCTTTCCCATCTTGCCTCCCACTCGTGTCCCACTTCCACAACCTCCTCCGTTAGCCGCGACGTTGGGCGTCCCTTTGTCTCGCTCTCGTTGACTGTCAAGAACACGTTTTCTTGGCGCGGCGTTTAATGAAAACATGCCCCCAAAACCTATCATCATATAGTTTAGAAAACCACAAAAACATCGGCGCTGATGTTCCGCTTCCCCGGCTCTGCGCTGAGCTCCAGACCGCTTGCTGTGTTTTTTTGGGCTTTCGTTGTCACTGCGCAACGCTGCCTCGTTAGAGGCTTGGACGGTTGTCGGGCGATCGCAGGTCCTCCATGACTCAGGGACTCGATCGCTGAGCAGGGACTTGGCTTTGTCTGCTGCTGACGAAGAGAAACCCGTAAAATGGAAAGCTGTGGGGAAAACGGGGGCTTTTCAATAACGTGAGTTTGGTGCAAGAGTGCAGATGTTACCTCGATCACGGCACCGTGACTTTGTCTTTTTTAGGGGAATTAAAAACTTTGACGGACGAGTCATCGAATTTCTGCAGTTTTTTTGGATCGGCATCGGCACAAGTCGTGGTTGATAAAACGAGGGCGATCCTCGGCTATTGCGCGTCTTAATATCTTATATCTGGAAATCAGCGTCTTTAATTAAAGCTGACGAGGATCTAAATCTGTGGCGGCTAAACTTTGTTTTCATTTGGGTCTTGTACAGAAAAATAGGCCAAACAATAGTGAAGGCAGTTCAAATCAGTGTTTCTTGATCAGCAAAGACTGCATATTAAACATTTGTGTTACCACATATTACACAAAGTATGTCTGTATCACACAGTGCTACTGGTTTCTGTTCATGGCCTGGATCTTCCACTTGGAAGGCCGCGATGCAAGACGTTAACGTGTAAGTCTTATGTTTCCTGTTTCGAGAGGTCCTGACGGTGGTGATTTCACTGAACTCGGATCGACATCTATGTTTAAACTCGCATGTACACGGAGTGGAATTCATTAGAAATACTCTAATATGCCATATTCTAGTTCAGCCAAACCCCTCAAAGGGGATCTCAAAGGTCTCAAAGGTCTTTCCAGAGGAAAGAAATGCCAACAAGCTGTTCTTGTTTGGACCAGAAGAAGACAGACGTCCAGCTACTGCACATGGACGCCGTGGCCTCTTGCGGAGGAGATAAACATCTCGCATGAAGGTTATGAAAACACATTGTGAGTCTTGATCTCCGGCTTTGCTGCTTCCAAAATATTATGACCAGAGAGGGATAGTTGAGATGAATCTAGATTGTGACCGAGAGGGTTTGAAAAGGCTATTTTTAGTCACAATGGTTTATTTTAAGGGCTCGAGGACAAAGAATTTTTTTAATTTTCTTGGCTCAAAAGTTTTTGGGAGCCAAAGATCCGTGTAGAAGTTAAGTTGCTCTTCATCCTGAGGGGTAATCCATCTGATTCAAGGAGGGAGCTGGATCAGCTTCCTGCTTTAGAGTCTCAGAAAGCTGAAGGAATTTGTTTTTTATCAGATAACAATAATAATGGTAGCAAAGAATCCCATCGGGAGATCGCAGGCAGGTTTCTCCGGGCTTTTCTTTTTACATAGCTGGCAAACAAAGGCAGCACTCGTGAGACGTTCAAGATGTCTCTCGACATGCTGCACGAGACGCGCAACGATGGCTTCGATTAAGATTTATTTTTTAAAAGGTTCAAAACGCAGCACGTCGACAGACAGCAGCCGCCGAAAAAAAAGGGTCTCGAGCCGTTTAAAGGCATGCAGTCGATCCAACGAAGCGCGACGGATTCAAGCGACGACCAAAACGAGGAACACGTTTTTATTTTATTTTGAAGGAAAAGTATGGGATGCATTCACAAACTTTGTTCTATTATACGTTATACGCTCTCGTCTCAAATCATTTAACTTTCCTTAATCTGCCGCTGTTTAAAAAGGGCGATCGGTCAGGGTGACAGCGGCGTGATGACCTTTGACCTCGCTGTCGAGGGTCGTTGACGTCTCGCGTGATGAAGCGCGGCCCTTCTCAGTGTTATCTGCAATATCGTCATTTCCAATAAATGTTTAAACTGCTCATTACAGTGGTTGAGTTTACCTTTCCAGGTCAAGGCTTTACGGATAACACATACAAACTGGCAACCAGCAGATGATAGATATCGTTCTCCAGATATTGGATATCGCATCGGTGGTGCTGGAAGATTATTTAATCCAAACATTTGAAATTTCATGTGAACATAAGAGATCATAAAGTTTTGTGTAGAAGATATTATGATTTGCTTTTGTTCAGTGAGCCTAAATAATCTACATTCTTACACTATTATTTCCATATTATGTGTGCAAGGACTCAATTCAATGAAAAGATCATTTTTCCTCTAAACCCTCGGATGTTGCGACGCTGATCATGATGTGAAAAGAAAACTGCATTGTTAGCACTTTTCTTTTTTTCTTCACATCTCTAAAAACAGCTTTAACCTTTATCTTAAAAATAACCATTCAAAGTGCCCACATTCCTTGTTTTTGTCGTTCTTGTGGGAACGTCTGGACCCCGCCAGAGAAAACACGGCCACAATCTCTGAGAGTACAATAACACTTGCTATAGGCCTCACTGAGTCACAGTGGCTCGCACAAAAGAAAACACATTTATAGACACTTGTTGCCCACCCACAAGCACCCACAGGACCCACAAGCACCCAGAGGGCCCCACAAGCACTCATTGTGCGCTTCATTGTGCGCTCTGCGGGCAACCTTTTAAGTGTTTCCCAAATGTAGTCATCCAGTGGTGAAAAAGCATTTTTTTTTAAAGAAGCAGATTTGCTAAGTGGCTCATTGGATGAAGCTGGAACCAGATCAGAGCGACAGCTGAACACCTGAAGGATACCTCAGGTAAAAGGACCCCAAACGACGCCCAGCTGTTTGCCTGATTTAGATCAGGTTAGCACGGAGCAACCGTTAGCGGCTATGAATCCACCGTCAAGACAGATCTGTGTCGGCGGGCCCCACCGGGTCCAGGAAAGTAGCCTTCTGTCTCCATGGGGTCGACACAACAGATGTTTCTCTTCTGGGCATCCCATAATGCACCACGAGCCAGTCTGATTGTCAGGTGGGGGACCGACAAGGATTAATGTAATCGTCCTCACTTACGGAGAGTCGGGAGATTTCATGTGACGGGTTAATATTCACCAGGTGTTTGTGCTCCGGTCGTCAGTCACCTGATAAATATTGACATATATATATATATAGTTGAGTTGATTATATATATATATATATATATATATATATATATATACTCAACTAAAAGGCTGAAAAGAGAAAGCCAGGTGTAAACACAGCTGTTTGTTCTGCATAACAGCCTGTGGCGTGTTATTCACAAGGCATTACAGATTAATAGAAGCCATATTAATATTATATATTTTTCCTTGTGTGTCGCCTGCTTGCACCACTAGATATTCTGCAGCTCATCAATCTTCCTTTTTAATCGTTCTCCGCTCTGACTCAGTCGCCTCCAGCGTTTCTTCTTGTGTTTACAGGTGACTGACGGGAAAGTCCTGCCTTTGCCTCTCGGCTCTCGTCTTTCCTCCTCCTCCTCCTCCTCTTCCTCGTTCTGAGCCAGATGACGAGAAGCAGAAACTTAGCCCGCTGGAAACGAGAGCGAAAGTTCACGTCGACTCTTAATTCCTCCTCAGATAAGGTTTATTGTGACTCAGATGAAGTTTTACAGCTTTTGTTTCAACCTCAACGCCGTCGTTCCCGATTGTTTTGTTGGACAAGGAAGTGAAAGGAGGAAAGAAAGAATACCAGCGGGAAGGTCCACCCCGTCTTCAAACTTTATTTCAACTGGATGCGATCCAAAACAGCAAAATTGACAAAGAGAGGTCACAGGTCCACAGCAGAGGCAAACACACCCACACCCACACCCACCCACACACACACACACACACACACCCATGCAAACACAAACGAGTTGCGTGCAGAGATTTGCGGTGATGCTCGCAGGTAGAAAATAGAAACTCGTCGGATGACTTCCAGCATTCCGCAACCACAATGGAAAGATAACCAGTTTAAACCCAGTAAACAGAACCAGTAATCCCATGAATGCCTCATCCTGAAGCAGATCACCTTCTAGACTTCACAGTGCATGTGAGCCCACGTGCAGGTCATGTGTTTGCATGTGTATCTTAGTGAAGAATCACTACCTGACGCTCAGTATGGATACTTTCATAATGTGTACATGATCTGGTTTTGTTTGTTTGTTGTGATTTGAAGCTGCGGGAAATATTCCTGAACGAGCCTTCAGTGCGTTGTACTTTAATATTAATGACTCTTGGCTCGGTTTTCAAGCGTTGGAAGGATGGAAGGAAAACAATGCTTATAGTTAAATGTTTCAACCGGGGGGCGGGGCTAAGGACACACACACGCACACACACACACAGCTTCCATTCACCTGCTGGGTATTGTGGTATCATAGAGGTACAAGTTGCTGTCAGAAGTGTGATTGAAATTGACTTTTTTGAATTACGCAATGCTCGAAGGTTGTTCTGGAATATTTTGCCTCCATCTTTAAAGTTTAGCTCCACCCCCTCCTCCCTCTAGTTTCAGTCGCTCCCTCCTCGTTAGTCTGACTCCCTTCACCTGTTCACTCACCTGCCTCTGATCACTAATCAAGCCCCTCTTTAGACGCCTGCCTTCCAGACACACTTTGCCAGATTGGTTTTTGCATGACAGACAGGTCAGGTCTTTGCATGAGTGGTTCTAGTTTCATTTATTTCTTCGCCACAACAAGTGGAAGCCATCCCGCCCACAATCTTAATCGTCCCCTCGTTTAGTTTTTCCCTTCAGCAGAAGTTGGATCGACTGAATGTCTAAATGTGTGAATCACCAGCTTGTTATTTGAGCTGTTTCTCTTTCCATTGGACTCATCGGTAGGCGTCGTGGTGACCTTGATGGAGCCAACTCATCTCTGGATTTAAAAAAGAAAAAAAGGCACCTGCTGCCGTTATCTTGGGAAGTTTCCAAAGCCCAAAACACACATTCCCAGATGACTGCCGTTTCAAGGAAAGACAAGTGAGCCATTGAGAGGAAGGGAAGCGGAGGTAGAAGGTTTGGAAGTGGAGGATCGGCTTTTGGGCCCCGGGCGTCCTCGTGTTTCGTGATGATCGGTGATTCGAGGATCAATTTCCAAAGCCGGGTTAATTCACAGCGCCGAAGGTTTCCACGTCGATCCGGAACAACGGACCTCCGTCCTGTCACCAGCAATCGAGAGATTGAGACTTCACAAAATATACTTTCTTATTCTTAATCTCCGTCCTCATCTACAATGTGGTTCCTTGAAGTAAACAGAGGCCAGGCCAGGCCAGGCCAGGCCGGGACGGGACGCATGTGGTTTCTGATCTCTGATACTCTAATGATTGTTCCTTTGGCCGAGATCCGAAAAATACTCCCCTGAAAGCTGTTCGTATGTGTGCTGGTCCTCTAGTTGGGCTCCGTTCATCCCGTTTGCAATCAAAATGACCTCCTTCTATATATTTATTTATTTATCCCAGTAAATACCTTTGAGTGGTTGGCAATCAGAAGTCCTGTCGCGATGGCTCGTTAACGTGGTGGATTGCTGAGCGAGACGTGGGTCATTAAAAGCAGAGCGAGCAGCTTTAACGAATAAATCCACGTTGGCACCGCGCCAGAGACACTGCAGCCCTGAAGGGGGATTGAACTTATATTTAGTTTAAAGTTATATCAAAACTCGAAACGAATCATGGATACAAAGTCACGCAGTTACCAGAAGCTTGTGTGTTCAACGCTTCACAAAAAGATTCTTAACGATTGCTTTGGTGCAGTTTTCCCAAAAGACAGTCGGACTGTAAATGTCTCGAGTGAAGAACAACCGAACAGGCAGACGGCTGTAGCTTCGAGTGCAAAGGTCATAAATCCCCAGCAGGCCCACTTCAGGAGAAACGAAACGTACGGGTGTTTATGACGACGTCTACAACTTCACTAAACTACCCGACAACGTAGATAACGACTGTGATTAGTTTCATTTTGACAGTTTATTTTGTGGAGGTGTAACTGAATAACTTTTAAAACTTTTAAGGTTAGCTTTAGGCAACACAACTTCTTGATTCAGGTTAGAAAGAAGACCATGTTTTGGTTGTAGCAACAACGTAACGCAACAACGTAACGTAACAACGCAGCACAGCAACGTAACGCAACAACAACATCATGCAACAATGTCACGCAACAACAATGTAACACAACAACGTCACGCAACAATGTAATGCAACAATGTAATGCAACAATGTCACGCAACATGAATACAAAACAGCCTTTAGTGTACTTTTTTTTTTTTAACTCAACATTTACTTCTGGTTTACTCGGGACACGCACAGTGGTCTCCTGGGTAAAAGTCTTGTGTTTGCTTGTTTTAAGTGTTTTTTTAAGTTTGATTTAAAGATGTTTTTTATTTTAAGTTGAAGTTGTTTCTCCCACACACACCTGACCGCCCTCAGACATCAATAATGACCAAATACAGAGTTTGTGATTTGCAGAAACAGTTTTCCGTCCTCATTCCAACAGCCTGAAGGCTGGTGTAAGTCAACATGATGGAGCTGGCTCCTCCAGGCTGCACCCTCAGTGGCTTTCATTTGTGTATCTGCCTGCCTCTCTGTTTGGGTAACGAGATTTATGTGCAGTGCCACTGCTAGCGAGGTCTCAGCTGTTATCTCTACGCCCCCCCCCCACCCACCCACCCACCTAACCCACCCCAACCCCCAAACACAAACTATTTTCTTGTCTTGTCTGTTCCATCACAAAAGCAGAAAAAGTAAAGTACACTGAAATACAGCCAAGTCTCTCCTTCTCTTTCCCTGTGTTCACTGTTCACCCCCCTACACACCCACCCACACACACACACACACACACACACACACACACACACACACACACACACACACACACACTCTTAGTCAAACCTCTCGCCTGCTGGATTTGAGTTACGTGGCCAACTTCTCTTCTTCCTAATCCCTTCAAATGAGAGTTTTGGACTGCCAAGGAACTCTCAGACCAACACACACACACACACACACATACACACAGAGACACAAAATTGCAGCCGGGTTTCCAAGTGGCCCACTGAGATATTCTTTTTCAGGGTTTGGTGTCCAGCGAGGGGCCAGACAAACACACACACACACACACACTCCATTGCACATACACACTGAGGGGCAGGCCACACACACACACACAATATGTGCACACACTCGCATACACTCACACATGGGAGGAACAGTGGAGCATTGTTCACTGCTTCCTGAGAGCGCTGGCATCGGGATCACAGGAGCTCCGTCAGCCTGGACTCTCTCTCTCTCTCTCTCTCTCTCTCGCCCTCCCAGTCGTCCCAGTAGGTCTGGACAGCCATGGGAGACCATGTCCTCCTGGATCTCTCCAACATCTGTGCAACAGGGATGATCCCAGTTTAGCGCTCCTATTTGGAGAACAGTAGTTAAAGCTATGAGTGATTAAAGCCCAAAAATAATATTTGGACAGTTTTTTTTTTTTTCTTCAGCAGCGTTGCAGTTTCATCCCGTAAAAGGACCAAAGACTAAAAATGCTGACATGAGGTCAGTAGAAAGTATGAATACCGTTTGATTTGTGCGTCCACCACGAAAAAGGTCAATGAAAACTAGACCAATAGATGATACCATGCCTGTAGGCAAAACTCAGGGCAAGGACAGCGACTTTCCCAAGAAAACATGTACGTTATATACGTAGTAAAAGATTCGGAATGTTGTTGCTTTTTGTGGAAGACAATACAAATCATATAGATTTAGTTGTTTGGGCACGAGGCCGGATGAAGACGTTTAGTCAGCTGTTTCACCTCAAAGAACACCAACATGGCCGCCTGACTCACATTAAATCACCTAAAAGCTCCTCCGTCTGCCGGTTAATACCAAAGAAATGACTGTCAACCAGATATTTTTTAAGAATTTACAGACACACTCCTTTTTTTTGGAGCCAAAATCATAATTCAACTACTCAACAAAGATTAACAACGAAACAGAGAGTCATCAAGAGTTATTTATCCCAAAAAATGATGTATGTGCTTTTTGTGAAGAGGGAAGTATTTTAACTGCTCAACTGCAAATCAGATTAACAGCTGCTATAAGATTCCTCTTCAAAACATTTATCTGGGAATAAAAAGTTATTCATCAACTCTTTGTCAGAAGTAGTTTCTATTAAACACAAAAGAAGACGTTATGGTTTTACAATGCTAACAGCGGGTCAGCCAATCAGGCTTATTGTGGCCGTTGCCTCATCTGGTGTAACTTGTTCCTGAAACCATAGATATCGGGGCCAGTTTTGCAATTTCCTGAGAGGGGAGTCGGGGCTTTCGAGAAGGAGCACTCAGGAGGGGGGGGTCATCATGTTGGATAAAAACCCTGTGGAGCTGTTCCAGTTGCTCACTCCCAGTTGCACGCTCCCAGTTGCATGGCATTGATGACCCTTCCATCTCTGGAGGCCTGCGTGTCTCACAGTTTCCTCACAGCTTTACTTAACCAAAAACACAATGAGTGAAAAGGGAAATAACTGATATTGCCATGCGAACGTCAGCTCCCTGGCTTTCAAAGGAGAATTGGATGGTGTGGTGACGCATTGACAGAACACACCAGTTTATGGGCTCGTAAAACTCACGGTTTGCGTCATATCCCGGATCCGCCGATGCTAATCGATGATCCGTATTGTCAGCCGATCCACAGGGATCGGACGGGTGATGAAAAGTAGATGAAAAAGGAAGGAAAAGATCCTGCAGGGCAGAGACCAAAAGGAAAACCACCAGGTGGGCTCTGCGGTGGCCAGACACCAGACGGTTGAGTGTGCATCGCCATTGCAGAAACAACCGAGAGAGGATGAACTAATGCATCTTGACATAAAACATGCGTTTGTGAGCTCCAACCCGCTCGGGAATATGTTCAGTGATAAACTGAAACAGGCGCTCTGGGGATGTTAGTCGGTCCACCGCTTTGATCCCAACTGAAGTATCTGAGCAGCTTTTGGATGAATGGCTACAAATTTGGGACACATGTACACGAAGCCTAGAAGGGTGAAACCGAATGAATTTGGGCAATTCAGCCTCTTTTCATCTGGTGAGTGAAGTTAATGTGTGTGGCTTTGAGCGAAATGTCGCTTTTACTATCCAATTATGGGATGGATCGCTATCTAAATGTAGGGTCAACACTCAGCATCCCCTCGAGATGAGTTTTTATACCCTTTGTGATTCTCAGATTTTTCATGAATTGGTCTTCACCTTCGGTTCAGCCAATGAGGAAGTGTCTTGAAGCTGCATTCTCTCTACTGACCACCAGGGGACGACTCCTCTGGTTGTATAGAAGTCTATGCTTCATGTGTTAAAGCTGCATTATCTCTCCTGACCACCAGGGGGTGACTCCTCTGGTTGTATAGAAGTCTATGCTTCATGTGTTAAAGCTGCATTCTGTCTCCTGACCACCAGGGGGCGACTCCTCTGGTTGTATAGAAGTCTATGAGAAAATTACTACTTCTCTCTTGATTTACTACCTCAGTAACCTGTTGACGTGCATAAGAAGGCATGCACATGGTTAACATGTTTATTTAGCTCAGAGCTGTTAATTATAATAATGAAATCAATTATACAAATTATACATTGGAAGTTCTTCTCAGAAGTGATGATTCATGTTTACTTCTTTTCAGCAGCACCCTAATGTTCTCATGACCTTACTGAACTCATTAGGGCAGCAACAAACGAGTAATACGTTGATTACTTTCTCTAATAACAAATGTGGTCTGTAAAATGTCCGAAAAATGGCAGAAATGTTCACAATTTTGACTTTTAAACCAATTTATCAAAGTAGCTGCCGACTTATCGTTGGCGATGATTAAGTAACTGTTGCAGGATGAATGTATGTATGTGTCTTATTTGTCATTTATTGTTATAGGCAGGAAAAAAAACATTTTAAAGAACAAAACCTAAGAAACTGCCGAACTTTACTTCGGTGGAACACTTTTAAACCCCTGAGTCCGTCGACGTGGCGCTGATGTTTCCCTGCATAGCTCGGTTTAGCCTCTGGCCTTGTCTTCATGTGCTAATGGAGCAGAAAGTCGTCTCTAATCTCGTTGTGCGCTCAGTGCAGCGGCGTGTGCAGGGTGTTTTATCTCCTCCCTAACGTGGACGAGGCCCTCCCTACCGGCCCTGTCAAAGCCTAATGGACACACATGCACACCCCTGGGAAGTCTAACCTTTTGATTCTCACGTACAAAAGAGACACTCCTCAATAACAATTAATCCTTCAACCAGAACCACCAAAGCAGGGAGTGTGTTTTGGCAGAGGCACCCGGGGGAGAAAACCAAGGCCCTACTTTCGCTGCATTTGTTGCTGATGGACGGACTCAGCTCCACTCGCTCATGTGCGAAGCCTCCCCGACACGTCTGCCAGTGGAAGCTGTCATCACAGGCAAACCTCGCAAGAGACAAACTGTCTCTGTGCCCAGACGCCGCCAACGTCAGCAGTTTTGGTCGGGAGGCATCCTGATTGCATGCAGATGACCGATTACGACCTGCTGGGCTTCCTTTCCCCTCGTAGAACATGTTTATGTGAGTGGTTCAAGTCCCGGTGACTTCAGTTGGTTACGCTTGTCTCGTCAATGCCTTTTGCCAATCCGATCACCCCGTTAACGGTCCGAGTTTGGTTCTCGCACTCTCGTTGGGTTCCAATCAGCCGGACCACATGGCCTGGCTCGCATTGGGTTCTGGACGTGGTTGTGGCCTATTACGACCTGCTGGGCTTCCTTTCCGTAGAACATGTTTATGAGAGTGGATCAAGTCCCGGTGACGTCAGTTGGTTACGCTCATCTCGTCAATGCCTTTTGCCAATCCGATCACCCCGTTAACGGTCCGAGTTTGGATCTCGCTCTCTGGTTGGGTTCCAATCAGCCGGACCACATGACCTGGCTCGCATTGTGTTCTGGACGTGGTTGTGGTTGTTGACCACGGACCAGATACGAAGTCTCCGTGACATCACCCTAAACGGGGAAAGACTGGAAATGACACACAACGTTTGGCATTCTAACACACGGGTCTATGGAGAGGGACTCACCGCCTCACGGGAACCACAGACCTACTAAACAGTTAAACCATCATGGTGGGAAATTAAGTTTTACTGCCAATCATTCTGGGACAATATTCCATAATATGAATTATTCTAATCGCTTACATTGTGAACAACCTATCGGTGTTGCAATAGTAGAAATGTGACATCACTGTATTTAACACGTTGCATCCAAATGACAATTAGCTTATAAAATATGCATATTATTATAGATGAGTCAGTACAAATAGTCCAATATCAAATGTTACATAATGATAATATGTCATAAAAGTATATATAATTATATATATATATAAACATATTGGTACAATAAATTAAGTAAAATATCTCTAGCTCTTCTACCGCCGGTTCTAGGAGAATAGAAAGCTCAAATATTCCAGGAAAGCAAAACTTATAATTTCATTTCAAAGCCTAGAAAAAGGTCGTAAAAAAAAAATTGTAATGTTTGCCCAAATTAAATTTACGATCCCCAGGTGCAGACATCTCTCTGCCAACAGGAAGAAATAAATCTAAAACAAAGCGTTTTGTCTCTCTCGTCTTGTTCGAGGGGATAAAATACGGTTCTGCAGCTCGGCACCGACACGCTGCGGGATTTCTAGTTTTTCTTTTCGCAGCGGGTGAAAAGCCTCCCCGAGTCCCGGTTATGCGCTCGGCACCAGAACGCACGCTGACTGGACCGCTTCCATGTGCGTCCAATTAGACTCATTGTGGGTCTGCAGTCCCCACGAGACCAGCGAAGCCATTAGAAGACGTGAGTCATGCCTCTCGGGACCGGCCAGCGAGTTGAGACTGCAGAGACCGCTTTACCCCCGTGTCCTTTCTCGCTTGGGTCGATTGTTACACACACAGACACACACACACAGACACACACTCCGCTATCTTTACTGGAAAACGGGGAAATCCACTCGTGTGTCAACACGGTGTATCGCCGAAGACAAAAAGCAACATGTTTCATTAGGAAAAGTGGGGGGGTGAGGCGGAAAGAAATTAATAAAGAATAAAATGTCCGGGGTGAAGGAGTGCAGCTCTAATCTGCACCTCCTCATCGAGGCTTGTTAGGGAGTCATTAGCAGGGCTTTCAGACCGAGACGTTTACAACCTCCCTGAAGGCCGCTGAGCCGCACAAAGCCTCCCTCTGCGTATCGGTTCCCAAAGAAAAAAAACCACACGAGAGCGTTTCAGAGGGAAGAAACGAGTCGTTAAGACGTGGACCTCGAACAACCCGTTACACGGGGAGTTGTGTTACAGGCCGCCGCCGTGCCAAAACATGGGCTCTCCCAATGTCCACCATGCGGGTTCTCGCTTTTCATTTTCTTTACACGAGTCTGGAGGAGACAAGCTGTTCCCCCCTGAAGGAGAGTCACACTTACGCAGGAGTGGAAAGGCATGTTCTGCTGGAGGGGGAGGGGATGTGCAGCAAACGCCTCGAAATGCATGAAGAAATACATTTGAACGGGACAAAGAAAGAGGAACAAGCTGCGGGAAAACGAGAAAAACACGAGAGACGTGCAAGAGGTGCAGCAACGACGTGCACGACTTAAGTTCAAATGCAGATTTTGCATTTTGCATGATGGTTTCATATCTTAAGGTGCATCGAAAAACACCGACTTTTATTTATTTTTTGTCCATAAAAGCACCGTAATAACACGAAAATTATGGCAAAATTGTGCAAAAGTGTGTTTTAGAGATGCAGTTTATGTAGAGACTGCTCGGCCTGCTTTTACAATACTTTTAATTGCCTTTGGATCCCGTGATCTAAAACAGTGAAGATAAAGAATGTTAAAAATGCAGAAATGAACAAAAACGCTGCAAACGTCTTGCAGAGATATCCCTAAAACCGTCTCCAATCCTTTGTTTTCTTTGTGTTGCTCTGCAGGTGCGCAGCCAGGGAGTCACGGAGGAGCTGAAGTGCCTGAGCCTACTGAACGCTCTGGATAAGGACCAGGACATCCCCGACCAGCTGGCCCAGCTCTTCGGAGAGCCCTGCATCAAACTGGCCGAGGGCATCAAAGCGTACATCTCCAAGGTAGGAGGAGAGATCATATTGTGTGATTTACAAAACATCCATCACGCCAACAATTCTTTTTGTTATTTCTTTCCACTACTGGAGTAAATATGGCCGCTTGTTGGGCGATTTCTTAATTTTTTTAATTTGGAGTCCTGAGCTCAATATCTTTGGGACTTTTGTTTGGGCGTTTCAGTTTCTGTCCCGGCATACTAATTTTCTTAAATGCTGGGGCGGTATCCTGCTAATTGCTCAACAAGGACATACCTTAAATTACCAAGGACAATGGAATCTCGTAATTATAACACAATTATACGAGCAATTTTGTGGTTTCAACCCTCAGACAGTTTCATGTTTTCTTTAACCAATCGGCAAAGCTGTAAAAGCCATCATTTTCTTTCCAAGGGTTCTTGAACACATCGTGTGTAGCAGAGCTAAGCTTGATATTGTGATATTTCACACACAAAAAAACATTTTATTCTGCATGCCTCATTTAAAATGCCGCCCCGAATAGACCGTGTACTCTAACCGGTTTCTGTAAAAAAAAAAAAATTCTGAGCTCCTCAGAGCTTCCAGGAAGCCATGATTGATTCGGCTGAAACCGACTGTCACATGACAACAATTATCTGGATCTGACGAACCCAACTGCACCGCAGGCGGCTGAGCGGAGTGGAGAGGTTTTAAGTAGAGGTTGTAAAAATGTGTGAACAGCTCAATAAATATAAATATATATATAAATAACGTAAAGTTAAAGTAGAGCCTCCATTATTCCCCCCAAAAAATTGCCATCACATGTGGCAACTTGGAAACAAGTTGTATATATAAATATATATTCCAGCATTTATTTTTATTTTTTTTATTTATGATTTATGGCATTGTAATTGTGTTATACTGCACAACATATCATTTTTTATTTCTCTCTACTTCCATCGAGGCTCAGGACGTTTTATACTGCAGTGAAAATCACGGCCTCAGAAAAAAAAGAAGCAACGAAGCTGCAGCTTTTCAAAAGCTGGAGAAATTTTTTCATCTGCAGAATTTGCGCCTGGAAAAATGATTCTTGTTGCAAACGATGATTCTTTTTTATTGTTGACTAATTTGTGGATTTGCTTATAAAAGCGCCTTCCAGAGGTCAACATTGACAGCAATGGAAAAACACATCATGCATCTGATGCATCTTGGGAAATTTATCAAGAACAAGTTTAAGATGCATTATACTGGTGAACGAGGCTCTTGATTACATTATTTTAGCTGTTTTAATTTGATGTGTTTTGTAAATGTAAAGCAAGCGATCAGAATCACGGGGAATGTGCGTGTCATGAAGGGAAGAAGGTGAAATAAATCAAGCTGAAACCACTCCCACATTCTGAAACACCGACTTTATATCTTGGCGGCGCTAACTGACACAATCCAGACTGTGATTTTGAATCATTAAAAGATATATTTTGGGATATTAAGTGAAGTGTGTGTGTGTGTGTGTGTGTAGCCGACTCGGCTGACCCCGGGTTAAAGAACAGATGGAGGCTGGTTTCAGCAGAAGGAATCTGCTCGGTTACAGCGAGCAGAGAAACATGTGTGTGGACCGAAGCAGAACCGAACCTCTGGGTGGGACTAATTGGGCGTATTTGTCATCGTTACGAAGGAACCTTCAGCTGGGAGGCCGTAACACTCATCATATAACTAAACTGAGATAAAAAAGATAGAGTCCTAAGATCCATTACATTATTATATGATGGAAAACAGCAGATCTACTGTTTTTAATAATAATTCAAGATTATTCAATGAAAGTATGCTGCTCACCCGTCCAATATCAACGTTATGGACCGCTTCATCTGTTCAGTCATCTCGTTCTTTAAAGCTAAAGTGAATTATTTTAACGTGAGTATATTCATCACATCCATGTATGCGTGCGGTGGAAACTGTAATACATGACAGATTGAGTGGAAGATTATTAGAACTGTGAGTGTAAGACAGCTCATTTCTCTGTTCGTATCCGGTGGCGCTGCTCGCTTATTTTGACCCGAACAACGACCTTTTCCTTAACCTGACTAAGTAGTTTTGGTACTGAAACTAAGTATTAACTAAGTATTTCTCGATATTTTATTAAACTTAAGTATTTTACAATCTTTTCCCAAACTTAAGTATTTCACAATATTTTCCCAAACTAAACTAAGTTTTTCACAATCTTTTTCCAAACTTAAGTATTTTAACGATATTTTCCTAAACCTAATTAACTATTTCACGATCTTTTCCCAAACCCAACTAAGCAGTTTTGTTGCCTCAACCTAACCTTATTACTTCCTGTGAAGACTGAAGTTTGTTTTTGAGTAACGTCCGATACCTTTCCGTAAGATAGCATACGAACCGTTGTCGGAGGATTCATCGACAGTTACAGTCGATTAGTAAAAGTAGGTCACGTAAAACTCCAAACCATCAGCATCATTGGGGTTATTTTCTTTAGGTTTGTTGGTGTTGGTGCAGAGTTGAACCAAAGTCTGTGACCTTGTTGCCTCATTCTTCAGTATGTGCAAGTATGAACATGACCAATCAATAACTGGTAACTGAAAACATAAAAAAAAAATGACTGAGCATGTTTACCGACAAGTATTTCATTCATGTGCTCCAACTTGTGTGTTTTATGAGTCAGTACTTGAGACAGTTCGTCTTGCCTCTGGGTGTTTTTTAGACCCACAAACACAGTTTTCAAGGTATTGTTAGCGAGCCAAGTGTTTCGGTTGAACGCGCCTTGTTTTTACCAGCGTTTGTATGTAAAGCTGATGTTTCGTGAACCCGCAACAGACCTCAGTCAGAAACAGTTGAGACAAGAAAAGTGGAGCTCGCAGTTATGTTTATTTGAAAGAATACAAACCGCAGTTGGCTCTCTACTGACCACCAGGGGGCGACTCCTCTGGTTGTATAGAAGTCTATGCTTCATGTGTTAAAGCTGCATTATCTCTACTGACCACCAGGGGGCGACTCCTCTGGTTGTATAGAAGTCTATGCTTCATGTGTTAAAGCTGCATTATCTCTCCTGACCACCAGGGGGCGACTCCTCTGGTTGTATAGAAGTCTATGCTTCATGTGTTAAAGCTGCATTCTCTCTACTGACCACCAGGGGGCGACTCCTCTGGTTGTATAGAAGTCTATGCTTCATGTGTTAAAGCTGCATTCTCTCTCCTGACCACCAGGGGGCGACTCCTCTGGTTGTATAGAAGTCTGTGCTTCATGTGTTAAAGCTTATCCGCTCCTAATCAGTTGATTGAAAACACACTCTTTTTGTTGTTTTTGTGACATTTTTAAAAGTTCGCCTAAATGTGACCTTTGTGTCACGTCTCTCCCTCGTCAGCCCCCATAAAGCTACAAACCGCCGGTCTCAAAGGATAATTTGGTTTTAAGTGAACCGTTTTGGTGCAGCTGTGGCTCGGCTGGCTGCTGCAGCAAGGTGCAGTCAGGGTCTACTTAACTAAGACACCAAACCACCAGTTTGCTCCCGATTCTGCATGTTGGGGGGAAAACGTCAGCCAATTTTGGACTAAAGTGTGAATGTAATGTCTTTGTGGTGGAACACTCCAGCCTCGGGGCACCTCTCCATCTGTTCCGGTTTATAACCACCTGGTATTACTTGGCACCAAAGAGTGGGATCTGATCAGACAAGTGATTTGTTTTGTACCAAGACGGGAATTTGCAACCCGTATTCCACGTAAAGAGGTGTTTTTACATGCAAGGATCAATCGCTCAACAAGGTCTAAAGGCAAGTATTGAATGTCTTAAGAAATGCACACTCAGAAACAATCAGAATATCACCCGTACTCTCCCGCAGGAAATAAACACATTCCCATCTGTGCATATGTCGAATCAGTATGGAAATACCGAGGACTGCAGGAAGCTGTGGTTGGAGAATGCCCCCGTTGCTTTAGGCCATCTGAGTCACTCCGTTGATATAAGTCATCTTCTTGCAGACGTAGCCAAGAGGACTTCTCCCCGCTTAGTCTGAATGTCTGGACGCTTACGGCGGTAAATCTTCAGCCCCCTCATTTCCTACAACCCCCCCCCACCCCCACCCCCCCGCATAAATACACACAAACCGCCGTCTGTCTTTGTTTAAGCCTCTCTTGTCCTTTTCCCTTCAGTCTACCTCTCTTTCTCCGATCCGCTTGGACGATACAATCGGAGAGGGCTGCTGCATGCCCCTGTGGTCGCCAGTGGACGGGAACAGGAATGTTCTAGTTTGTGTAAATGCTGGTGACACACCATCCAAACAAATTCACATCCAATTACATCCCGCCCCGAAAAACATTCACACATTGCTTGAGTTTTTATCTTATTTCTGCCTGAAACCGATCCGCTCCAGTCGGGCATCCTGGTGGACATTGTGGTCACGCTCATTTTGTACGACAACACTGTGTTATTGTTTTCTTCATCAAAAAGCCAAAGTGGTGTTAAGATGGAGCTCGCAGACCAAGAAGGCGGCGTCTCTTTTCTTTATGCTTCATGCCTCAGCCAAAGCACCGGAGATCCAGATTTTAAACTCTGACACCGATCTTATTCTTTTTCATACAGATGAATACAATTAAAAGTCTTATAATGTTTAACTGTTCATAACCCACAAAAGCCCCGGCCTTTAGTTAAAAAACATCTTTTAGGCCAAAGGACATTGTGCATTGTTCATTAACTGGATTCCCATCAGCTGACACCTTGGAAATTGCTGATCTTCCCCTTGGACCACTGAAAGGAAAATAATACAATTACATTGCATAAAAACATAGTTAATATAGTAACCGAGATAATCTGGTCATTGGACAACCTGTTGAAGGGATCAGCAGTCTGCAAAGGTCCATAGGGTCAGCGGCCTCAGGTGAGCCTTTAACTGGTTTCTGAATGACATCATATGTGGAGGTATGAGCTCCGATCGGTAGATAACCATTGATGGAGGTTCGACCCGAGCTCGCATTCCTTGTGCACGTTTCGAGTACTTGATTGAAGAAAACACCCAGTTATCTGATTAAATACTGAGTTTCTGAAAAACAGAAAGTTTTAATTCAAACCCGAGAACCATGACAGTTGAGGGCGCATTAAAGGACCTTTTATAAGACACGTATGCGTTGTCGAACTCGAACCCTTATCCAGAAGCAAACAAAGCATTTACAGCCTCAGATGCAGTGAGAGAGGCCGGCGAGACCTACCGTACGTCTTTATTGAAGCAGGCAACTGTGGCAGCCAGCCACTGATAAGCTGGCTGCCGGTTGTGCATTAGTGTTACCTCTCAGAGGGAGTTTTTTTCCCGAACGATTTATTTGCTGAGTCTTGTAACTCACGTTGTCTGGAATTGCTTTGGACTTGGCTGTGAGCTGGCATTCCTTGGCCGGGTTCCTCGCTCTCCCCGGTCGGCATCTGACCCCCGTAGGCGCGAACCCCCGCTCGATGGGAAGGATCCTGCTGCTCACATTGGGGATGGGTGGGACTCCTCTGGCCCTGATGCTGGACCACAGAGCATCAAGCAATTTGTTTTTATCTCATTTGCTGATAGAAAGAGTCGTCCAAGATTTGATCCTAAGCTAAAGGCTAAGCTAACCTTCTCCGAGCCCCTGTAGCATCCCATGTATTAGCTTACATTTGGGTCACAGGGGTAATCAGCGGTTTCTCTAAGAGATCATCAATCTGCCTGAGCGTAGATTAGAAGGTCACCGGGATGAAAGAAGAAGCATTCCTGAGGACAAACATGGGGTCGAGTCTAACCGAAGCCACTTGCAGAGGCGTGTCGGTGCAGCTTGTTGGTCTCCGTAAAGAAACCCAGCTGTTGCAGCAAACAGGTGCTGGCAGGAGCTACTGAAAGCCATCGGGTCCAACTTTCTCCAATATCTTCAACAACCAGTGAAACAGTGAAGCGACCTGCGATCCAATTCAGAGGAAATAGAAGCAAAATGGTATGGAGACTGCTTCTGGATTAAGATATCTAACGAATATACCACATACTGCCCACATGAATGCTATAAAGCTTCAGTAATAGGTTTGAGAAATCACTCGTGAAACAGGCCAAGTCCAAAACAGATGCTTGGATTTGGTTCCCTGGTAAACTTAGACTATGCGGTCCGAATGCATGCGAGCTGGATTCTCACGGTGTCACATGATTACGCAGAACTCCACCTCGTAATGCTTTCATGTCCGGAAACCACAATGGTTTGGACCAATCGGCGACATGCTAGGGGCGTGGCTTAGGTGTGTGTGTGGCAACAGTTGGTCCTCAACAACAATGGCGGCTCCTGAAGAGGTTAGCGTAGAGGCAGTTATATCCGATATCATAGGAAATACGGACTGACGACAGCGAAGGCTTCTCTCGACGGATCTTCTCCCGACCGGCTTCGGCAACAGTTTGATTGACAGATGGTTCATCCAATCACCTGCAAACCTGTTTCCTCCTGGTTTCTCCGTTATATAACTTTTTGTGTTTTCTTTTTTACTGTAAGCGATGACTCTGAGAGGGCCGGAGTGTTAGGAAAGAGTTGGAGAAAAAAAAGAAAAAGTAATAAAGACAGATGAAGTAGAAAGAGGAGCATCGGTGGACTTTATCTTCTGGAGATTATTAAAAATGCATGTTGTCCGAGCATGCAGATTCCTCAGTGCACACAAACTGCCCTCAGCGGGATCAGCGAGTGAGTGATGACCGTAATGAGGTGACGGATGAGGGTGGTGACGACGAGGACGGTGACGAAATACACCGGAGTGATGGATGGCAGTGTGATGTGAGGGTCAGAGGTCGAGCTGGATGATTAATAGAAACGGTTAATGAAAAAGAAAAAGGGGTTTTTTTAAAAGAGGAAGAGAGAAGGAAAAGAAGCCCATCTGGAGAGGAACAAATAAAAGAAGGAAAGAGACGAGAGACTTGGAGGAAAAAGAAGGTTTAGGGTTAGGTTACGGTTAGGGTTTAGGGTTAGGGTAACGTACCACTGGAGAAAGAAAGACGAAGAGATGCAGAAAATGTATCAGAATAAAGTTTTAATTAGACAACACTGAACCTGCTGCGTTCCCCTTCAGGGAAACAGGTTCCACATAACTTCAGTAACGTATTTAAAGATCCTTAAAGTCTCTTTTTCCCGTCTCTCGCTCACAGATGCTCCTCCTTCATCGGTACTGTTGCTCGTTCCACTGGGAATACAACAGTTTGTCCACCAAAGAAATAAAAACACAGCCGACATAAAATGTTCAATGTGCCGGAGTCTTGAAGGACAGGCTCCGCCCCTTTCAAGTCGGTCTTAAAACAACAATCACGTGTCCGTCTGTACTTTGAGAGGAATTTGGTAGTAAAACCTTTGCATCAGAGCGACGTGGCCTCGTATAAAGACACATGGCGGAGAAGAAGTAGACGATGGGAGAATAAAACTTCTCAGTGAGGTTTTAATTATACGACATACTTAAAGCACTCCAAATCATAAGCATTTAAATTGATTTTTGTATTTTGAAGCCATTGGTTTCAGTTAATTTGATTTATTTCAAACCTGCAGACAGTTGAATTATATTTAATTTGTCACGCTGATCAATTTCTCGAACCAGTGGACGAGTTATCGACCGAAGAAAGCAAAGCAGCGGCTCTTCATCACGACTTTGGCGACTGTGGCTCAGTGGTTAGCAAGTCAGTCTTTCAACCAGAGGACCGGGGTTCAAACCCCGCCTCAGCCAGTCCATGTTGTTGTGTCCTTGAGCAAGACACTTAACCCCCAGTTGCTCCCCGGGCGCTTCACGAGGCTGCCCACTGCTCCTTAAAAGGATGGGTCAAATGCAGAGGATAAATTTCCCCACTGTGGGACTAAGTGTGGGACTAATAAAGGGGTTTCTTCTTTCTTCTTCTTCTTCTTCTTTCACGAGGTGAAAATCAATCATCTTTTTTATTTAATGGCCGGCAATAAACTCAGATATAAAGGATTTTAAGTTGAAGTCGTTCTGGAAAACAACCCGTTTGGGGTTTAGAAGAAAAGCTGGAGTCTGTCGGGGCCTCGCCGTCTGGAGGCGTCGGCCTCGCCGTCGTTTGATCTTCTACGAGCTTGTTTGACATCCATGAGCTCATGAATCATATGCGCAGTTATGGAAGCGTTTGGCCGCCAGCTTTTTTTTTTTTTTTGTGCTGGTATCACGAGTACTTGACCAACAGATGAAATCATATTTGACAGCCAACATCCCTGGGTAAAAAAAACAACAACAAAAAGGCGAATATGAAAACCATCTTATAGGTCATGCAACATTATTCTATATAATGTGTCGCCAAGACAACTTTGACGTGAACTCATATTATTCAAACGTTGAGTTTTTCCTCCGTTGCGATTTTAATCTGAGACACATTTTGATAATTCAGTGAATATCTCGTCCACTAGCTCTGTGAACGGGAAACAAACAAAGTGGAAGTTAACTATCGATGTGCCGAATGTTAGTTTTTGATATTCAAAGCGTCTACTGAGGTTTTTCAAATTAAATGTATGAAAGATTTCTTTTGACCAAAGTCAAAAATGTTGTTTTTGTGGATTGACCAAATTTTGTTTGATAAAAACATTTTTTTCGATGTTTTTTTTTCAATAACCTTTAGACGGGCGAGACCACACAGCACTATTTTGAATTTGACACATTATTCAAAATAGTGCTGTTATACATTATTATACAATTATACACATTATTTCTATCGTTGTTTACGTCAAAGTTAGGTTATTAAGTGGCTATTCAAAAACATGCCATAAATGGCCGGAACCCTGGAATATTAACCAGCTGAATGGCCTTAAAACATTAA
The DNA here is from genome assembly GCA_023566465.1 of Cottus gobio. NCBI lineage: Eukaryota > Metazoa > Chordata > Actinopteri > Perciformes > Cottidae > Cottus > Cottus gobio. Next base: position 2,520,095 of record CM042233.1, read on the forward strand.
AATAAAATGAAAATAACAAGTGTAAAAAGCCTGAGTTATTATATGGTCTCGTATGCACACATCAATTTAAACACGAGGTTTTAGGATGGCTAAGTGGGACTCAGCCCCTGTGTGGAGAGCAGAGTTAACTTCCTCTCTGCTGACCCGATGCCGGCGGTTCAAGAGCCGCTCCATAACATCCTCACCTGCTGAGGCGGCCGATACATCAACACTCAGCATCCAGCGACAGATAACGGGGTCACAGGTCAACACGTCCTCGTAGCATCGCTCCATCAAATCTCTGCCGGGTCCCAGCTGTGTGTGTGTGTGTGTGTGTGTGTGTGTGTGTGTGTGTGTGTGTGGTAGAGAACGGCTGCATGTATTTGCCTGACTTTTTTTCAGTCAGTCCGCTTTGATTTCTTTTTCCAAGAATTTCTATTTTTATATCTGGTTTTACCACATGTACTGCAGATAGCTGAACCCAACTGGTTTGATGCTACAGTTACTATTGTTTGAAGAAGAGTGATTTTACCCTTTCTCAGGTAAAGATCAAAAGGTTGAAAACCTTTAAAAATATTAAAAAAGAGTTTAATTCTCAATTTTTGGACACAGCAAAAATAAATCTTTCCTCAGGTCCATTTAAAAGCTGTTCAGGAGCTTTTGACTGTGTCACAAGAGCTTCATCGTTATCTTCAACTTGGACCAATGGATGACAAGTATTTAAAGAGATACAAGTGTATCTGCTGATGAAGATCATGTGCTGTGATCGAAAGCCCCCAGCTACTCAATGGAATTAAATACATTTAATCAAGAAGAAAAGAATATCGTGATTTTCACTCAAGGTCCACTTACTAGCTTTCTCCAGAGCTTTCAGCAGTCTTCATCAGCATCAACTCTTCTTTTCACGGTCAAAAATGAAGCTTAACTTTTAGGAATAGAAGTCCTGTCAGACAGACATGATGAAGACCATGTGAAGATCCAGCAAGTGGACCTTGAGTTGGGATTATTTTGTCAAACTATTCATTTGAGGATAATCAGTATTCTGTGATTTTCAGAATTTAATAACAACAATAGTACGATTAAAAGATTAAAGAATAAACTGTCTTATTCTGTATTTTAGACTAAAAAACAGCCTCACACAGAAACATCGTGCGTGCCGTATATCTAAATCTTCTCCGTGTGGAAGCTGTGATGCTACAGCAAATATTTGGCTTTCGACTGCTGATGCAAAGCAGCTGCTTTGACATCGGCGGCCAGGGTGTGGACGGACACACGGCGGGCTTCAAAGGGAGCGGCGGGCTGTGCAAGTCGCTGTTCAATTGCCCCTCGAAGCGAAAAATGATGCAACGCAATGACGGGAGGCCTTTGGGAGGGGCGGGGCCTTCAGAGGACTCTTGTTTGTCATGTGAGAGATCTTTGTGTTGTAGAGGACCAGGGCCAAAATAGTTATTTTTATTGAGGAGAATTATCCACAGATATAAAAGAGAGTACATGGAGTGCACTGATGGGACTGTACATTGTTAGTACACAAAGCTTGAATTGAAGGCCGGAAACGCGTGATTCTGCAAATGCATGATGGGGTGCAATGAAAGAAAAGTCATGGGTTGAGCAGGTGAGGGGGCCGAAACTAAAATGATCCTTTAAATTCTTTGCATCGCTCAGTGAGAGCAGTCATTTGAAATCAATGAACAATCGCCCAGTGACTGAACAGTAGCTTTCTTTAATGCACGGCCTGCAGTCGACCCAGTTTTTTTTCTTTAAAAGATAAACACTAGTTTGACTGTGTGTGAAGCACATGGAGATAAGGGTGTCGCTGCTTCTGTTTGAGACCTTCTACGTCGTCAAGAGACGCTCAGACCAGCTGACGGAGCGGGAAAGTCCCGTTGGGGTGGTTGGAGACGGGGAGGTCGGACGAGGCAAAGAAACATGGGACTTTCACCCAGGAGACCAGAGTGTGTGTCCTGTGTGAAGTAAACGTTCACTCGTTTGACCTTCGTTCTGTTACGCATCTTGTGCACTCGTGAACATTTACGGAACAAAATCAAAGTTTTGATCACATTTCCTCGACCAATGAAATTCCATTTTGTCGACATATCTGAAATACTGAGTTTCTTCCAGAAAGAACCGAACAAAAGTCTTGTGTTTTTTGGGGGAAAAGGCCTGAAAAATGACAAATTCTCAGCTGATGCTGCGAGCGTCGATATTTAATCAAAAGTTGCCCAACGACGAAATCGGGATCAGCAACCGGTATTCTTCATTTCGTCGTCTATTGCAAAGTCTTTGGACAACAGACTACTGCGTTTGTAGATTTAATTATCGAAGATGTTTGTTAAGGCGAGGACAAGGTCACCGTCAAGGTTATCGGGGCTGAAAGAGAAACTATAAAACTCTGTGTGATCAAAAATGATCAAAAAGGTCCTACCGCACTCTCGGGGCAACGATGGCTTACGGCGACGAACACGTGCCGGAGGAACAAGTCGGCCTCTTGTTCTTGACAGCCGGCTATTCAAAAGCAAATGTCAGTCACTGTGAGCATGCAGGGGGGCGGCGCTGTTGTTAGATTTCAAGCTGATACACAAACACAAAAGGCCTTTGTGTGTGTGTGTGTGTGTGTGTGTGTGTGTGTGTGTGTGTGTGTGTGTGTGTGTGTGTGTGTGTGTGTGTGTTCGGCTTCGACCACCCTGCCCGTCCTCATTCGTCCCTCAGGCCCACTTCCTGTACAGCAACAAAAAAAAAACCACTCTTTCTGAAGCTTCTCCAGCATCGAACATCCGTCCAAACCCCGAAACACGAGAAGCCTCAGTGCTCGTACTTCTCTCTTGTGGTGAACGCTCATATGATCTGCGGGGGGGATTTCCCATTCGGAGCAGAAAAACTCCGGTCGCCTGTTTTTAAGTCTTATTTAAACGCGCAGCACATTCCCAGTGTGTGTTTTTTTTTTTTTAAACTAAAAGCGAGCGGTCGGCATTCCTGCGTCACCTGTGCACAGGCTTCACCTCGACTCCGGCTTCAAGCCCGATGTGACTTCTCCGCATCAACACCTCCCCTGATAAGGTTCGGCTGGTTCGGACGGATGGAAACGTACCAACAGAAGCCAGACGCCCGGCAGGCGGATCGTTTCGGGATTTATGTCTTTCTCTCTCTCTCTCTCTCTCTCCTTATCCTGGCCTTCAGACTTTCATCTTTATCTCTCTTAGGAACGCCGATGTTGCCTTTCATTACAACACACCTGTTCACGGCTACGCGTGTGCAATATGTTTTTATAGAAGGTAAAACGCTTGATCGATGTGGTGAGTTTTTATGGAGAAGAGAGAAAAAAATGAAGACCATTGGAGCTTTCCAACTTGTCATTATAAACAAGTGAATAAAGATGGAAGATCTGTGGCTGTGGTTCCGCTTTTCTTTTGTCAGCGATGGGATCTCGCTCACATTGGGATCCCATCAGCCGGACCACATGCCCGAGTGGCTTGTGGCACAAGATTAAAAAATAGTTGCGGGGAGAACAAAATGTGTCCAAAAGTGTCGGAGTGAGGGATGAGAGGTGAGAACGCAAAAGAAAAGAGAGATAAAAGAACAGTTTCCTGTGTGATCACACACTCCAAACGTACTCTCATCCGAGAGGTTGTTTATCTTCCAGCGGAGCGCCGGAGTCGTGGAAGCTGTTTATCAGCGCCGCCCGTCTACTTTCATTTAGCCTCCTCTGTTCAAATCGGGCCGTAGACCCATATAAGGGCGCAGAACCTCGTGGGATCAGAACCTTCGGACACGAGGCGTTCACAGACAGTCGGCCTTTCTGGCTTCCAGCCTCGGCTCAACACTCGACAGTGGTTCTGTTGGGATGAACAGGCCCATTGTCTCTATTAAAAGAAGGTTTTTCTGGTTGGAGGCCTTTAAATGTGACATTTGGGTTGTTTGATGAACGTCACGGTTACATAAAGGCCGTTACCACAATCAAGTGTGTTTTTGAGCACAAAGGCTTTTATTGAGTTTTCTTCTGAGGGGAAAAATAAAACCCCCGCAGAGCGCTTCTGTGAATCCTTACTGTTGTGTTTCTGCCTCTTATCGTCTCTCGGCCACGTCGTCGCCTCGACTCTGCTTTTTTTTTCTTGTGTTATTTATAGCCAATGGAGTCTCTGGCCCTCAGCCTGTCAGCACCAAGCAACGCGGGCGTGAGATAAAGAGGTTTGAACACAGAACGGCTGAATCAGCGCTTTGACAGGCGGCTTCGTTCCAACTGTCTAAACAAACCAAAGTTTGAGGCTCGCAACGCTTGAGGCTCGGCTCGCTTGAGGCTCGGCTCGCTTGAGGCTCGCCGCGTTTGAGGCTCGGCTCGCTTGAGGCTCGGCTCGCTTGAGGCTCGGCTCGCTTGAGGCTCGCTTGAGGCTCGGCTCGCTTGAGGCTCGGCTCGCTTGAGGCTCGGCTCGCTTGAGGCTCGCTTGAGGCTCGGCTCGCTTGAGGCTCGGCTCGCTTGAGGCTCGCCGCGTTTGAGGCCACCTTGCAGGCGTTCAGAGACTCGGCGTCTTCTCCTTCTGGTTCTTTAGAGGTGATCGAGTGCGAGCTGTAGCGTTCGTTTCGACCCGCCAGAGGCAGCAGATGGGCGGAGTCAGTGAGTAGTGCAGAATGTTGAGATCAGATAGTTCAGTAGATATACTTTGCAGATGCATCAGGGTTTTTGTTGTTGTCAAAAAACCTTTATCTTGAACATTAAAGTGAGTGAGTAGAAGTATGAAATGAAGAAGAAGAAGAAGAAGTAGTCTTCCTCCAGCGAGAAGATGAGTTTTTTTTACCGGCAGCAGAGAATTTACAGCGCTGGTTTATTAGTAAATAAAAACGTCTCCAAGTGAACCGACAAACATCAAAGTTCTGAACATTTAAACGACTTTGTTAAGTATGCTGTTCACAAATGCCGTGTATTTTCACAGCTGGAAGGTGTAACGTGTGTGTGTGTGTGTGTGTGTGATGCCGTCCACCTTGTTCTGCTTTACCTTGTTTATGCACGGCAGTACATATACACACACACACGTGCACGTTATTCCTGTAATCTGTGCAATGCTGAGTCAGCACTAAACCGTGTAAACACGGTCAGAGTTCATCACAGATCGTGATCGTGATGGTGTTTACGAGCGGAGGCGAACATCTCCACGTCTACGAGGAAGTCACGGAGGGTTTCCTTTCTGGGAACAGACTTTTACAAGCTGACATGAACTGTGCAAAACTGTTGGAGCCATTTAGCAGGAATACTGTAGCGTTGGTTTGACGTTAGCAGTGCGATCACTTTGATCTCTTTGATCACAACTCCATCAGGATCCAGTGAGTGGAAACAAAAACAAAACTCTGAGTTCTGCATCATAATGTCCCAGAGAAGGCGGCTGGCATTCATCCACCACACGCCTCCGTCTCATGCTGACCTCCCCATGCAGGTATTTGTATTGTCACAAGTATTTGCTCGCGTGAAACGAAACTTGGAAACAGAAAAACAACCTTTTGTGGCGTTTGAGCCCCGAGCAGCAAAAGAAAGATTAAGGGTGACAGGCGGGATTAAGAGGCTTCCTCCTGCTGGTGTTTGTGTTTGTGAACAATACAGAAAGAAACACAAACAAAACGCACAGAGGTGTGTTGTGTGTGAACTGGAAATCGATGGAGAGACAAAGAGAGCCGAGTTAATAAACCCAAAGTCTGCAGGAAACTGACCTCCAGAGAGAAAATAAAAAGGTTTGATATCAATCTGCTTCCTCGCTGTAAACAACACTCGTCTGGCAGGAAACTCCCAGCAAACAGGTCGGGTATCAGCTGCTGGCATCGGGCGGCTTACTGGTGCGTTACCTGTCGTAAACCTTTAATCACAGTCTCACACACACACACACACAATATATCTTGCATTTTATATGCCGGGCAGTTATGGTTTCAGAGTTGATTATTAATTTGTGAAACTAGAGGAAAAAAGGTCACGCTGGCACACTGGTGCAAAAAAAAAAGACCTCTTTTTCATCTGCACCGCTATTGGTTGATGTTGGTTGAGAGATAATTTTAATATTTTATGCTTTGAACAGTCAGAAGTGTCAGTCTGCACGTTAGCACAGCAGCAGGTCTGTGCATCTGTTTTTGAGCAGCAGGGTTTACAAGCACACGACCTCATGTCACCACCCAAAAACAGTAATCAAGACCTCAACCGACCCAGACCAAGGCGAGGCGAGGCCGAGTCGAGACCAAGACTTTGAGGGTTTGGGACCGAGTCGAGACCAAGACTTTGATGGTTTGAGACCGTGGCAATACCAAGACTCTTGGTCTCTAGAAAGGTCTCTAGACTGGTCTCTAAACTGGTCTCTAGACCTGTCTCTAAACAGGTCTCTAGACTGGTCTCTAGACAGATCTCTAGACTGGTCTCTAGACCTGTCTCTAAACAGGTCTCTAGACTGGTCTCTAAAGACTACAACCCTGACCCGTCGTCCGGCTCCAGTTGAGTCCATGAGGGTCCAGCATGATGCTGAACACACCACCAGCTCCACCAGTGCACCAGTGTGCGTGGATCATGACCTCGTGCTGACGTTTCCATGGAGCTCACCCGGTCTAGGAGTTACTGGTCCGGCTCGGGGGATTTTTGGAAAGGGAAAGACTGATTGTTGACGTTTGGTTTAAATGAAGCCAAATATGCTGGGAACCCTTCAGCTAGACCTCTTCATTTGTGGCGTTGTCACTTTGGAGCAGTTGCCAGTTTTTCCCGTCCTCCGAAACAAAACTTTTTTTTACGAGGCCGAGAAGAACTGCAGGGCTAACGGGCACATTCCTTTCCATCCAGACCCACGTGCCAATCCGGCTTTTAAACAAAGTTTAAGTTACTTATTAATCATCGACCCATCAGACACACAAACACGCAGGTATTTCATCTCAAACTTTGATTTTTCTGAGTGACACTTCCCAAAAAAAAATCTAAATCTGGAAAACACACACACACACACACAGTGAGGAATGAAGGGCCTCTTAGACCTGATAAATGTTGATAAGTTTGTCGCCGCAGCTCATAGGACTACACACACACACACACACACACACACACACACACACACACACTGCCAGCCCAGCCCAGGCCTGTCGGGGTCGGGCAGCATATTAAAGTATTGGGTTGCAGCTCCGGCTAATCTGCAGAAGAAACGCTCCTTCATGTGCATACTTGTCCCTCTTTCCCTTCAATCCTCTCTTTCAGTCCTCCTGTTCCTTCTCTTTTCTCCCCATACTCGTCCACATACTCTCCTCTGTGTTTCCCAAACTTTTTTTTTTTAATCCTCCTCATTCCTCCTCTTCTCTCGTTTCCTTGTAATTGTCCGTCATCTTTTTTTTTTTCTTCTTTCAACTTCTGATTTTTGGCGCCGCGTTCTCAAAACACTTCAGAGAGAAATTTTTGAAAAAAAATATAATAATAATAACGTTGTCTCGATCCATCTGTGACGTTTGATGTCAAATCCTGTGATTTCAATTGTTTTATTTTGGTTTTGCACCAAAATGCTTCAAAGAAAAGAAAAAAAAACTATAAGTTCATAAATGTTCATAAATGTGATAGATGAGAGAAGTTTAAACACAATAAAAAAGCTCGTACCAAGACCTTGTTGAATTGCATTGTGGGAGGTGTCGGACTTTCTTTTTTTGGAGCATTTTTTTTAGGATTATCACAACCCTCTACTGCTTTCAACTTTTATAAAACGAGTCTCTTTAAAGCTCCTGGAGAGCTTTAGAGCTGAAACACCTGCTGCGACATCTGCAGTGGAGCGGAGGCATGTAGGCCAGCAGGAGGCATACCAAAGAGGACTTTCTTAAGGATTCACTCACACCGTCTTCTTGTAGAGCAACCGCTCATTTTCCCCCTTTGCTTCTCTGATTTATGCCTTTTCTTCTTCTCTTTTCCCCCCCTTTTGGCTGCAGGCAACGTGTGATGAAATCGGACTATTTCTGTCTGTCTGCCGTTGTTCTAACCCGGGGGAAAGAGCACCGAGTTCAGGCTCTATTTGTTGTTGGTGTTTTTGCAGCTGGAGAGGTTTTTGACACACACACACACACACACACACACACACACTTAAAGTCACACTGGTAGTGAACTAGTCCCATCACAGGCTGCAGGATGATATACTGGAAACTAAAGCGTTGCCCACTTAACGAGGGCTAAGGGCAAAGCTCAACAACACATAAATATGACTTACTTCCTGGGTTAACCCTCTGGTGGGGTCAGTCCTACACTATTTATTGTCCTGGCTGATGGTAAACGCCTGTAGTGCTTCCTTATGACCGCGGGGCCCTTCCCATTTATTATTATCTCATTATGGTTTCGTCAATTTCTGCCAAAAAAAACAGAAAAAAATATTTTAGCTGTAATTTAATTGCATTAAATGGATTGAATGGGTTGCGGAAATCACTGCATAATAATAATAATAATAATAATAAAGTCTGAGTTCATCTCAAACTGTTTAAAAAGCTTGTTTTCTGAATGGAGTTTGGATTTATTATCTTAAAACCTGCTCCATCGACACTCAAATTGAAGGACCAGGACGTTATTGTTGGACCGCCTTGAGGGAGATCTTCAGACGCCCACTGACGGATACTTTCCACCATTTCTCGTTCAGCAACTGTCAGGACGTCGGCGACGAAAGGAGGAGACTCTCAACGCCTCTTCATTTCTTGAACACGGCTCGTAGCATCCGAACAAAAGGTCGGGAACGCCGATGCATCGCACCGTAAAAAAACGGGGTGCCGGAGGCATTATCGCATCATCGCTTCTGGGTGTGAAAGACCCGGAGAAACACCCGTTTCAGGGTCAAGCAAAGTAAAAAAAGCCACCAGAGGTCGTCTCGGTGCCCCACAGGCATGCATGCCATCGGTCCTGCTTGTGACCTTTTCATCCCCACTTTCTCTCTCTGGAGCCTCTTTAAAGAGAAGCGCTGCAATTAAGAGAACATTCTTTAAAACAAGATTTTTGTTTTAAAGAACAGGAGGTATAGCTTGAAGCAGTTCCCTAGTAAGTGTGTTTCCTGGCCGAGCTGCTCCGTATATAAGCGCTGGAGTGAGATATCTGGCCCACTTGACAGGATGTATACCATGGGGGCCATCTGGGTTGTCCCAGAAGCCACGGCAGAGTCTAAAGAAGACAGATTTACTACATCTCCTTTGTTGCAGCCGAACGCTGCTCGCGGCAGCCAAGAGAAACACTAATGACGTGGCTTCACCAAGAAAAACTCTCCAATCCAACAAAACATGGCGCTGGAGTCCACTTGATTAAAACGGTTAATTACTGTAGATTGGGGTTATTGTTGTTAACGCTTCCTGCTCTTTAGTTCCAGGCTGTTTCTGGAGGCCTTAGTTCAGTGTTATTGTTGTATTTATGTGCATGCATTCGGTCTGACTGGTCCATAAAGTACTCTTTACCTCTCAGGGCAACGTTCACATCGTCCTCGTGTGCAGCCGTGATGTCCGTTGACTTCGTGTTATTCCAAGCGCATTGCAGATGTGTGCAGAATTATTGCCGAAGCAAAATTGTCCCCAGGGGACAGTAAAGTATATCTTATCCGATCTCACTGTAAGGTACAAAGCACAAGAAGAAGTGTGCGTGTAACGAGATCCTCAGGATCACAACCGTGATCCAGTTACGAGGTTATCTCGACATATCAAGAGGCCTCGTGGATATGTCGACGTGAGAAATCAGTTCAACACTTCTACAAGAGTCTTTTCAAGAGTAACGCCGTCCTCACAGGAAATAGTTCAAGCAACTAAACTACTTAGTTAGGTTCAGGCAACAGAACTACTTAGTTGGGTTTAGTCAACACAACTACTTAGTTGGGTTTAGGCAACACAACTACTTAGTTGGGTTTAGTCAACACAACTACTTAGTTGGGTTTAGGCAACACAACTACTTAGTTGGGTTTAGTCAACACAACTACTTAGTTGGGTTTAGGCAACACAACTACTTAGTTGGGTTTAGTCAACACAACTACTTAGTTGGGTTTAGGCAACATAATTACTTAGTTAGGTTCAGGCAACATAATTACTTAGTTAGCTGAAGCCTTTGTTGTCTGTGATTATCTTGTGGAACCTTTCAAAGGACAGAATAATGAAGCAAGTCATAACAAGTCAAGGAGTTAAAAGCTACATTTGATTACAAACACTAAATCCCATCAAGAACGTACCGTTCACAACCCGCTGCACCAGCTGGAATACTGCTGCTGGGAATATCACAGCTGTGTCTGTAGGTCCATGTTTCTGGTGTTTTTGAATATCAGAAGATGCCGTTTGAAGCCATTTGTTCTTGATCAGCCGGGAGAACAAAATAAATACATTTATCACTGTTAAAATGAAGACTTAATGCGGCACAGACCGGGTTTATCAGAGGTTCAGCGCCATGCTGAGCTATTGTTTTCATCTCTCCAGGAAATCATTTAGCAAATTGCCACATTCACTTTAATTTGTAAGCAGTTTTGTGTGTGTTTTTAACGCCTTAGTTAATATCTAACTACATGCGACGCGTCCTGAATACAAACCAGATGCTAACAGCCAGTTAGCAAACACTGGAAGTGGACGATAACTCTGCATGACAACGGCGTTCACCTTTTTGGATGTACAGCTGGTCGGGAGTCTCTCGGGTCGGCGCAGAAAGCTTCCACTGCTGTGCGGAACATAAATTACCCACAAGGCCTCAGCTGATTTCACTCTTTAGCCGCCCGACGGTTCCTCATGTGAGCATTTCAGCTTTTTAAAGAAAACAGACGCGTTGGAAACACGTCGCCCGAGAGCGCTCGGTGGGTCCCAAACGCCCTTTTCTTTTTCCCAACCGCAGCCACATGCTGGGTAGGAAATCTGTTGGCAATTTCCCCTTTCTTTAGGGGGCGTGGGTCATTTTCTGCTCTCGGGACTTTGGGGAACGTCGGGTAGAGAAAGGCGCGACACGCCCGGCGTATTGGGTTCCCCTTAAAGTATATATAGGTATATTCACACACACACACACACACACACACGCCAAACCCCACAGCGATCGTGTCCAATTTGGCTGGGTAGCGTTGAGTGTTTGACGCGGGGGTAAAGCGGCTCACTGCCAAGAACAACCGCCCGGTGGGAGCCGGAGGACCGGGAGAATAACCGGCGGGATTGAACTTATTCAAGGTTTTTATTTTTCTGGCTTTTCAGCACATTAATCAGGTGCCTTGCTCAAGGGACGTTAGACAAGCCGCATGGCGAGTAACAGGTGATTAAACCCGTGACCTTTCGCTTGGAAGTCGATCAGACGGAACATAAGGAGAGGAGTGTGTGAACGCAGGATGAGGAAATAGAGAAGAACGTTCTCATAAGGGGAAATAAATGAAAAACAAGGGTTTGATTTACAAAGTGAGAAAGACAAAAACAAGGTCAACAGAGAGTGTGTGTGTGTGTGTGTGTGTGTGTGTGTGTGTGTGTGTGTGTGTGTGTGTGTGTGTGTGTGTGTGTGTGTGTGTGTGTGTGAAGACGAAGCTCTACACAATCCGGAGGTTTTTCCTTTGTTGTTTAACCAATTTATTTTATTTAATTTGCAACGGAATATTTTATTCAGCCTTTTTTTACGTTTGATTTTTTTTATATCATATATATGATATAAAATTATATTATATATATATATATATATATTATATTTTATAACTCTGGTCAAATTGTTGTATTTTAAATTAATGACCCGGAAAAAAATAAAGCTTATTCTAGGTTGTTGAGGAAGAAAGAATCTGATTCTTAATGTTCACTTCATAATATATGTTTGCACTTTATTTATTTAATGTTTGTTTACATGATGTCTTTGAAGTCTTTACAGTATCGCAGCAGATGAAACACTGCAGGTCATAACGACCTCCACACTCGTTCTCAAGGTCAAATAAAGACGCTCCAGTGGATTTGTTTTGTTTTCTCCTGAAAGGTCAAAAGGTCATCGCTGTTTGTTTTGCTCTAACATTGTCCCTGCTTTTTGTCTTTCAGGTGACGGAGAACATCATCTCCAAACAAACCTTCATAGGTGAGCAACTCCTCTCTCTCTTTCTTTCTTTCTTTCTCTCTGTCTCTCTCTGTGCCTCTCACTCTTTCTGTCTCACACACACTCCCTCCCTCTCTCCCTTGTCGTCCTGACCCCGTGGTTTCCGTCTCCCCCCCAGAGGCCAGAACGATGCCTCGCTCGTTCAACAACTCGGGGTCAAAGTTCATGACCTCGGTGGCCCAGAGGCCGTCGGCCCACCTGACCCTCAGAGACACGAGCTCTCAAGGTGAGAAGCAGAGCTCGTTGTTGTGTGTTTGTGTTATTGAGATGTCACGCTGGAGCTTCGTTGTGTTCATGCTGGATTACAGCTGTTTTATTGCGTGCGAAGCAATAAAACCATAAATCTGAATAAGAACAAAGACTCTGAACAGCATTTATTCCCTCGCCAATAATTTCTGTTTAAATGCTTCAGACATCTGGAGGAGCAACACTGTGAGGGAGGCACGAAACGGGAAAGTTAATAGGGAATAAAACTTATAGTAACACCTTATTACACTTATGAGAACCATTATTAATGAATAATGGTTTTATAGTTGATTCAACTTTAATAAATAATGATTTTATAGTTGATTCAACTTTAATAAATCATGATTTTCCTGTTAACAAACAATGAAATGAATGCACAAATTTATTATATATTATTATAATTTGTTGATGATTATAACATCATTTGTAAACTTTAAGAAATATTTAAACATTACATAAATATTTTTTTTCATGGTTAATAATTGGTTCATAAACTGTTTATTCTAAACATTATGTGGTGCTTTCATAAAGTTGCAATTAATGATTAAAATACTTTGTAAAATAGTTAATACTTGTTAAAGCATTTATAAACATCATTTATAAAGTTAAAAAAATCTATGAATATTACAAAGATAGAAACAAATATGTGACATTTATAAAAAAAGTGTTAATAAATAAAATAGAATTATTATATTATATTTTTACAAATCAGCTATGATTCAATATATCATATATAGACTAATTATTTCATAATACACAAAATAATAATATAAATAATAATATTACAAATAACAGTAAAAAATCTACTAAATCAAGTTTTAATTTATTAAAGATGTTATTACAAAGTTAGAAGTTTTATTGAATTATTTTAATTTAGATTGCATCATCTTCTGTGTACAAACCCTTCAACATAAAGCCAGGACAGATTACAGTTTTTCTTGATTGCTTTGATGCAGCAGTCAACTCAAACTCCACATTTTCAAAACAGTTAACACACAGGCCGAAACAGTGGCACTCATGGTCGAAATGACACATTTTGTTTGCAAAAGGCTCTAACCGCGCCAAAACATTTAAAATATGCAACAAAAGCAAATGTTGCCTTCAAACAACACAACTTGCAAACAAGTGTATGAGCTCTTCCAATCAACCATTACACAGTGGACAACAAAATACAAAATACAGCACTCAGTGAGAATCAGTGCACCATTGCTTGTCATTGTAGCCAATTACTGTACGTAGCTTTCATGCCAGTGCCAGAATTGGATCCAGAATCAGAAATGCTTTGATGCAAATTTTATTGATTCCATTGATTCTTTTTTTCAAACTGTGGCTGAAAACTGAAATACTTTAAATATTACACAAAATACATGTAAACCAAAATAAAATCTATTACAGTAAAGTATAAGAAATAGCCACTATTGATACTCAGTCTCTTCTGTCTTGACGATGGGGCCACATGGCCTCATCCACATCACATTCAATATCCTCTCTTGCAACCCAGACGCTGCACCTTTTAAGGCCTGCAGACTGATTGCTAATTGAAGATTTGTGTGAAGGAGTGTCAAACAGGTGCTTCAGTGATTTCATACTGATGTGGGTAGTTTCTAATAGTTAGGAACAGATGGTTTCTTTTTGGTTACCATAGCTAAAACAATGCAGTTTGGACTGCTTGAATGACATCCGTGTTAACTGTTCTGCAAAAGGGTGGAGAAAATGTGTCAATCCAATGAGAAAGGGTTAACACATTTGCAAGAGGTGTCTTGTGCTCTGCTGAGACAGTGACGATGAAAACCGAGTGGATCCCAGTTTCTTTAAGCAGGTCAAAGCAATCAAGAAAAACTGTAATATGCAATGCAATGTATTAATCTTCCTTTTAGCAGCAGGATGCTTAATGAATTGTTTAATCTCTTAATCGATCAATAAAAGCAACCTGCTGCGTGTTTTATATAAAACAATATTCACATTCCTCGTGTTTGACAAATTCCACTTCAAATAAATGTCACTTCCCGCCTGCCGGAGGCTTTTTTATTTTATTTTATTTAATAAAACGGAGCTTTCATGAACCCGCTGCGAGCCGCTGACTGCGCTCGTAAAACAGATATTTACTGAGGCGGCCGCACGCGAGAATAATGGAGCGTATGCGCGTTGTAAAACCTGGAATTCCAAAAAGTTGGAATGTGTGTGCGTTTGTGTGTGTGTGTGTGTGTGTGTGTGTGTGTGTGTGTGAGCGAGAGAGAGAAAGAATAGTTATTGTGTGCGTGTTCTTGTGTGTGTGTGTTTGTGAGAGAAGAGTTAATGAGTGTGTGTGTGTGTGTGTGTGTGTGTGTGTGTGTGTGTGTGTGTGTGTGTGTGTGTGTGTGTGTGTGTGTGTGTGTGTGTGTGTGTGTGTGTTATCCAACCTTTTGGCGTGCAAGCTGATGGGTGTTGACAATCTGGCATCACAGGCCGACTGATGTTATTTTAATTGGGTTGAAAAAGGGCAGGGCTGGTGTTGCCACACACACACACACACACAACACACACTCAGCCTGGATTTCCCATAAGGAAGTGCCACAGAAAGAGACTTTCATGTCTAAAGAACAATGTGAAGGAAACAATATTGTGTCGGACAAGCCAGAGCATTTACACACACACACACACACACACACACACACAGGAAGTGATGCAAACATGCAAACAGGAAGTGAGACACTTGTTCTGGTCCCTCGTTAACATGTGTGTTTGTTTGTTTGTTTGTTTATTTGTTTGTTTTTCTCACCTGCAGGGTTACCTCCCTACCCGATCCCCACGCCGGGGCTCCACCAGTCCTGTCGCCACGTGGTCCGCACGTGGGCCAATCAGAGCTTCGGAGCTCATCTGCACAACATGACGCTGTCCAATGGGAGGCTGCGAGTGCCTCAGGATGGGCGGTACTACCTGTACTCACAGGTGAGCGCGCCGGCCCTTTAAATCATATTATTTATTATTCATTTATTACTGTCATTTTTGTTTTATTTCAGATTTAATCACAAACGAGAACTCGAGGAGAAATAGTGCTCAAATATATTTAAAATCTTTTCCCACCAACATCATGCTCATTGGCGGATGCTCTAACCCTAAATATAGCAGCAAATTATGATTATTTGCATAATTTCTTTTCATCTCAATCAATCACCTTTTAGTCTATCAATCAAAATTCTGTTTTCTTATTTTCTCAAATAGATAAAAGCCATAAATCCACATATTGGAAATCCTGACACATTTTCAGGATTTAACCAAATGTTTGAAATCAAAGAGAAGATGTCACCATCTTAATATTTATCATAACCCAGACGCTCTCTCTCGCCTCCAGGTGTATTTTCGTTACCCGTCCCCGGCGGCCAGCGACGGAGACCAGCGCAGCGTCAGCCACCAGCTGGTGCAGTGCGTCTACAAGAAGACCTCGTACCCGAGCCCCATCCAGGTACCTCCCCCCTCCTCCCCATCCCACCTCCCACCTCCGGTCATGTGTTACCTGTCCTACCTGTAACCTTGTCGCCCCTTGTGTCCAGCTCCTGAAGGGGGTGGGGACAAAGTGCTGGTCTCCGGACGCCGAGTACGCCCTGCACTCTGTCTACCAGGGCGGACTGTTCGAGCTGAGGGCCGGCGACGAGCTCTTCGTGTCCGTCTCGTCCCCGACCATGGTCAACGCCGACGACTCCTCCAGCTACTTTGGCGCCTTCCGCCTGGACCTCTGAGAGGAGAGGGAAAGGACGGCCGGAGGTCCTGAAGAGAGGGACCAATGGGACCAACGGGACCAACGGAACTAATGAGACCAGTGGGACTAATGGAACCAATGGGACCAGTGGGACCAGTGGGACCAGTGGGACCAATGGGACCAGTGGGACCAATGGGACCAATGGGACCAATGGGACGGGGGTTCTTTTGAAGATCCGTTGAGTGGAGGGAAGAGAAAGAGGGCCGCGGGATCTTGGATTCCTTTAAAGTTTGCTTGGACGGATACAATGAAGGATGGAAGATTTTTTATCTGGGGTGGGGGGGAGGGGTGGGGTGGCGGGGTTGCTTGATGGGAACTGAAAAAGACAAAAGGGGATTTGACTTCCTTACCGCCGACAGCACGATACACAAAGATGCAACGTGCAATCACGAGAGATGTGAGGATATTTGATTCTGGAGAAAGGGAAAAAATAAAAACAGGAGGAAAACCTTCGATGAGAATCGCTCAAAAACACTTTCGGCCACCCGGCTCCCCAAAATAACGCCCGAGTCCCAGTGCCTCCCGCACGCCGGCAGCCCTGTTTTTGTTGTGGGAAGCAGTCGAGAAAACCCCCTCGGATTTTGGATTGAAGACCGAAGAATGTACACAGAAAAAAAAAAATAATAAAATAAAGAAATAAACGGTGTAAAGACAGTGAAATGATCAAACCAAAGCAACACAAATATGTGGAATGAACTTCTCTTTTCTTTTTGTTTCTTTTTTTAAAGCGTGCCATCAGAGCGCTGTACATATGAACGGCTGAGGATTGAATCGTAGTGATTTTTATTCATATGTTTTTCACATGGACTGGACCACTGAGGACGTTACTGTGGACCCCAACGCAGAGACGTTTGTTTGTTGTTTCTTTGTTTCTTCTGGATACAGAAATAAGACTGTGAGAAGAAGCAACACTAGACGGCCTTTTTCAACAAAAAGGAGGAAGAGGAATGAAAACCAGAAGGAGGAGGAAGAAGGAAATAGAAGAAGGGTCCTTCCTGTGTTGTTGAGCTCTCCTGTCACTTCCCGATCTCTCTCTCTCTTTCTTTCTTTTCTTGCAAGAATGTTAACTATCTCGTCCTTCTTGTATCGACTCTGTGAAGCTGCGTTCAGTTATTGTTTGAAGGATAAGTTGAGCAACCCGAGTTGAGCAACCCGAGCCGAAGCAACGCTCGGAAAACAAAGATGGCGGAGGCCAGGCCCCGCTTTTCATAAAAAGCTCTCGGTTCAATAAAAGTTTTTTTTACTTGCTGGTAGGAGCTGCTTCACATTAAAATATACTCAGTCAGCGTTTTAACCGAGACCACCGTGTCCCGCTAATCACCGATGCAATAAAGTTGCCACTAAACATTAAAAACACAGAAATAACATCCGGGTGCCGGAAGAGAGACCGGCGTCGAGATTAAACAAAAATTATATATATATATATATATTGATATTTTTATATTGATATTTTATATATATTTATATATATATATATATATATATATAATATATATATGTATATATATAATATATATTTATATATATATATTTATATATTTTTTATATATATATATATATAAACAATAAAACCAGACGCAGCAGCAGATGAATATCTCCGGTCTACTGGAAACACTTACACATTTACAATAAACACATGCAGACATGTTTGCACCCTGCTGAGACTGAAACAAAGACCTTATAAACCAGTTCAGCAAGCGAACACACACACACACACACGAAAAAAGAAAAGAAAAAAAAAGGTGAATCTTTGGAGGAAAGAAATGCACGGAGCGAATTTACTAACAAGACACAGACGCACATAAAGACAGATCTGGACGGAGCGAGAGAATATCCACAGACATAAAACATGCACCAACTAGCCCTGCACTCAACCCCTACACACACACACACACACACACATCACCTCGCACCATCTCCAGGCTCCGCAGACACACACATCATCCGGTGTCACATTGTAAAAGCACACAAAAACACACACACGCACACTCATTTACACACAGACGCTTTTGTTTGAGAGAGATTTCACACATACGTGTGTGTTTCTACTCGTGTGTGTTTCTTTCGTAGCTACACAAACACGACAACACACGCCGTTTATTTTGATGTGCAAAGCGGGAAATTGGAGGCAAATTGAATTTAGTCTGATTGCTGTTGTAGCTGCTATCGATATATATAAATATATGTACATATTTTTCCTGCTGGGTGGGACGCACCTGCTCACGTTTGGGTTTCTCTCAGACTCCATCACACACACACACACACACACACACACACACACACACACACACACACACACACTTGCTGCGTAAACCTGGCCCGGTCAGTTTATTATCACTTCAACAATCATTTGCTTCCTTGCACTCTGACCAGCACCAACAGATCACTGAAAACATGGTGGAGCGGTGGTGATAACACAACACACACACACACACACACACACTCGGATCACAGTGGCGTCAAAGCTGGGGAAACTTCTGCATTGAATGTGTTTGTACTGGACGGTTTTGTAGCTGTGAACATGTGTAGCACAATTGTTGATGAGAAAAATAAACAAATATTTGAACAACTCTCCCCGTGTGGTGCAGTGATGGGCTGGCCAGTGGGCGGGGCTTCAGGTCATTCGAAGGTCACAGGACACCGTCAGAAAGTGTTCAGCTGAAACACACAACTTTCTTAAAAAGGCTTGAAAAAGTCATAAAGAACTGTTATATCGAAGTGACTAGATCTCAACATAGTCACGACCTTCACAGTGTCACATATATATAAAAATAATAACTACTGTCGTGCATAAATCGGCAGCGATTGAGTTGGCATCGACTCCTCGGGTCGCTTTGTTCTTCAGACTTAACTCCGCCTCCCCCTGCTTCGTTAATTAAGTCTCTCTGGGTGGAAATGTTTTCGCCTGCAGCTCCATCATCACTGTCAATGACTTCCCTTTTGGGGGTTTGATGATGGATAAGCTGCTCGCTGCGTTAGCGTCATGTTCTGTTAGCGCCATTACATGCCATGCTCCCTTAATCCTAAACAACTTGTAGCCCCGCCCCCTAAAGCGTCCCCTGCTTTATGGTCTGTTTGACTCTAAATGAGAATAATTTACTAAATGAACATCATGCTGTATTGAAGAAGACTTGAAACTAGAGATTGTGTCATGTTTACAATGTTTACTGAGGGAATACATCAAGAGAGAAGTAGAGTCATTTACATAGACTTCTATACAACCAGAGGAGTCACCCCCTGGTGGTCAGGAGAGAGTGCAGCTTTAACACATGAAGCATAGACTTCTATACAACCAGAGGAGTCGCCCCCTGGTGGTCAGGAGAGAGAATGCAGCTTTAACACATGAAGCATAGACTTCTATACAACCAGAGGAGACGCCCCCTGGTGGTCAGGAGAGAGAATGCAGCTTTAACACATAAAGCATAGACTTCTATACAACCAGAGGAGTTGCCCCCTGGTGGTCAGGAGAGAGAATGCAGCTTTAACACATGAAGCATAGACTTCTATACAACCAGAGGAGATGCCCCCTGGTGGTCAGGAGAGAGAATGCAGCTTTAACACATAAAGCATAGACTTCTATACAACCAGAGGAGTCGCCCCCTGGTGGTCAGGAGAGAGAATGCAACTTTAACACATGAAGCATAGACTTCTTACAACCAGAGGAATCGCCCCTGGTGGTCAGGGGTGAAAATACAGCTTTTACAACTTCTATACAACCTTTTTGCTTCCACAGACGGTGTTTAAGCTCCGAGCAAGAAGACGAGGAGGGGAAACCAGTAGAACGCCATAAACCAGCATCCACAACGAGCTGGAATTGTATTTATGTGAACTCATCTCTCATATTCATTGCCTACTTTATTGTCTTCGTACGAGCCTGTATAGAAAGAAGACGTCAAGTATTAAATGCATTATAAAGATAGAAGACTTGACAGGAAGACTGACCCTGAGCCCCTGAAAGAATTAACGAACCCTTTTACTAGAATTACTTTCTTGTGTTTTCATTACATGGTTTGGATTTCAGTCTCAGGAGATTTGGGCCCTCTAGACCAAAAGTTTAATTTAACTTAAATTGTGATGCAGTGTGCTGGAAATCAGAGTTAACACAAAAAAAAGATCTGACTGCTCCAAAGTCTCTGATTCCCATGAAAACCGACAAAGAAACAGTAAGAAAAATTAAGAAATAAATAAATAAAACTGCCCAATGTTTCCCGGCCAAACCCACGACCAGAGAAAATGTACATCGCCATGGTGATCGTATCACATGTGGGAGAAAAGTGCAGCTCAGACGAGCATTTCTCAAAGTGAAAACAACTCATTCGCCAATTAAAATCAGATCAGCTGCACAAAACTGTCAGTTTATATATGTGTATAAATAGTGAGGGAGAGTGTGTGTGTGTGCGTTGACATTTGAAACTAATGGTTAGCGGTCTGCTGTGAGTCCCACACGAGACCACAGCCCGATGCTGTTTAACTTGGCAGCTGTTTGCATTATTGAATAACTCCCATGTTCCATATTTACATAAAAAACACTCTCTCTCTGTGTGTTTGTGTGTTATTAATTATGTCTTGTGTGTTTGGCGCCGCACAAAAGTGGTTTTCCATTTCTAAAGGTTTGCAGAGTTAGAAACTCGTCCATCATTTGTTCTCCTTCAGAAAGACACTGAGCAGTGACTCATTCAGCGTGAACCAGCTTCCAGCCTTTAGCCTCCAGCCTTTAGCTTCCAGCCTTTAGCCTCCAGCTTCCGGCCTCCACCTTCCAGCCTCCAGCTTTTACATTACATTACATTACATTTCATGCGACTTACATGCTATACAGTAGACCGTAGACACAGCAACGGTGAGCAATTAGGGTTAAGTGTCTTGCTCAAGGACACAACGACACAGACTGCCGGAGCCGGGGATCGAACCACCGACCTTCTGATTGAAAGACCGACTTGCTAACCACTGAGCCACAGTCGCCCACCTTCCAGCCTCCAGCTTCCAGCCTCTAGCTTCCAGTCTCCAGCCTCTAGCTTCCAGTCTCCAGCCTGTAGCTTCCAGCCTCTAGCTTCCAGCCTCTAGCTTCCAGCCTCTAGCTTCCAGTCTCCAGCCTGTAGCTTCCAGCCTCTAACTTTTAGCCTCCAGCTTCCAGCCTCCACCTTCCATCCTCCAGCTTCCACCTTCCAGCCTCCATCCTCCACCTTCCATCCTCCAGCTTCCAGCCTCCAGCCTCCAGCTTCCATCAGAGCTCCGCGCTGTGTTTTCAAAGTGTTGCCTCTTGTTTGGAGAGTGAGAAACTCCACCGACGAGCCCCCGTTGGTTATAAAAATGTTGGGTGATAAAAATGTGGCTGAGAGACTTTAATACTCTTAAGTGGTGAAAGCACCCCGTGGATGTGCTTTGGAAACTCAGCAGTGAGGAAACGTACCGCTGTGGACGAGGAAGTCAACAAAACTCGTTTCAGACCGCTCGAACAAAGGCCGAAATTAAACAGCAGAATCAGCTATATTGAGAGTATTCCCATTAGTTATCCTCAATGCCAGACCGAGGCAACGCTGCTACTCTCATTGAAGAAGCCAAAGACACGAAGGTCGACCAAAGGCAAAAACTGATCTAAGTACACACGGCCGGTACAGTGAAACTGCGAATGGCTCATTAAATCAGTTATGGTTCCTTTGTGAGCGTGAGCGTAGTTGAAGACGTCGGCTTCAGTTTGCAGTCTCGTGGCAAAGTAAGTAACTTAAAGTAAGAAGATATTCTGAACAAGTTCCGGTATTAAGTGGATTTAAAATGGTGTGAAATCCTGCTGCTGGTTTATAAAGCCCTGAATGGTTTAGGGCCTAAATACATTAGTGATCTGCTGCTGCCTTATGAACCATCCCGACCCCTCAGGTCGTCTGGGACGGGTCTACTTTCTGTTCCAAGAGTCAGAACTAAACATGGAGAGGCAGCGTTCAGCTTTTCTGCTCCACACATCTGGAACAAGGTCCCAGAGAGCTGCAGGTCTTCTGAGACCCTCAGCCTCTTTAAAGCCAGACTGAAGACCTTTCTGTTTGCTGTTGCCTTTAATTAAACCAGATTCTACATCTTTTGTTTTGGTTTCCAACCTGCGTGTTGATGAAACGACTCCTTGCTCTTGCAAGTGCAGCGCTTATACTTTGCTCGTGACCAGAGAAATAAATCTACCAAAATGAGAGAAGTTTTACAAAATTGTACCTTGTCACAAGTAAAGTGAAAGCACATATTTCCCCGGGTTTTTTAGTAGGGAATGAGAATAAGTGTCCGCAAGGTTAGGGATTTAGGTAAAAGAATAAGGAGTTTAAATAGGACAAAGGGATGCTCTTTGGAGCTACCGGAGGTCGACTCTAGTCGGTAGAAATCCAAGTTGAATCCGTGTGGCACGTTGATACCTCTGGTAACTGAAGTCACGGAGCGATATAGCGATGAAGGTGGCGGTCAGTTTAGGGTTTAGATAATGCCGCTGTGGGAGCGATGCCGCTGTGGGAGCGATGCCGCTGTGGGAGCGATGCCGCTGTGGGAGCGATGCCGCTGAGGGAGCGATGCCGCTGTGGGAGCGATGCCGCTGTGGGAGCGATGCCGCTGTGGGAGCGATGCCGCTGAGGGAGCGATGCCGCTGAGGGAGCGATGCCGCTGAGGGAGCGATGCCGCTGTGGGAGCGATGCCGCTGTGGGAGCGATGCCGCTGAGGGAGCGATGCCGCTGAGGGAGCGATGCCGCTGAGGGAGCGATGCCGCTGAGGGAGCGATGCCAAGAGGTGCAAGGTTAAGGACACAGGGATAGATTTGTTGTTTTTCATGGAATGTGTGGGTGGTTTTTGTAAGTCTTGGTGAATTAACGAAATCTGAAAGCGTGTGTATCAGAACACAAAAGTGGACTGAGAATTCCTCGGGAGAAAGTGTTCGACTACATATCTGTGGGGATTAAAGGGGAATAAAAGGGAAAATCATAGTCTATGGTACTACGAAGCAAGGAGAAATAAAACAATATTTGTGAACTGGTGTTATAAACCTCAGCGATCGAGCGCTGTATCCCTCTGATACAGTAGAAGCTTCTCGTTCGAGTTCACTGTATTGGGTATTGCAGCCTTTCTCCTGGCCTCCAAGGATACGTGTAAATAAATAAAATAAACTGTACTGCTTTCTGCCTTTTAACTGTTTTTTTTTTACTGTTTTAATGACTGTTCTTAATTGTTTTTAAATCTTTTATTTTTGATTGTGTTTTTATGCTTTTAATTGTTTTTAAATCTTTTATTTTGCATTGTGTTTTTATGCTTTAATGGTTTTATGTGAAGCACTTTGAATCACCTTGTGTTGAAATGTGCTATACAAATAAACTTGCCTTGCCTTGCCTTACCATCTTCATGAAATTATGAAAAAAACATGTAGAAAAAGGATTATCATTATATTTTCTATTGATCATCTAATTAAAGTTCCTGCTTCCCCTTTGCCCATTAACTAATCACATTTAGCTCCTCCAGGTGCGTCTGAACCGATTTGATTATTTGCAGCTGCGAGAAACATCTGCAGCAAATAAAAAGTACGATCGCCAAAAAAAAAAGAAGATTTGTCTGGCATCGAGACGGACGGACGAAATCAACACCGAAGATGGGAAATGTAGTCCAGACCTTCCCGGCCTTCCAGAGCGAAGTCGGAGGACAAAAACATAATTTATTCAAGTATACGTGTGAACACAGATCAACAACATGCCGCTGGAGGAGGTGCAGACAGGCGGCGATGTCCACGCTTCAGAGGAATGCGATCGGGATTTGATTTGATTTATTTTAATTATATCAAAAAATACCTCAAACATAAAATACAAAAGGCATCAGATACAATCGAGGATAAAAACACAATAAAGTCCAGGACTTATTTCCATTGTGGTCCTCAACATATAACATCTGGACAGGACACTTACAGATTGTGTGATAACAATGACATAAAATATTATACAAACATTTTAAATAAACAAGAATATAAAAGATAACTGTAATTGTCTCTGGTTCTATTCTGCTACCCTCTCTAGTAACCAGTCCTTGGTCCTCTTTTTAAAAGAGTTTATGTTAAGAATCACTTTAATTTGCCGGTCTAACTCGTTCCACTGAACTGCCCCTATATAGGCAAATCTCATGCAAACACGGATCAGAGCGCACATGATGAGCAGGAACACATGTCGGTTCCACAGCTCGGCATCATGGGACACGGAGCAGCTCGGAGCCGCTGCGGGGATTCGAACCGGCAACTTCAAGCTTCCGAATCCACCTGAAAAGTTCACGCTTAGTTCTTTAGAAGATAACTCGAAAAAGGTGCTAAACATATCATATATCTTAGATAATTGTGGGTTTCCAACTATATTAACGCTCTGAATGCTAAATTTGGGGAATGTAAAGTCCTTTAATTGATTGCCAATAGTGCCTTTTAAAAACAATGTTCCTTTGTGTTAAAATAAAGTGCCTTTTGCCTTTTTTGAGTCATTTATTTTTGCCTGAATTCAACAATTCAACGTTTAATTCATAACCAGATTTCATTCATTCATTCATTAACAGACTAAATAATGCTAAATGTTGTTTTTTTGTTAATTTGATTAAATTATACCTATAATGTATATTATAGCAGCTCCAATTTACACAAGTACTGTTTTTCAGTTCAAATCTGAGGTACTTCTTGGATGAGCTAAAGAGAATAAATAATATGACGCACTGGTTCAGGTTTAACGAGCCAGCAGGAGGTGAAGGAGTTAAATGAAGGTGTTCTACTTGTACTGCAGTACTTTAACAGTGTGGTATTAGTACCTTTACTTCAGTAAAAGGATCCAAGCCGCTGCGATCGACTTCAGGCGCCGTCTCAAATTAACCGTTGGCACCATTAAACCCACAATTAAAGCCATTAGAGCCACGGATCTGCTTCCAGCTGGTTTACAGGTGAACCCGTGACCACCGCTCACCTTTGCTCCGGGTCTCGTGACCCCGGGACGATCCAGTATTTTGGGATAATTGCAGCGGCTGTCAGTAAAGTTTGTCCATAATTTGCTGAGTTGACATTCCAGCACGAACTGCCTAATTGTTGTGTGATGCTGTCGGGACCCGATAACGTTGAGCCAACCGGCTCCTGGGAGATTTCTTCAATTCCCATCCCGCGTAACGTGAAATTAACAAAAGGAATGTTTTGTTTTTACTTTTTGCTAAACTCACAACTGCTGCTTCGCCTCAGCGAGGACAGTTGGGGAAAACAAATAAAAAAATCTACGAACAAATAAATACAATCTCAGGGAGGAGGATACGATTCTGACCATTTGGTTCCCATTTTTTTTGGGAAGGTCTTGGAAATGTGTTGTGAATTTCCAGCATGCCTTTATTCCGCTTGAACTGGCTGCCAAAAGATCAGCGGGCGATTCATCATTAATAAAACGCCATAAATATACCCTACAAATGGGTCTTAAACCTTTGAGCCCTCTGCTCTTTTTCTGCTTTCAACCCTTTTTTACAGGCTCATAAAACAGCCAATATGTGTGTTAGTTTTCCATATTAATAATGGATATTTTAAGGAATGTTCGGCTGCAGGGATAAGGAATAGCGTGGCACGTGAAGGGGAACAATACATGTTCAGGGATCTTTGAAGTAAAATATGAATTTTGGTATTGGCCTCAATTCAGATATATAGATTATATATAAATATATGCTTTTGCCCTTTTCTCCTCATAAAACACGATCCCCCTCTTGTGGTTTTCTTTATGTATTTATTTGTTTTTATCATGTATTTATTTTTTAATCGTTATTATCTTAAATCAAGCTAAAGGGTTAGGCTTGTACCTGAACAGGTAGGACTGTACTGAGTGAACTTTGTTGCTTATGAATTAAACTTTTAATTGAGAGAATGTGGCTTTATTTTGTCAAATTTGCTAAAAATCATCCCTTTGTTGGAAACGTTGATCTCTCTCTCTCTTTAGGGCCTCAACCCAAAACAGCCCCATCAGAGTGGATACAGGCAGCAGCAACAAAGGGTATCGCACCACCGGAATCAGCCCAGTGGGGTTCAACAACATCTGCCGCTGCATCTGTTGTTGCAGAATAACCTGCCGTGCAATCAGTGCAACCACTTAGACTCCAGAACAACAAGTGGCAACGTTTAAGGGACCAGTAGAGGGGAAAAAACTGCAGAAAAACAGTATTTTACCGTTTTCGCTGATATCCGAGTAGATAGGAAGAGAAGGACCACGAAACCAAAACGAGAAGCTGAAGCTTCAATAAAAGTGTCACCGAGCTGCACATGAGGCCGTTGCACAATCTTTTATCTTTTATTTTGAGGCGCTACAAAATAAACACTGGCCGGTTTTAAAAAAATAACAGATCACAGCGCCGGCGTCGTCCAACGTTAAACGCCGACGTGACGGAGTTTGGAGGGAAGAATTTGTTGCGGCTGTCAGATTAATCTCTGTGATTGATGAGCGAGAAAATACAGCGTGCAGAGGTTCCAGCGTCAGAAACGTCTGAAAGGTGTTTATTTAGACCGGTCTGTAAACGAGCCACATATCTCCAAATGTTGCCTCATCACTAGATAGAGAAAGAGTTATTTAAACAACATGAACTGTGTTATTTCAGATAACTTTCCATTTGGATTTGGGAAAAATATATATACAGTACTGTGCAAAAGTTTTAGGCAGGTGTGAAAAAATGCTATAAACTAAGAATGTTTTCAAAAATAGAAGTGCTAACAGTTTATTTTCATCAATTAACAAAATGCAAAGTGAGCTAACAAAAGAAAAATCTTGTTAATTGATGAAAATAAACTGTTAGCACTTCTATTTCTGAAAGCATTCTTAGTTTACAGCATTTTCTCACACCTGCCTAAAACTTTTGCACAGGACTGTATATTTTAAAAAAAAATCCTTAAAACCAAAGGATGGACCGGGAGGGTCGGAGGAGGACAGTCGGCTCGGCGGGCAGATCCGCATTCAGTTCGCATTAACTCCGACTTAACGATTCGCCGATGTCGGAATGGCTGCCGGGCGTAAATCATAACCACGGAGAGGAGGCCACATGAAAAAGGACCCCCAAAAAAAAAACGACTGGAGCTTCTCACATAGATTAACTGCGACAAAGACTGGCTTTCATGTGTCTTCTTACAACACAATCAGCATCGGGGGGAAAGGGGGCACCCGAGGGAAAGCCGGAGAAAGATGTTGCTTTTCCGTCGTAAAACCGTTTTTGCCGACCGATGAGCAGATTCCTCCCGTTGAGTCGGAACGTTATCGGCCAGCAGGAAGGAGCACTACTGGACTTTTTATTCTGCAGATTATTCATCATTTTATGAGCACTAGGTATGTCAAGGAGAGATTTATCGATACTACGACTCTTAT
The DNA here is from genome assembly GCA_023566465.1 of Cottus gobio. Taxonomy (NCBI): domain Eukaryota; kingdom Metazoa; phylum Chordata; class Actinopteri; order Perciformes; family Cottidae; genus Cottus; species Cottus gobio. Next base: position 2,547,435 of record CM042233.1, read on the forward strand.
CGGGTCTTTTTGTTGACAATTCATTGACTTTTCCAGGATTTTAAACCAAATGTCCATGACCAAACATTTAGTGAAATCTGGGTGTGTCCATGAAAAAGTGATAAAATGTAGTATTTAAACTAACAATGAGGATTCAAAGCATACAGTATTCCTTAAAGGACACAAATGAATGAGAGACAATAGTTTGATTAAAAGAATAAACATTTATAGATATACTCAGTGTATGCTTATATTTTGAGTCTTTCTTTTAAAAGCATATTCATTATTTCAAACTCAGCGTAAATGAACCACATGAACACATGAATATAACACATTTACATGACTTTTAATAAACTTTGGGGATTTTAGTTTTTTCAAGGACTTTTCCAGGTCTGGATTGGGGTTTTTCCATCTTTTGGCAAGGGCATTGTTGTCACTTTTTTTTTTCCCGCCCAGTTGTTACATGTCGAAGCCAAAAACACACACACACACACACAGCTCTGGACAACATCATACTCAACGGGCGTAAACTTTAGAGGAAACCTTTGTTGTCGTTTCTTGGCAAATAGAAATATGGCTTAATGGATTTATTTAAAACGAAGCCATACTAATATTATAAAGTTAAGAAGGATTTGACCCCCAAAAATAACCCACATAGCCAGAGACAACTCTGCATAACCTCCACAGGTTCCACGAGTCGTATTTTAACATCGTTAATAATCAATCACGTTGATCTTGAGACGTTTTCCCAGAATCTTTAACAACTCTGTGAGGTCACACTGAACCCGTTATCTTTTATCTCTCTCAACAAAAGACCTGTTGCTTTTTTTTTTACCACCCTTCCTGAAACACAGCCACCTCCAAGCATGCAGTTATCTCCACATCAGCATTCTCCTCATACTGCACCCGCTTTCCCCTCGACACACACACACACACACACACACACACACACACACACACACCCTTCATATCAACAGTGCTGCTGTTCTCTCCACGTCTCCTGTATTATTACCCAACATACTCTCTGTTTTCCTAAGAACCGGCCAGGAAATTAGTTTCATAAAAGCTGCAAAGCACACACACACACCTACACACACTCATAATCACACATAGAAAAAAATCAAAACATCCTGAAGAGACTAAGTGGGGCCAGACAAACGCTCAACCTGACACACACACACACACACACACACACACATACACTCAGAACAATACTACTGTTTAAACCTTGCGGCCCCGGCTACCGGCCATTGGAAAAGGGAGTTGCCGAGCCGGAGGGCGAATACCTCGCGGGGCAACTGAACAATGCAGTTGCTCCTGCAATGAGGCAACGCACATTATTAAAGCCTTTGATAAGGTCTTACCGGCAGGAAGCTGCAGGAAACAACCCGTGGAGAAAAGAAAATGTGGCTCGAGGCTTCGCTTTTTCACACACACACACACACACACACATCTGAGAAAAGAGGTTTTATCAGGACTACAATGCCACGACTAAATTTAAAGAAAGGGAGGCCCTCAAACGTCAAGAAAACTATTCAAATATTATATATTGATACGATCGGTGCCAGTTTTCATAGAAATCCTCGTTGAGAGGGTGAGAATGAATTTGTTCACCATGTGAAATAATATTTTGACTTATTGTTGTTTTAGTATCCAGAGAAAAGGGCACGTTTATTTTTTCAAAGTAAAAGTTTTCAAAAAACTAATTGAAGGGATTCTTCAGTGTTTGTGCTGACTATCGGATATTTTAAAGCTGAGCTTATTTTTATGAATATTTAACTAATTTGGACTAAATAAAAAATGTTTTTAAAGGGTTGATTCTGCCGTTACGAAGAAATGAAAAGAAAGTTTTTAAAACTACTGACTAGCTGATCAACACAGGAGCTTTTAGCCGCTAGTAACATGCTAACAACATGCTATTAGCATGCTAACAACATGTTATTGGTATGGTAACAGCTTTAACCGATTTAAACCAAAATATTAATATTGGTATTGGCCTTTTTCTCATCTTAAAATACAATCCTCCTCTCTTATGATTTTTGTAATGTATTCATTTGTTTTTATTGTCTACAGATTGTTTTGTTTTTTTATCGTCATTATCTGGATTTCATGAAGTTAATAACATGGAACTTTTATTGGTAAGAATATAGGACATAAAAATGTTTTTTTATGTTAGCAGCTATTTAATGAAATGAGTCAATTAATAACCCAGAGAGCAAGCAGCAAAAACAACAGGGTACTTTTATTCTGAAGAATAAAAAAATATGACTCGGCTCATTTAGGGAAGTGAAAGTAATGTTAAACCAGATGTTAAATATATTTATAAAAAATAAATAAACAAGGAGCGAAGTAGAGAGAATGCAGCTTTAACACATTAAGTATATACTTCTATACAACCAGAGGAGTCTCCCCCTGGTGGTCAGTAGAGAGAATACAGCTTTAACTCATGAAGCATAGACTTCTATACAACCAGGGGAGTCGCCCCCTGGTGGTCAGGAGAGAGAATGCAACTTTAACACATGAAACATAGACTTCTATACAACCAGAGGAGTCGCCCCCTGGTGGTCAGGAGAGAGAATGCAGCTTTAACACATGAAGCATAGACTTCTATACAACCAGAGGAGTCGCCCCCTGGTGGTCAGGAGAGAGAATGGAGCTTTAACGCATGAAGCATAGACTTCTATACAACCAGAGGAGTCGCCCCCTGGTGGTCAGGAGAGAGAATGCAGCTTTAACACATGAAGCATAGACTTTTATACAACCAGAGGAGTCGCCCCCTGGTGGTCAGGAGAGAGAATGCAGCTTTAACACATGAAGCATAGACTTCTATACAACCAGAGGAGTCACCCCCCTGGTGGTCAGGAGAGAGAATGCAGTTTCAACACATAAAGCATAGACTTCTATACAACCAGAGGAGTCGCTCCCTAATGGACAGTAGAGAGAATGCAGCTTTGGCTTCACTCTTCAGAACCGGAGGTTGCCGCCTGGTCTAGTAAACAATTTTGTGTAAAACTTCCGACTCATACGACACTGATTACCGGGCCGAGGGAAGAGGCCGAAGAGAGGCACCAAGAAACGTCCCAAAATTAAAATTCAAAAGGAAATACAGGCAGAAAAACACACTCCTAGTGGGTCATAAGTGACAATTGAGAGGAATTACTTTTGTATGAACCAATAAATAGATGTTCTTTTCTTCGAATCTGCAATTGGGTTGATAAAACACATCTGCAGAGGGTTCTGGAAAAATCCTATATGGCGCCCAGACTGGGAATGGGATCAATGTGTGGGGATCATGTCTACAAAAATAAAAATTGGGTATGAAATAAACTTGACTGAAGGTTACTGTTGATAGCAATCTGATCCACGTTGTGCAGAGTTTGAGAAAATATGCAACGCACGGAAAACCGGCGTTGCAATTTTAGACACCCTGTGACGGATAAGTCGTCGTGGCACGAGGAGGACTATGAGCTTAATGCACGTGGGAAACATGCCGAGTCACGGAGGGACCGAATAAAGTATTTAGACCGAGTTTAATACGAGCGATTCGAGAGGAAGAATAAAATGTTTTTATGGTAAGTGCTCACACAATCCTGAGGAAAACGTTATGATCAAAATATGATTTTAAGAGTCTTCACAGTGGGATTTTTAAAGGATAAAAAGAGCAAATCCTTCAATTATTTGTTAGTATTGCTTATGAAACAAGATTTTTTTGTTGCAAATCAAAAATATTCGCTCTCAAAATAAAAACTGCGCTCTCAAAAAAAAAACTGTGCTCTCAAAACGAAAACCTACAAGTTGAGTTTGGACGTAGTGGGCGGGGCTTACGCTACTGAATGAGCGAGGAGTTTCTACATCTTTTGAGAACACAGTTTTTTTTTTGAGAGCACAGCTTTTTTTTGAGAGCACAGTTTTTTTTTTGAGAGCGCAGTTTTTTTTTTGAGAGCGCAGTTTTTTTTTTGAGAGCGCAGTTTTTTTTTTTGAGAGGCTAAAAAAGGCTAAATTAATTCAGGTTTAAGTTAGCGGTTTTGAAGCACGTTAAACTCTTTGTAACACCGCAGTGTGATTGGCTCGTTTCGCTGCCTTTGAACACATTTCACATCGTACGACTTCATAACGACTTCATAACGACTTATGACTTATTTATGATGATTTAAATGGTGGCTATTTGAGTATCAAAGGCGGCAAATAAAGCCAAATGTAGCAACATTTTATTTATTGTTTTTAAGTGCAACATGTGCACGCTTGTCCGTCGTATGTAATGTTTATGTTTGTAGTTTTGTATATTTAAAGTGTATCTAAATACATCAATCCAGTACAGATTACAGTAGTTTAACACATTTACAAGTTAATAAATATCATTCTGAACCCTCATGGCAAAGTCATGGAAAAATCATGGAACTCCACTAGTCAAAATGTGTATGAATCCTGCTTAGTGTTCCCTGTACATCAAAACTATTCCATTTTTGTTGACGTCTTAATTATCTGAGACAATTTGTATATATATATTATATATATATTATATATTATTGTTTTGACAACCTCATTGGCTTTAGGGCTGGTGTCACCTGCAGAAGAAGCTGTGGGAAACCTCCACCTCCATAACCTCAGGTGAGGCCAAGAGGGCAGAGATGCAACTCTGAAGTGGATCGGGTTGCATTCCTGGAGACACACACACACACACACACACACATATTTGCTCTGAGGGGGAAACACACCTCATGCAGCAGGACAGGTGAGGCCGGAGACTCGACACCTCGGGGGGTCGGATGTCACCGGCGAGCGGCTCGATGCCAAAACGAAATGTTTCGGTAACGAGCACCGGGGACGCCGGCCGGCCTGGGAACGAGGATGCCGAGGAGAGGCAACGTATCACACGGAGAACCAGGAATGTTCAGACAACAGGAAGCCCTGTGCGAGCTTCCGAGGTGTGAGAACGCAGAAGCCACGAGCGGGGCCGGTAACTCGAGCCCCATGTGAAGCCTCGGCAACGAAACAACTGAGTCATTACGAAAACCGACTACAATGCACTCGCGTTCCCAAACAGCCACATGGAGATGTCACACACACACACACACACACACTTCCTGTGCATCTTCATCGCTCTGGAAGCCTTAAAGCTTCTCACAGAGATTATGTGGCCCGAGACGAGCTCCGACTCGACGCCGGAGACGGCTGACAGCGTAACCCGAGGGTCTGCAGTCAAGAGATGAGGGCCCACTGCCCCCACGCATCCAGCCTGTCCTCTAAGAAGAGATTATCACATGAAGGGAATAATCTTCTGGTCAAAATAATAATAATAGAAAACATGGCTTCGCGTCAGTCACAAGATTAACCGAGTCTCTGTTTGTGTTTATAAATACTAAATTAGGTTCAGAGATGATTTTATGGTTCTTTATGGAGTATTCCTCCCGATTGGCAACAACCTACAAGCTGCTCTCCACTCGGGTTCGGAGAACCGGATCTCCACCGGCAGCCACCAGCCAGCCAGTTTTTCTGAAATGACTCAACAGCGCAGCATTGAAAGGATTATTTCTCTGGCAATAAGGGAACATAATGAATCACCATGAAAAAGCTGAGAGTAATTCATAGTGGCGTTGTCTCGCAACGCACAACAACTGGAAACAGATGTTTTAATGAAGACATCACAGGAACGCTGGCGCTCTGGGAAGCAGCGACTCAGGCAGGACACGACGGAGGAAAAGGCCTCTGGGCCTCTGGGTCGCGACACCGCGCCATCCGTGTTGACCACTAGGGGGCGGCAGAGAGACTGAGTAGGAATCACCGTAAAACTGAACTTTTTTTTTTAAAACTTTCTATTACTTTTCCATGATTTTTCCATGGCTTTTTCATGATTTGTCCATGACTTTTCCATAACTTTTCCATGATTTTTCCAGGACTTTTCCATGATTTTTCTATGATTTTTCCAGGACTTTTCCATGATTTTTCTATAATTTTTCCAGGACTTTTCCATGATTCCAGGACTTTTAACCAAATTCCCATGACCAAACATTCAGTGAAATCTGGGTGTGTCCATGAAAAAGTGATAAAATGTAGTATTTAAACTAACAATGAGGATTCCAAAGCATACAGTATTCCTTAAAGGACACAAATGAATGAGAGACAATAGTTTGATTAAAAGAATAAACATTTATAGATATACTCAGCGTATGCCTGCTTATATTTTGAGTCTTTCTTTTAAAAGCATATTCATTATTTCAAACTCAGCGTAAATGAACCACATGAACACATGAATATAACACATTTACATGACTTTTACTAAACTTTGGGGATTTGTTTTTTTTAAGGACTTTTCCAGGCCTGGAAATAACTTTTAAAATTCCATGACTTTTCCAGGTTTTCCATGACCGTATGAACCCTGTGATATTTATTCTCCTTTTAGCTCCATGTTTGGTCTCCACCACCGCCTTAGAAAAAGCATCTGTTGCTTCAGCTGCCAGACGCTCCATATTTTGTAATTATTCAGCCATGAGAGCAGAAAAGTTGACGCTAGGCGAAGAAATAAATTAATATTTAATCAACGTACCGTATTTTTGACACACACACACAACCTTTTTAGTGCCTGAAAACAAAACAAAATCTCTAAGAAATTCCAAGTTTCCCTGGAATGTTTTCATAGGAAAGCAGCTTCCAGGTGCGACGGGGTGAAAGAAAGAGATTTTCCAGGATGAATAACGAGTGGAGAGGCCCAGACGAGTCGACCCGCTCAACCTTTGAGTGTTCGACGTCGTCTGGAATAATATATTTCTGCTTGTGACAGAGCAGCAGATAAGAAATACTGAAATATCAGCAGCAAGCGCTTCTTTCCAGAAGGTTTAAGGTTTATTATCAAATCTGTTCAAACCCGTCATCGGATCTATTTACCGCAACAAATATATTTAAGAAGGAACAATGGTAATAAAAAATAAGATAACAGATAACAGATTCAATGTGTTAAACAAAATCAGCTATTTAATCAGGCAAAATGTAAACAGAAAAAATACATAATCAGGATCAATATCATACAAACAGACACATTTAAGTCAGTGAAATAATTTAGTGGGACAAACAATTTTACATAAATTAACTTGTGTGTCCTGATTCTCTCTTTATATATATATATATATATATATATATATATATATATATATATATATTTTTTTTTTTTTAGCCCTTCCACAGCAGCACAGAAACACTCCCTTCAACAAGGCCTGATATGGTTTTTGCAGTATTGTCATGATGCGTGCATGATTATTATTATTATTATATGACGCTGCTTCCTTCCAGACCGGAGCCTCTCAACAAATCACAAAGGGGAAAAAAAAAGAAAAACCGACATTTCAGGAGAATTCCCAGGCTGTCATGAAGTCTTCATGGAGTGTAAGTGTGTGTGTTGGGTCGTCTTCACACCTGAATGCTTAGCGCCCCCCCCCCCCCCCCGAGGCTGCATGGGAGGGGAGGAGGGGGGAGGAGGGGGAGGGTGAGCATCCATCAGCCCAGCTCAGAGGGCTCTGTCTGGGCTCGCTGAGGCGGCCGGAGGGCGGCCCGGCACGGAGCTCCACAAAACCTCTTCATCTTCCCGATGTCTTCATTTCTGCCGTCGGCGTTTGTGACACCAGGATTAACTGGCCCCGCCCCCTTTTAACCAGTTCCCTCTTCTTCTTCATTAGTTGAAAAGAAGGAATGGAAACCCGCCCTTACATCTCATGTGTACGGCGTCCTCTGGGCTGAACCAGGAGAAGTCGGGGCCAGCAGTGTCAGTGAGGAAGAGCCAAAAACAGAAAGCCAAGAAACGCCTCCATCTTACCAAAAAAAAAAAACCAAAAGCAGCCATTGTTCTCTGGCCGCCATTGTTCTCTGGCCGCCTGTGCAAATGGAGCTCGGCCTGCTTGGCTTTCTCTCTACGGCCTTTTTCAAAAAGAGGTAAAAGGTGCATTTTCATTCGAGTGTGCAAGCTGGTGTCTTCCTCTCCTCCCCCCTTCCTCCCCCCCTCCTGGAGGAAAGATGGACGGATGATGAAGAAGAGGGAGGATGGAGAGAGTTCAGTTGAAGAGGATGGAGTCGGGGTCCCTGTTGGCGATCTGCGCCATGTGCTTCAGTATGTCTTTTTTAGTGATGATTCCCAGCAGCCTCCTGGTCACACACACACACACACACACACACACACACACAAAGAAAACATATGGAAAAACATTATTGCTTCATATACAGTTCAATAAAAGTCAGAATTGACAGAAAACAGAGTTTTTGGGGTCTTGGGGGGGATCTGTGGCGCAGCGGGGTATCGGACCAACGGCACAAACAACAAGTCGACGGAGGGAAAAGGTCGGCGGCGGTTCGACTAAAGAGAGAAATCAGGCAGAACTGAGATATTGAGAAAGTAAACGCAGGTTTCAACACACGCTGCCTTAAAGGGACAGTACGTGCTCCTGGGGTTCTATTTTTGACACCTAGCCACCAGACTCCATTGACAAAAACTGTGATTTTACCCAGCAGACCACAAGGTTTTCTGGTCTCCCTCTGCCTCGGTCCGTCAGTTAGTTTGTGTTATTGTGCGACTTCGGTGAGTCCGTACCGGCCCTTTAAGACACTGAAGTCGCACAATAACACAAACTAACTGACGGATCGAGGCAGCGTGAAATAAGAAAACCTTGTGGTCTGCTGGGTAAAAATTACAGTTGTCAATGGAGTCTGGTCCTCTGAAGAGAGGACATATCAGGGTTCATACACATTCTGACCAATGGAGTTCTATGATTTTTCCATGACTTTTCCATGATTTTTTCAAGATTTTGCTATGACTTTTCCAGGACTTTAAACCAAATTCCCATGAGCAAACATTTAGTGAAATCTGGGTGTCCATGAAAAAGTGATAAAATGTAGTATTTAAACTAACAATGAGGATTCAAAGCATACAGTATTCCTTAAAGGACACAAATGAATGAGAGACAATAGTTTGATTAAAAGAATAAACATATATATATATATATATATATATATATATATATATATATATATATATATTTCCAGGTCTGGAAATAAAAACGTGACTTTTCCAGGTTTCCGTGGCCGTGTGAACCCTGGTATAAGTTTATACGTCTGCTGCTGTGAACACTTACTCTTTCCTTTATCCACAGATGAAAATGATGATAAACACATTGCTGAGTTTATTTAACAAACAAACAAACAAGCTTTTCAAACATTTCTGGAAAACAAATCATCTTTTCTCAGAATTCGCCGGCCGGTTGTTGCGTTGGACGCAAAAATATCTCAAAAAACATCAAAACACAAATTATTACGGTCAGACATTTAAAGTTTGACGAGTCAAAACACGGGAGGAGGAGAGCCGGAGACCTTTTGTGGGTTCTGTGTTATGCGTCTTTATTTTGTATTTATTTTCTCTTGAACAAGCTTGTTTTCCCAGAATTCAAAGCAGCTATTTTTAAGCTGACAAAGGAAGAGAAACAAGATACGACTCCTGCTGATGTGGCAACCTTGAGCTTTAAAACCAACTAAAAGATATTAAGAGTCGGATGAGTCCATCTCACGAGACGGCTGCAGCCTCAAGGTCTGAGTGTGTGTGTGTGTGTGTGTGTGTGTGTGTGTGTGTGTGTGTGTCACCTCTATTCCCAGACAGTGAGCAATAACCCCCCTTCCCCCCTCACAGCCCACCAGAGGTCCCGTAACTGGCCTTTCCAGCAGCTGTGTGTGATGTCAGACCCTCTGGGCCTCGTTGGTAATCAGATGTTCTGAGGTCGAGGGGGAACGTCCGAGCCGAGTAGGACCCTATGAGGCCGAGTAGGACCCTATGAGGCCGAGTAGGACCCTATGAGGCCGAGCAGGAACCTCAGAGGCCGAGCAGGAACCTCAGAGGCCGAGCAGGAACCTCAGAGGCCGAGCAGGAACCTCAGAGGCCGTGTAGGAACCTATGAGGCCGAGTAGGAACCTCAGAGGCCGAGTAGGAACCTCAGAGGCCGAGTAGGAACCTCAGAGGCCGAGTAGGAACCTCAGAGGCCGAGTAGGAACCTATGAGGCCGAGTAGGAACCTATGAGGCCGAGTAGGAACCTATGAGGCCGAGTAGGAACCTCAGAGGCCGAGTAGGAACCTCAGAGGCCGAGTAGGAACCTCAGAGGCCGAGTAGGAACCTATGAGGCCGAGTAGGAACCTCAGAGGCCGAGTAGGAACCTCAGAGGCCGAGTAGGAACCTCAGAGGCCGAGTAGGACCCTCAGAGGCCGAGTAGGAACCTCAGAGGCCGAGTAGGAACCTCAGAGGCCGAGTAGGAACCTCAGAGGCCGAGTAGGAACCTCAGAGGCCGAGTAGGAACCTCAGAGGCCGAGTAGGAACCTATGAGGCCGAGTAGGAACCTCAGAGGCCGAGTAGGAACCTCAGAGGCCGAGTAGGAACCTCAGAGGCCGAGTAGGAACCTCAGAGGCCGAGTAGGAACCTCAGAGGCCGAGTAGGAACCTCAGAGGCCGAGTAGGAACCTCAGAGGCCGAGTAGGAACCTCAGAGGCCGAGTAGGAACCTATGAGGCCGAGTAGGAACCTATGAGGCCGAGTAGGAACCTATGAGGCCGAGTAGGAACCTATGAGGCCGAGTAGGAACCTATGAGGCCGAGTAGGAACCTATGAGGCCGAGTAGGAACCTATGAGGCCGAGTAGGAACCTATGAGGCCGAGTAGGAACCTCCGAGGCCTCGACTTGGTTTGAATTAGAGCCGCTAAGGCGGCACACACGTTCAGGAGCACCGGGGGAAACGCCACAAATCTAGTCCAGTTCTAACGCGTTAGTTTCTAGATCGCTACCAACATGTTGCTCCATCTACATGAGGATGTTTAGTCTGAAGTAAACTAAAGAATACAAACAAAAGACTTGGGAAGCGACGGAGAGAAAGCGTGAAATGTGGCGTCACACTCGGCTCCAAAGAGGTTTGAGGAGCATCTTCTGTTCTGAATGATCTTCACGGCTTTGGGCTCAGAGCAGTCGCTTTGGTTTCAAGTAGGAAAACAACGACAAACAAAAGGCCTTTTTTCTTCTTCTTTTTTTTTTTTTCCGGGAACACGTTTGAAGTTAAACGCAGATTTCAAAAGGAGTAAACGTCGGCCTCGGTCGGCAGCTTTTATGAAGTCATATGCGTTTACGCCGACTTCGGCAGAAATGTGCAGACTTCCTGCTTCGCTCTCTGAAAACATCTCCGCGGTTTGAAACTCAGACAAAAATCCGACCCGTTGGCTGCGGGAAAGTTGAGAACAAAGTTCCCAAAAGCTCCACGCGGTTCCGGTAATCCTGATCAAAATTTTTTTTAAAACTCAACAAGGGGTTGAGCAACAAGGGGAAGGCGGGGCTTAGCAGACTAACAGGCCGCAAATCACCGCTTTGAAGTGGCAGGTCGGATTTAACGAGCCACGCGAGACGCGGACCGCCGATGTTTCGCATTATGTCAGCGGACGTTACAGATACCCCCAAAAAAAAGGGAATGAGGAATGTTCTGTCTCCCCCTCCCCCCCCCCCCCTCCATTAGCTTTCTGTGTCTTCCTCCCTCGACGCTTCAATGCAGGACCTGACAGCCGAGCGACCCCACGGGGCTCTTACGCCATCCGTCATCCCCCCTCTGACTCCTGAAGACGTCTGGCTTTGAAAGAATAAGAGTGTGTGTCTGTGTGTGTGTGTGCTCACCCGTTGTGCGTGACCAGACACTGCCGGAGCCCCAGCTTCCTGAAGATGTCCACGGTGATGTCCATGGGCGTGTGGTCCGTGACCGTGAAGGGGCTCAGGTCCACGATGCTCCGGAGGCGCAGCGGTGGGGGGGCGTCGTCGGCCTGAGCCGGGGTGTGATCGGTGAAGACCACCTGGGACGCGCTGACCACGCCCTCCTGCCGCTTACGGGCGTTGTCTGGGAGGAGAGGCGGAGTTATTCAAATTAATTATTCAATTATTTTCACTGATTTGTCGTCACGTGACAGTCGTGGCTTCCTGGTTGCGTTCAGGAGCTCAGAATGTAATGTTTTTTTTTACAGAATCCGGTTAAAGTAAAGAGATTTTTCTGAGCGTCCGTCCCACGTGATGCGTTCAAAGACCGGGTAAAGTAAAGAGATTTTTCTGAGCGTCCGTCCCACGTGATGCGTTCAAAGACCGGGTAAAGTAAAGAGATTTTTCTGAGCGTCCGTCCCACGTGATGCGTTCAAAGACAGTCAGAATTCCACATCTCTCACCTATGGATATGAGCAGGTCTCTCCTGAGCACAAAGCCCACCAGCCTCTGGGACTCCTGGGAGACCACCACGGGGAAGCCGCTGTAGTGAGTGCTTTCCACCAGCGCCTGTGGACCAACAAGAGGGTTAAAAACCTCTCACATCGTGGGGCGTTCAAACACACAACGACACCGTACACTTCTCGGCAGGTTTACCTCCACCTCCCCGACCGTCATGCCCTCCTGCGTGAGCACGGCGAGCGCCGGGTCCGCCCTCCTCGGCCGCATCACGTCCACCGTCAGGCTGCTGTGGCCGAACTCCTCCTTGGGCTCCAGGAACGGGTACCCGTTGAGCCGGATGTGAGCCTGCAGAACCAAACGCAGATTCATCCTCTCACCTCGGAGCTATTGGTCTCTTCGCCATAGTTCCCACATGAAACGGCTCAGAACGAGGTCGGCGGTTTATTTTGAGCGACCGAGTCACGGTTTCTGGAGAGAGACGGCGCTGGTGAATTATTTTTTTTGGCACTTCGAGCCCAGCCCCATTATAAACGGACAGAAAGCAGACGTTTCTCTGGGCCGATATCTCCAAAACTAGGCAACAGATGAGAGGGAGAATGTGTGGTTTTGATTCGTGGGGGTGCACTGTCTCTTTAAAAACCTTGACTTCCTAAATCTAAAGCACATTACAGCGCCTTTACACAAATGTGTGTGTCGTTAGCTGGAGAGGGGATGGTATGTATCTACAGCAAGGGCAAGGACGGACACACACACACACACACACACACACACACACACACACACACACACACACACACACACACACACACACACACACACACACACACACACACACACACACACACACACACACACACACACACACACACACACACACACACACACACACACACACACACACACACACACACACACACACACACACACACACACACACACACACACACACACACACACACACACACACACACACACACACACACACACACACACACACACACACACACACCTCGTAGATTCCCTCTCTCCCGAACGCATCTGCCACCCATTTGCTGGTCATGGTGGCCGCCATCAGGGGGACGATGTACTCCAGGCCGCCGGTCAGCTCGAACATGATGACCACCAGCGACACCGTCATGCGGGTCACCCCACCTGAGAGGGGAGAGCGGGTGAGAACCGGCAGACCGAACCCGGATCGCTTAAGAAAGTCATTAAGGATTGTATATTTCATTACTTTGGAGGCAAGTTTTAATAAAAAATAACTCTATAAATTAAACTTTAAACTCAAAAGGTAAATATATAAATATAATTTTAAAAGTATTAATTGAGCCGAACGATATCACCGTTGAACCCTCGTCACTGCCTATTAATCGGGCGTTTCTTTATCTGAAAGCTTGAACTCTTTATTCCCCTCACATGGAAAAGTTGACGCTCATGTGGCGAGGCCAATCATCATCATCATCATCATCATCAGCACTCCGTTTAAACAACGGGCTCAAATCAACTGGAAGCCTCATTGTGAGCATTTCGTTTGTTCAAAATAAATAAACGGAGGTGATCAGCTGACTCATAATCGTTGCTCGATGAGGATTGTTGCCGTTTAGATGTTTTCAAGATGACCATGAAGACATTTTACAATCTGAATGAATCTTCTTCTTCTTCAGATGAAGACTTTTTTAATACATGCACCACAGAAAATGTGCAAAAGAAGCTTGAATATCAATTAAATTAAAATCTTGCGTGACTTTTGCTGCAGAGGAACAAACCAGCTTCTGAGAACAATACGGTATAAACACATAAAACCACGAGGCCGATACCATAAGATCCCCAGTCACGCATGAACTAACAACACGATAAACAGACAAACGAGTATTTGGGGTCGAAGGCTTCAAAGCGCTCAGTGTGCGAGGACACAGGGGAACTTGTAGTGCTGCGAAGAGGAGGAAGAGGAGGAGGAAGGAGGTCTGACGTCGCTGCAGCTCACGGGACCCGCTCGCTGCCGGTGGCCACTTAGACACACAGAATGTGCAGATTTCCCACTTTCCCTGAACGTCCCCTTTTTTTCAACCTCGTAGGAGCTCGGAGCCGATCCGGTTCTGTTCCCAAAAAGTGAGTCTGCGTTTATTTTTACATTTTCTTTTTTGTGATCATGTGATCCATGAACACGCGACAGAGAATACGGGAGATGAATTTAACCGCAGCCTTTGTGGAATTTGTTTTTTGGGCAAAACTGTCACTTCAAAAAATCTAATAAGATTATTCTATTTTTTTCTATGTTTTTTTTCTATTAGTGTCTGAATTTGTGCTATTTTATTAATTTCAGTCTATAAAAATAAAAGTAACTTTTTTGGAAAACAAGTGGAAAAACCCCTGATATTTATAAAATGCGTATCTTTTAAGACCTTAGGGGTTTAAAGTCTCCATGTATCTGGTTCTATGTTGCATTGGAATAAAGAAAACAAAAAAACAAGACATTCCCAAGTCAGACTGAACATTCCCAGTTGCACATGCTCAGGATCCCTCTGTGGGAATCGGCTGGTATTTGTACCGTAGGCGCTCACCTAAACACGCGGCGGCGCCGACCATGGCGTAGAGGCCCGGCGTGATGCAGTCGGCTCCGGGCGAGCACCACCCTTTGAAGATGAAGGAGTCGTGGTTGTAGTAGGCCAGCTGCTCCATGCCGACGCCCAGCAGCCGGCCGGCGATGGCCCCGACCGCCATGCTGGGGATGAAGAGGCCGGAGGGAACCTGGGGGGGGAGGAGTCAAGTTAAGAAGAGAAGAAGAAAGAGGGTTCTTCTTCTTCCTCCTCCTGGCTGCACAGACCTTCATGCCGAACGTGATCACGGTGATCATCATCTTGAAGACGAGCGCCAGGGCGAGCTGCCACAGCGCGGTGTACAGGCCCGGGCCCGCCGGCCGGTCCGCCAGGCTGTTCCCTACCGGCGAGGTTTCTGAGGTGATGTTGGGCTGAGAGAGGTGAATGAAGAATATAATAAATATTACTTTAATATTATTTAAATTTGTATTTTTATATATATATATATATATATATATTTTTTTTTAGACAATCAAAAAAATTAAATGGTATGTATACGTTTTAAAATTGAAAATGTTTTAAAATTAAAGATTCATATTTTAATATATTTAATTAATAAATATTAAATAAATATATTATTATACATGAATAAATGAATGAATAAATAAATAAATAAATAAAAGCAGCCCACCTGCTTGTAGCCACAGAGCTGCGAGGAGTCGAGCAGCGAGCAGTCGTTGAACAGCTCGGCGATGAGCTCGGCGCCGCTCATCCGGGTGTAGCTGTTGGGGTAGGCGAGCACGACGGTCATGGCGGTGACCACCAGCACCTCGGTGACGGGGTAGTGACCCAGTCGGGTGGATTTACCTTTAACAACAACGTAAACGCAGGTTAACGGAGAACAAAAGGCTTCCATCAGGGTGAAAGCATCCTCCCTTCAAGACTCACGTCTCCGGCACCAGGCGATGTTGGCCCTGATGAACAGCGCCCCCCAGAGGCCGCCGAAGATGCCCAGCAGGATGAAGGGGGCCAGCTCCACCAGGTGCCACGGGGCGTGGAACTCCACGTAGAACAGCACCAGCCGGCTGTTCCCGAACGGGTTGATGGAGCGCAGCGTGAAGGCCGCCACCAGGGCGGCGAAGAAGGAGCGCCACAGGGTCTTCAGGGGGAAGTAGTAGCTCACCTGAGGGGTCATGAAGAGGTCATATTGGTGAAGAGGAAGCTGGTTTTATTTCATTTTATGTTAACGAGGGGCTGCACCGTTAAATGTGCACCACTGAGGAGCCACAAACTCTATGGAGTGATTTAAAAACAACGCTCTGGATCATTTATCGTCACTAAAGCTGCACATTCATTTAGCTTTGTTGTCCTTTTCCTCAGGTGTGTGTTGTGTATTTGTGGCATGTTTAAGGATCGGCGGTCCTCACCTCCTCCAGGCTGAACAGGACTCCTCCAATGGGAGCGCCGAAGGCCACGGACACGCCCACCGCCGCCGCCGCCGACAACACCTGCGAGGAGAAGCGATAAAATGATGGAATACTCTCTTCGGCTAATATTTTCCACCAGCTGTCAGGGAGATTATGATATTCTTTTCATCTATTAGCATAAAAAATAGTATCAAATTTGGCCATGAAATACCCTTTTTACACTTTTATTAGTATTTTTACTGATTTATGACTAGAACAAGTGATGCAAAACACTTCAATGTGTCCCGCCCCTTTAAAAGAAGTCTCTAAATATTAACCGCCATCTGTTAACTGCATGAAAGTAAAAAACAAACAAACAGCTGCAGGATTTGTCGCCACACAGAGCTGGTTTTTAACAGAGAGTCCATTTCTCCCGAAGCCCCTGAACCCCCCACCTCTCTCCTCTTGGCCTCGTTCTTGCGGTACTTGGTGAACAGGTGACACAGGATGTTGGCGCAGCAGCAGGCCACGTGGACCAGCGGGCCCTCCTTCCCCAGGCTGAGCCCCGAGGACACGGCCAGGACCAGGGTGATGGTCTTGATGATCAGGGTCCACTTGCCCAGGTAGCCGCGGATGATGAACCCGCTGAGGATGGTTTTGATCTGAGGGGCGGAGCAAGAAAAGGGGGCGTGAACAAGTTTCTCTTAAATTGTCTGTTGAAATCAGGCCGAGCTGGAGAGCCTGTGTGTTTCATTCTGTTTACATGAATCCACTCGGATACGTCTTCTCACTTCCTCGATAACAAAGAGAGGACGAGAGGAGAAGAAGGGAAAGTAAACATAAAAATATAGTTTAGACAAGTTCTGGTTCTGGAATAAAAGCTTCTGAGGATCTGATAAATATTTACGTTCTGAAACAGAAACTTAAAAACCTTCTAATCCGTCTGGCTTTGATCTCGTGCATTTTATTTTATTATTATTGCTGATTATCTATTCTGATTTTATATATTGTCTTACAAGTATTTATACATATTTTATTTCACTCTAATATTACTTAATTTCTATTTATGGTGTTTTACAATGATCAAAAGTTGTATGTGATCTTCTCCTTGTTTGCTTTGTGAAGCATTTGATTTGTTTGAACGGTGCAACATAAATAACTTAAATGATTTATTATTATTATCTTTTATACGGCTTGAGTTTGACTGAATGGATGCAGTGAGGAAATAAACGGCATCCATTACTGTCCAAAAACGATTTACTTTCTTTCTATTCAAAAGAATCAATCAACGACGAACAGAATATAAAACGGAGAAAGGACAAACGTCAGATTAACGTGTCAAATGAAGAAGTAATCGGCGCCGCCTCACCTCCGGTATTCCCGATCCGCATGCGTACGGAGCGAAGGACCGGACCAGCACGACGGCCAGGAGGGCGAAGAGCAGAGCCCAGACCATGTACATCAGGTAGTTCACGATGTAGGCGAAGGCTCCCTGCAGACACACACACACACACACACACACACACACACACACACACACACACACACACACACACACACACACACACACACACACACACACACACACACACACACACACACACACACACACACACACACACACACACACACACACACACACACACACACACACACACACACACACACACACACACACACACACACACACACACACACACACACACACACACACACACACACACACACACACACACACACACACACACACACACACACACGTTGGGAAAACTCGCATGTAATGACGGCTCATAACCAGCAGAGGGAGCCAAAGCACTATAGAAACCAACAGAGAGACCTCAGCTGCACTTTGCCTTTCATGCATCATCAGCCTCTGCAGACATGGACCTAAGCCCCGCCCCCCTTTACCTCGGGCGTGCCGGTGATGAGCTCCGCCCAGCTCTGCCACTGGGGGCAGCGGTCCCGCTCCTGGAAGGTGGTCTCGTTGGAGGTCCAGCAGCAGTGCTCGTGGTTGAACCAGAAGCCCACGAGGCAGATCCCCTCCTTCAGGTCCGTCAGCCAGTGGGCCGCGATGTCGATGCCGCCGGCCAGAGCGCCTGGAGGGCGGGGGAGGGGGGGGGGGAGGAGGAGGGTGAGGGTTAGCTCGGCCTCTGTGGGTGAAGGTGTACTAATGTACCTATTATAATCTGTATTTTGAGTATTTCTTTAAGGAAATAAAAGTCTAAATGATCTGATCCCAGCTTCTTGAATGTTATCTTCTCACATTGGGAAACAAAAAACAACATTTTATAGATCACACAACTGAACCATGAATGGAGAAAATAAATCAGCAGTTATTTGCAGCACTAAGTGATACCTTAAGAGATGACTAAACACTAGATTCTGTGTGATAGGCTGCCATTAGCTATAATCACACAGTATAAGGTTTCAGTGTATAGCGATAGCAGCTACTTTGGATTTGGATTTGGATTTATTTCCTGAAACGAGGGCGCGTTCCCAGAAGGAGCGCTTTGTGCCCAGTACTCTGCCTGAAGGACGTTTCCCTGACGCTCGAGACTCGGTTCCCCCACCTGACATGAGTCCCACGAGCAGCATGAGCAGCCAGCCGGAGAAGGCGTCGCTGACGCTGTGCAGCAGGGCCACGGTGGACTGCTTGCTCTTGTTGGTGATCTGTGTGCAGACGGAGACGAGTCAGTAAAGGAAACCGGCAGCAGGTCTGAAAAGCCGGTCCGGGTTCCCGCGGTTCCCCCTACCTCTCGGTGCCGGTCCCGGTCCTTGCTCTTCTCCCTGACCCAGTCGATGGTGTTGAAGTCTTCGTAGGTGCCCACGCCGGGCAGCGGGTCCTCCAGCGGGTCCACCAGCCTGCTGGGGCCGTTACCGTTCATACCGGAGGCTCTGCTGCCGCCGGGCACCTCGAAGTCTCCTGGGGGGAGGGGGGGTGGGAGGGGGGAGAGAGAGGGGGAGAGTTAACCTCTTGCTGGCCACCGCTCTGTTCTCGCCTTTCGTTGTTTTTGTTTTCTCTGTCGTCTCTAACCCGCTGGACCAAAACTCTGGTTCAACCAGAAGCAGTTAAAAAAAAACTACATTGTCAGGTTTTCATCTTTCCCACGGCCCTTGAACACATCACATGTGACAAACGCTTCCCTCAGAAGATAAAAAAAAGCAACCGAATCGAAGCTTCAAATTGGGATATTTCATCAAAAAATGTTTATTCTACTGGTCTCCTTTATGTTGACATTCTCTGATCACATTCTGGTGAAAACTATAAATTCTGAGCTCCTCAAACGCACCATGACGCAGATTGTAAAACACTAAAAACTCAGTGGCCACCATCTTTGCTCCACTGAGGGAGGAGAGCGCTGGCAAACCAGTCAGACCACAGCAGCCTGTAAGCACCCGGGCCGACCAGTCTGACTGGTTCTGACTCCACTGGCCGTGAACGTGAACCAGTAGGAGTGAGTTCCCAGTAGCACCAGCCCCTCGTGAATCAGCAGTGTTTATCATGTGGAGGGGTCACCCACCCCAACCCCCAGGGGTCAGCTGATGGGAATGAAACTCGACGTGTAACTGGATGCCGGCCGCTTCCTGTTAGCTGAAACCTCTTTGTGTTCACGTCGCCTGTGTGAACAATTTGTTGCCCCGTCTCGCCTCTTAAAGCAATCGGCCTCGCTGACAAGTGCATGCTGGGAAACCACATCACGCCCACCGGCTGGAGAGAGACCACGAAACCACCTCACGCCCACCGATTAGAGCTGCAGTCAGTGGACGTCTTCAATTAGTGTCATCTTTATTTTATTTATTTTTTAAACCATATCACATTTTATATGGGATATTATATAGGAGATATATAATATTCAATTTTATTTTATATATTTTATAAAGTTTAAATGATAGAAAAAATAAATATATATATATATATATTATAAATAAATTAAAAGTAGAAGAATTAAAAGAAGGACCAGATTGTGATTAAATAAATCCCAAATATAAATATATAAAAATGATTTTACAATTTTGGACTACATTATTGTTTTTTATAGAGTAAATAACTAACTGAAAGTCTCCTCAGTGTGTTGCCTTCTCCATTTCATCTGGATTTTGTCCCTTAAAAAAAAGAAATCACAACAACTGCGACCAACCTTTGCACCTGATGCATGACTGCAGATGCACAAACCCAGTAAAGCAAGACACAAACGCACACAAAATACACAAAAAGACAAATCTGACACAAACATACGACCGCAAACATGCACAAGGGAATAAAATACACAGAATCCATCGTGAATCTGTGACGAAGACCTCGGTGTGACACACACACACACACACACACACACACGGAGACACCCAGACACACACAAGTCGGTGCCTAATGGGTCGTGAATGGTCTTAATGGTTAACCTCTACTGGGTTTATGTGAGGAAACAAACCACACACACTCGCACTCGCACTCGCACTCACACTCACACTCACACTCACACTCACACTCACACTCACACTCACACTCACTCCTCCAGAATGACCGCGTCAGCCTTCTTATCGCTGCTTCAGACTCACCCTCTTCATCAGACTCACCCTCTTCCACCAGCACATCCTCGCTCAGCTGCTTGCTCCAGAACTCCCAGTCCATCTCTCCCTCCCTCCCCCCTCACTGGGATTTATTTCCTGGACACGACAAACTAGAGTCAAACTCAAAGTGGGAGCCTCTTCCCTCCTCCGAGCTGCTGGAGGAAGTGGACTCGTGCAGAGCCCTCCCTCATTGGGCAGAGGGCTCTGGGCGTGGCTGCTGATTGGCTCGTCAGCTGAGCGGGTGGGAACCGGTTCCCTATAGGGCCGGTGTGTCGTGGGCTCGCTCTGATTGGCCGAGGGGGTTCCAATGCAGGTCATGTGTGTTTGTGAGGTCGTGACCTCTTAAAGAGCTCATTGCTGGCTTATGCAAATAAACACAGAGAGGAAAGTGACGTAAGCAGCATTAAGACTAAATAAACTCCACTGAACTTTAAATATTCCACTGACCATAAAGCTGCATTCTCTCTCCTGACCACCAGGGGGCGACTCCTCTGGTTGTATAGAAGTCTATGCTTCATGTGTTAAAGCTGCATTCTCTCTCCTGACCACCAGGGGGCGACTCCTCTGGTTGTATAGAAGTCTATGCTTCATGTGTTAAAGCTGCATTCTCTCTCCTGACCACCAGGGGGCGACTCCTCTGGTTGTATAGAAGTCTATATTAATGACTCTACTTCTCTTTTGATGTATTCCCTCAGTAACTGAAGCTCTGCTCGTTTCCAGCAAAAAGGGGGATGTCATGCTGAGCTCAGCAATCTATGTGTGTGTGGGTGTGTGTGTGTGAGTGTGAGTGTGTGTGTGTGTGTCCTTAATGCTCAACAGAAAACTCTTGGGAAAACTGTGTCTTTGTCACGTGACCTAAGCGCTGTCTGTTAAAACGTACACAGTACGTTATCTAATGCAGATTGATTTGCACACACACACACATACATACAAACACACACACACACACACACACCATCTGAACCTTGACCTCCTGTGTGCGTGCCTTGGGAAGCGGCGTCCCATGTCAGCCCCGTGACGCTCGGGTAATGACGGTCGCTTCATACTTTCCGGATGAGAGGAAATTAAATAAAGAAGGAATGAGTCGATCTGCGGTTGATTAAAAAACTCATGTTCAGACTTCTAAACCTCGGCTGGTATCAACACGCCCTGCCTCGACGTATGTTTACATATTATTTCCTGATCCAGTTTATTTACCCCAAACGTTAGCTCTGGTATTGTGACCACAACGTATCAGATTACTGCTCACGTTATAGTTATGACGGTCAGACCAGAGAGGAAATTATTAGTTTTAAAACATTACAATTAACATTAAAACACTAATCAAAACATGATTAATGTGTTTAGTTTGTTTTTTAATATATGAAACTTTTTGGATAATTTAAGTCATTTTTCAAGCTAAATATTTTCTGATTCCTGCTTCTGAAATGTGAGGATTTGCAGATTTATTTTACATTTTTTTAATGTTATGTCATGAAAATTGATAGATGGATGACACAAAATGTTTATTTCATGACTATTTACCTTTAGCAATTTATTTATCCCTCCAAAACAAATGTAGGTTAATTAGTAAAGAAAACAACTGATATTTAATCCATCCCAACAATAAACCATATTGTGTCCTAAGCTGTGATATTGATACCAGTAGGAGCTCCTGACCAGTGGGGCTGCTTGGCCTTTACCAGTCCACCTGTGGGTGAACATGTGAAGGCCCCCGGCAGCTCAGCAAATCAGTAGGAATTTTTACTACTGCCGAGGGAATGCCGTGACAGATTGACAGCGGTTGGGAAATTTGCATCTTTTCCCAGCAACCTTTGCTCCACCCCGCACAAGAGATTGATGGAAGATGTTTAGGTATCACAGAAGGAAAACACAACCACGGCCTCCGCCCACCAGTCATCACTTCTACGTTAAAATGACCTTGACCTTTGACCTCAAAACACTAGTGAGTTTATACTTAAAACATAGAAGATAAAAGACAAAATCACCTCTCACAATTCTCACATTTCTACCGTGAAGTAAACGCTGCGATACATTATTATGGGATGTTGTTGTTGTTGAAAAAGCGCTGCACAATCACACAGCGGACCCACAACTCAGTCCCTGTCAATCATTGCGGTGAGGTCACTGCTCACCGCAGCAGCTCTGTGAGGACATAGAGGCCATATAACGAGCAATAAAGATAATCTTCACTTGTGTAACGCACTGATGAAGCAACAGGAAAGAGATCTGAACAAATGAATTACCTGGCAGTAAAAGAAGCTCGTAAAAGCAGAAACATTAAATATACTCTGTTTGAGTTTCTTGCTTTATCTTTGAGGGGAATTCCCTCTCTTCCTGCTTGTGTGGATTGTGCACATTGGATGAGGTCCAGTTATACATATTTGTGTTTCCATCTCGGTTTTTGAGACTTTACAGTTGTTACAGACGACAAAATAAACAACACTTTCATCTCACTCGAACCAAGCCCTGAAAAAAAAGATGTTTTAAGTCTCCGTCTCTCTTTTAAGACTCAACACTTCCTGTCTGCATTTAGTTAAATCACCCCGTTTCTGTCTTTCTGTTAAAAAAAAAAACAGCAGCAAAATAACTGTCAGGCAGCAGAGCCAGACGGCCGGGACAAGCAGCTCACCTCCTCCGGAGCGCCAGGAGTTCCACGGCAGACGAGCGTTCCCTGAACACCTCGCACAAACTACCAGGAATGAAAGGTTAATGGGAGGAGCGCGGCCTTCCTGTCCTCAGACGCTCTTCTGTAAACATCAGAGCAAATGAGTCCCAGAGCAACAGGATACACAAAGCTAAGCGCTTACGCCGCTTAAGAGCGGCTTTTAAGAGGACTAGCTAGGCAACGAAGTCAAGCGCTCGCTAACGAACCCGGAAAGCCGAAAGAGGGGAAGGACGAGTGGAAATGTAATCAAAGCAAACTGAGATCAACCAGGAGCTTATTAAATCATATCTGCTGAAAAATCTCATTTCCACCTTTGGCTAAGCTCCGCCCCCAACCGTTGAGCCCACAGTCACTAACTGCACCATTTCCCATCAGCCCTCTTCCTGCAACTCCTGCCACCAGACACAACTCCCCATTTTTATTTTTGTGTTGCCGTCACCCCGGACTTTAAAGATGGCCGCTGCACGGCAGCGGAGGGAGAAATGAACCCGACCATCACGGCTGAAGCCCCGCCCCCTCATTTCCCCGGAGCTCAATTATAATCAGTCTGAGGGCGGAAAACCTCACAGAGGCTCCAGTTCAGCTGATTCCTGTGATTCTACTTGAACCAGATCACCACACACACACACACACACACACACACACACACACACACACACACACACACACACACACACACACACACACACACACACACACACACACACACACACACACACACACACACACACACACACACACACACACACACACACACACACACACACACACACACACACACACACACACACACACACACACACACACACACACACACACTTGTCAGTTTGTTTCTTCACCCCTAAAAAGCAGCCGACAGAGGAAACCAGGAGGTTAAAGCGCTGCAGGGATGACGTGTTGGTTTTTTTGGAAGTCGGCATCGCACGTATATAAACTCTTTGGCAAACACACACTCATTCAGCGGGTTAATCTTCACAATTTAACACAAAAGGGAAGTGTGTGTTCACAAACTGGTCTTTATCGCTCCGTTATAAGAGACATTCCTCCTGGATCTCGGCTCTAATTAGCCGACCGGAGGCTTCGCCACGATGGATTTGCTGACGTGGGTTTAAAATAAGAGTTATGATATTAAAAGTCACATCTGGACCTTTTTGGAGCGTCTCGTACTGAAAGGAGAAGCGACATTAAGATGATGTCACGAGTAACCGGGCAGAAAACACAAACAGCACCAGCACAGGAACTCACTTTAATGGATGTTTTGAAGGGTTAGGGAAGGAGAACCAAGTATGTGTGTGTGTGTGTGTGTGTGTGTGTGTGTGTGTGTGTGTCTGTGAGTGAGTTCCTGTATGAGTGTGTGTGTTCCTGTATGAGTTTCTATATGAGTGTGTGTGTGTCTCTGTATGAGTGTGTGTTTCTATATATGTGTGTGTGTGTCTCTGTGTGTGTGTGTGTGTGTGTTTCTGTATGAGTGTGTGTGTCTCTGTGTGTGTGTGTATGTCTGTATGAGTATGTGTGTCTGTTTCTCTGTATGAGTGTGTGTGTGTGTCTGTCTGTATGATTAGTGTGTGTGTTGTCTATCTGTCTGTATGTTGTGTGTGTCTCTCTCCGTGTGTGTGTGTGTGTGTGTGTGTCTCTCTCTCCATGTGTGTGTGTGTCTCTGTCTGTCTCTCTGTGTGTGTGTATAGTAACTGATTATTTACTGAAAGCATGTGACACACACTCATGTTATTAAACATTAGCCGTAATAACAACAACAACGTTACCACATCAGTATTTACAGAGTGTATTTCCTAGCCAACAGCGTGCAGGTTTTAAGGAACTTTTATGACATGTGAAGAAATCTTTACAACTATACCTTCTTGGAATTTTATAACTGAGAATATCATATAATATATATGGTATGTAAACGCAACACAGCTGTTCGTGCCTGACCGGGACCAGGTCTGGACCGGGTCTGGACTGGACTCACCTGAGCCCAGGGGGGGGTCGTCGTCCGTGGTGGAGAAGTCCAGCGTGGCCCCCGCGATGTCCACCATCTCGTCGTCATCGTCGACGTCACTCGCGTGGTAGAGGCTGTCCAGGCTCCCGGTGCGGTAACCGGAAGTGTCCATCCCGTCAAAGGGTTCCTGTTTTGTTTGTTTGTGCAGCACAACAAGACAGAGTCCGTTTGGTGGGGGTGTTTAACACACACACACACACACACACACACACACACACACACACACACACACACACACACACACACACACACACACACACACACACACACACACACACACACACACACACACACACACACACACACACAACAGGGCGACCGAAAAGAAGCTTAAAGCGGCTTAACCGTTGGACCGTTACTCTTCCAGACTCGGACGTTGCCGCGGCTCCGCGCGCGCTCCCGTCCGCGCGCACTTATACAAATAAAGACGGAAGATGTCCACTAAAAAAAACAGATACAAAAAGAGCCTTTTACCTGCGGAGGAGGAAGCACAGCCGAGTGGAGGAGTCTTGTGACTCGGATATTCAGGCTTCTCTTAAGTCAACATATAAACTTGACGTAAAAAAAAAAAAAAGCCCTGCGTCATTCTCCGTCCCGCGTCCTCTCCCCAATAAACGTCTGTTTTAAACCCCAAAAGGTGAGCTAAAGGCGGCCATAGCAGAAGCTTATCCCAATGCCCGACAATAACGAGGCGGAGTGAGGTTAATCTGACGTTAGTTACGTGTTGTTTTCTGCCACTTAAAACGGAGTGCGTCAAGTTTGATCTGCTTTAGTGACGACTTCCGGTCCGAGACTGTGACGATTCTTTAACAAAAATCATTGCGGAGCTTCTAACGTTTCCCCGTTTTACGATTCTCTAGTTAGAGCTCGATCATGTTGATATTTACATTATGATATGTATATATTTCTTTTAAAATAAGGCGTTTGTGCTATTTTTAAACGTCAAATGATGCTGTTTTATTTTGTAGGACTAATGTCTCAATATCCGGTTCACCTGCCTTGGTGAGCTAGCTTGACGTGAGCATTTGTACGTCAGGAAAACCAGTCGAGTCCAGAGCGATCGATGTTTCTCCAACTGGGTCAGTGGAGCAGTTCGACAAGTCGGTCATCTGTTATTAAATATTATTTAGTAACGTTACCCTGAATATTTTACTTTTTTTATTCTTTTTTATATACAAACTGTTTATAAAAAAAATCTTAATGAAAATTATATTATAATATCTATATTTTGTTCAACAGTTATTTCAAGAAAAAAAACGTGCTAATTGATTTTAAATTTTAAACACATGTTTTTATGTTGGTATTGAAGTACAACACAAACATATTTAGATAACAGAACATTAAAATTATATTCTGTGTGATTTTTGCTGTAACGCTTTTAATTCAAAGGGAATAAAAACAGTTAAAGAGCGACACCTTGTGGTCATCTGCAATAAATAAATAAATAATAAGGTCTCCTGAGGTGCATGTTTGCAGACAGCAAGTCATTAATTATGTTCTCCTGGTTTATGTCTGTAGATCTGATTAATCACCGCGACCTCTTTCTCCCTCGTGGCCTACCCATGATGCCGTGCTCCTCTTCCTCACCTCCCACTCCCTCGCCATCTCGTTCTCCAACATAAACATCTCTCTCCCTCCCACAGAGTTTCTCTGTTTCTCGTCATTTCCTCCTCTTTCATCTGCATTAACTCAGTTGCTCAAGTTGCTGAAGTGAGATTGCAATAATTCAATTTTTCTGTCTTTCTTCCATCCATCCATTTCTCTCTCTCTTTATATTCCCACCAGTCCCTCTGTTCTTCAATCTGGGTCAGGCCGGAGAATGAACTCCCTCGCTTCCCCAAAAACACAGATTCTTTGCTTACACAACAGCTGTTTTCAGTATTATTTCTGTATTTTTTCCACAGAGCAGCAACCAGCGACTCCATCCGTCATATGACCACCGAAAACACTTTTCTCTCCATCTAGGTTTCTGTTTTTATGAGTTTCTCCGGCTCTAGTCTCCATTAAAAGTAGCCCTCTGTTGACAGATCCACACGTTATCGTCTAACATAACATGACACCGCCGCCTATCCGGCCCCGGAGGAGGATTTTACATTATTTCAGGATGGGAATCATGTTTTTGACACTGAATAATGAATATTTGTCTTCCTTTACTACAATTAATGAAACTTTATCTGGCGTCACATATCATGGACTCACATTCTGGCCAAGAAACTGACATGAAACAGGTGAAAAGGTAAAAGTAATAAAAATATAAGTGGAAGGAAAAAATATGTTCTTGCTGCGAGACACTTACAAATAATAACCTATAACTTTGATTTTTTTGATTCAAACATTTGTTCATATTATATAAATGTAATTTAATGTTTTATTAAAACTATTTAATTCATAAAATGTGCCTATATCACAATTTCTAGACAATAAAGTAAACAAAGTATGTCGTGACTTTCTACAATAATGTCAATATCAAATTAACACGCGTTATTTATGTAGACCCACTTTGCATTCTGGGAATCTTTATCCCACTTTATCTCCTTTCACAGTAACTTACTTATTACAGCTGACAGGTAACTGCAAACTTTGATTACAATAAGTTACCGTAATTCGACGATACAAGAAAATACTGTAAATGTACACAATCTGAATATATTGTCATGTGTGAATTATTGCAGTAAATTACTGGAAGCTATGATGACGGTAAGTTACCGTACCTTTGATACAGTAAAGATACGTAAATGTACACTAAATTACTGGAAGCTATGATGACGGTAAGTTACCGTACCTTTGATACAGTAAAGATACTGTAAATGTACACTAAATTACTGGATGCTATGAAGACGGTAAGTTCCCGTACCTTTGATACAGTAAAGATACGTAAATGTACACTAAATTACTGGCAGAAATTTCGGCAGTAATTTACCGTAATTTTACAAAGTAGAAACTGCACATTTAAGAGCTTTATTAAAAAAAAACATTTTTATAGCAGTAACACTTCTAGTTCCCGCAGAGCCGCCAAACGACTCCACTCACCATCTGTCAACCTCCATTTGCCCTCAGACATATTTACTTAACCGTCCCACATTCAAACAACCCAGAAGGGGAGTTCGGTCCGGCGTGAAGAGGCCGCTCACCCACAGTGGCTATGAATCACAACAAGAGACGTGGCGCTAGTTTAAAATACTATTATTATTATTTATGGTACTCCTCACGTTGAGTGTGTTTTTTGCAGTTACACAAGTTGTAATGCATTTTACACAAAACAACCAAAAAATTATAAATCAAAATTACAGAAAAAAAAACATGAACAGAAGTAAAAATACTCTCAACAAGCAACTTTCTTTCCAGTCGGCCGTTATAGTACAAGGATACACGTCATATGTACAACACAGAACAAGTATATTTGGGGTTTGTTCGGTGGTAAAACAGCAGTGAATCAAACGAGAACAAACTACGGAAAACTGTCACTTTTAATTAACTTTAAGCTGCAGATGTGTTGAAACTTACAAAAGAGTGTCTGTTTTCTCCCTTAACTTCAACAGTCAAATTGTCTACATTTCCTTCTCCAACCCTCTTGTTGATTCGCTTGTTTTTTCTTTGTTTGATTTACGGAGGCAGCCGGAGCCGGTTTACTTTACGGGTTAACAGAGTTTTGTCACTTTAACCTGCAAAAAAACAAACATAATTTACTGAAATCTTAAAGCCATGGAAATAGACACAAATCTCATTTCTATGTTGAATATGAAGCTAAAGTTAGCCGCCGGTTAGCTTAGCATAGCTTAGCACGAAGACTGGAAACACTCGCTAGTTAACATCTTGTTCGTGGCACGTGGTCTACAGCTGCTGGTTGGCCGGTTGTGTCACTGTAGACTGAACCAGGCTAGCTGTTTCCCCCCGTTTACAGTCATTATGCTAAGCTACGCTAGCAGGCGGCTGGCTTCAGCAAGAGAACAAAATATGCGTTCTTCACGCTAAAGTCTCCAGTAAATCTGAAGTTAAACGTCAACCTGGATGAGCAGAAGACGGATTTGGGGACAAATAAACTACGAATAAAGTTTTGAGACGATGACGACAAAAAAAACCCCAAAAAAACTGCAAATCTCTGCTGGCAAAATATACAGAAAAACGCTTCTTTTAGAAAAACGCTTCTTTTACAACCAATTTGTACAACCCAGTCATTTAAGAACAAACAACACTATATACACATTGTACACATTATAAACAGTCTTCTGTACATAACAGTTATCATGTGACGAGTCGGTGGAGTCTCAAACCCCACACAGTAAAGCATGTCTGAGTACAAAGTATTATGGGATAGAACAGGTGTCAGCCAGCAACAAACGTGAATAAAAAAAATGAAATCTCTTAATGCTGCGTCTCAATGAAGTGACTTAAGTGTCGCTGACGTTTTTCTTTAGTGTGAAGCAACAAAAGAAAAAGTCTCCTTCGATTCTCTGAACCGGGAGATTTAAATACAAAAGACAAACACAACAACAACAACAAGAAATAAAGCAGCGTCTCAGCAACACATTCAAGAGAGAAAATGTCTTTGGCAACGTAGTGTTAGAACAAGTGTAGTGTCATTAATACAGTATTACACGTATAATATGTTTTCGCTGTATTTGTGGTATTTTAAGAGGTCCGAAGTCTTCTTCTTCTTTTGTCTTTCATGTTGTTGATAAAACCATAAACGTTCTGCTGGTTTGGTCCTGAAACGTCTGGATCTCTGTTGAACCCTTGAAAGAACAGTTTGACATTTTGGGTCGCTAGATATGAAGCCACAGCATGGGGAAGGGGACGTTAGCTTAGCTTAGCATAAATGCGTTGTGTTCCATTAACCTCGGAAATCAATGTTATCTATCGTTAGCTACTGTTAGCTATCGTTAGCCACTGTTAGCTATCATTAGCCACTGTTAGCTATCATTAGCCACTGTTAGCTATCGTTAGTCACTGTTAGCTATCGTTAGCCACTGTTAGCTATCGTTAGCCACTGTTAGCTATCGTTAGCCACTGTTAGCTATCGTTAGCCATTGTGATCCATTGTTAGCCACTGTTAGCTATCGTTAGCCACTGTTAGCTATTGTTATCCACTGTTATCTGACTTCAGGCGGTGTTCTAGTTGAAATTTCCAATTGGTAACTTAACTGGTATAATTACCCCCCCCCCCGTAAAACAAGATATAACGTGTTAAACGGTGAGTTTTAGCATATTTCCCAAAATATCAAACTATTCCTTTCAGAGACGTGAATGTTTGCTTCCTCTTAATCCTTCATTGCTCTTCTTGATGTCTTTAAACTGACTCGATGTGACTATAAGCCCCTGCTCCTTCATCTCTTCAGACTCCTTTTCCATTCAGTAATGTCCGTATCCCATCCCGATCCCCATCCCGAGCCCGAGCCCGAGCCCCAGGCTCTCCCTCAGCCCCCTCAGCTGCTCCTCCCCCAGCCGGGTCTTGTCCTCCAGCTGCCTCTGCTCCACCAGCAGGGCGGCCTTCATCTTCACAAAGTGGCTGCGAGGGAGAGAAAAACATCGACATTTCTATCCATTATTTCTATGGTGTTTGGTGAATGTTTTTTAAAGTGTTTTTAGCCTCCATCCAGTGTGTGTTAACCAGGTGAAGGTGAAGACTTGTACCTGTAGTCCCGGTGCTGCTCGGGGGAGAGGCAGCGGGCCAGCACCCGGCTGACGGCCTGCTCTCTGCGGTCCACGTGGTCCTTCAGGTCCTGGGCCTCGGACAGCTGCCTCATGAGCTGACACTTCTTCTCCTGCAGGGGGAGCTAGAGGAGAGAGAGACGTTTACATTATGTTGCATTATTATTACAGAGATCTTTACCCTCTGTATCGGTATACTTCTGGGTTTTCACCCTCTTGCTGGTGGAAGCACACTTCATATTTAGTTTGACTGGAAGAAAAGATGACTGGTTTAAAAAAAAAATGTTTGCATATATTATTTGGGGGCGTGATCTAAAAGAGTTTGAACGGCATTTTTTATTTCACCTTTGACTTTAAAATCTCCTTTTCTTTTCCTTCTTCCTGCCTGAACCTTGTGGAGATGTAGTGCAAATTGTCACCTTTTTTTGACCACTCAAAGAAACACATTTTCTTTCAAATAAAAAGCACTTTTAAAAGGAACAATGGATTTAGGGGCGCTTTCAATGAGCCGCATATGTTTACATGATATATATATATATTTATATGTTTCTACGGCAGCCCAGAACGGACAAACCAAGCACAGAGCTGCATGTAACAGCCGCTCACCCTCTCGTGGAGCTCCGTCTCGGGGTCCAGCGTGTCCAGCGTGGTCTCCACTCGCAGCAGCCGCCCGGACAGCGACAGCAGCAGACTCACCACTTTGTCCAGGTCGCCGATGAACATGCGGAACTTGTCCACCTCGTTGGGCTTGCACACCGCCACCACCATGCTCTCCACCTGAGGACACGGAGGAGGAACTCACGTCAACGCTGAAAACATGGAGCGCCTTTCTCTGGTTTCTGTCCCACGACGGTAAAAAACGAGGTTTGATCACAAGACGGCGAAGCAGTCCGAGGAGGACAGAAAAACCCCTCAATGTATAAATTAATATGCAAAAGTCAAACAGGTAAGAATCAGTCTGTGGATTGAATAAAGTGAGCAAGAATTTAACTAATTTACAGCAAAATCCAGCCTCTAAAGTGTGTATTCTCACTTTTTTTTTTTTAAAACATATTTATAGATTCATTTAGAAAATATGTTTTCTAATAATGTTCACACTGATTCAAAGGATTTTAGATTCTTTTTATAAATTAAAAAAATTAAACTATTTAAAGTTCCAGCTCCAATGAATTATCTAAATAAAGTTAAACCAATTCTTAGAAATACAATAAATCAGATGCTACTACGAGGAACTTTAATTCTGTGTGGATTCTGGCGCCCCCTCTGGACAAAAGTGGTAGTGTACCCAAGTCCCTTTTGGAAACCTCGAAGGCAGCAGGTGAAGCCGGTTCTGGGTCTGTCCCCAGACCACCTTCTCTCTGATGGTCTGGTTTACTGATGAAGGTCTACAGAGGACCAGGACTAAACCCAGACTGGTTCAGAACCAGTAAGAAGCTCCTCACCTCCTCTCCCAGCTGTGTGTTGGCTCTGATGTCCTCCTGCAGACCCCTCTGGGCTTCTCTCAGCACTCCCAGCTTCTTGCGGAGGCTTTCCATCAGCTGCTTCTGCACGGCACACAGGGGGAATCGTTAGAAAAAGATCAAACTGAACACTGATCGCACAACGCCGGCGAGGAGGAAGCTCCGGGCGTCACCTTGTAGGTCAGCTCGTCGTCCTCGTCCCGGTCTCGGTTATCGGTGAAGTCCTTCATCTGCGACAGCAGCTGAGCTTTGGCGGCCGACGTGCTGTAATAGGACGAACAGCTGGAGCTCGCACCGGACCGCCTGAGGAGGGAGGGGGAGGGGGGGCATTTCATTTAGAGATAAAACACGAGAGGTAGAAGCGATAAAACAGACGTCGTAAAGTTCAGTGATTAGAAAAGTACCTAAATAACAAAACACAGTCAATTATGTCGGCGAAAGAAAAACAAGGCGGCAGACGGAAAACATCTCGGCTCCGAACGGGCGAATAAAGATAAACAAAAATAACAAGGAAGTAAAAACAAAACTGCTACAGAACATGAGAAGTCATTATAATCCATCTATAAGTATAAACATAAGTTTCGGTCTCAGCGTATTATTTATGTGTTTATGTCATACATACAACATACTTTTATGTGTGTTCTTGTTTTTTGTATCTGGGTCTGATATACATTGTAACATAATTATATAAATTGTATCATCATGATATACATTGTATCATTGTAACATCATGATATACATTGTAACATCATGATATACATTGTAACATTGTAACATCATGATATACACTGTAACATTGTAACATCATGACATACACTGTAACATTGTAACATCATGATATACATTGTAACATCATGGTATACATTGTAACATCATGATATACATTGTAACATTATGATATACATTGTTTATAAATAAAGGTTCAGAGGTCGTTACCGGTCCAGGCTGTCGGCGTTGTGCTCCGTGGTTTGGTAGCTTCCTCTCCAGCTCTCCCGGCCCGCCTCTCCCTCGCCGCTATGGGGGAAGAGCTCCTCCTCCAGACTCAGTCTCTCTCCGTCCCTGGCCTCCAGCTCCTCCTCCTCCTCCTCCTCCTCCTCCTCCTCCTCCTCCTCCCGAGGCGAGGCCGCGGTGTCGATGTCCGTCTCCAGGACCGTGACCGGCAGGGCGAAGCAAGCCAGCTCGCTGGTGATCGGCTCGCGCGCCGCCGGCAGCCCGTCGTCCTCCTGGAAGTCGTCGATGTCCGTCTCCATGGGGACGTCCTGGTCCGCCTCCAGGCTTTGGGCGGGGCTCGGACTGAGGGTCGTCTCCGATTCGGGGGTCTTCTGGGGCTCGATGCTCTGGAAGCCCCGGTTCATACAAAGCTGCTGCTGCTCGTAGTGGATAGACAAGTAGGATCCGGGAGGCAAAACGCCTCCATTTTCTACGGCAGGTGGTGGGTTTGAGTCGCTATGAACTCTGGGAGATGGGGCTCTCTCCCACTCGGCTCCTGGTCTCACGTTGGACGACTGTTTGTGAGGTTTCACCGTCACTCTGTCCTGGTCGGGGCCGACGATCGTCTCGGAGAAACTGCAGAGACACAAAACTTTATTAACACAAAGAAGAAAACATTTTCTCCAGGACATATTTTGGTTCCCTTAAAAACATGGCCGCCATTTTTTAACACTGTCTTTTGAAGATGAGATTCTGTATTAATATTTATTATAGAGGAACTATCCTGCGCTCACCTGCTCCTCCTGATCTCAGCTGGTGGAGGAAGTGGTGGTAAAACCTCCACCCTCTCCTGCTGTCCACCATACGAGCCCTTCAGGTCCCTCTCTTTTGGGGGCGGAGCCACTGGCCTGAAGCTCCGCCTGGAGAACATGGGACTGGGCGGAGAGACGGCAAAGCCGCCCGGCTCCCGGGATTGAGCTTGATTCTGATTGGACGGAGCGTGGGAGGAGGGTTGTTCCTGCGTTTGCGGTCGACTGTGATTGGACGAGGCGTGAGGAAGCTCCTTGGCTTGGCTGCAGCTGCATCGCGGGCAGCCGTCGGAGACTTCCCGTCTCTCCGGAGGAAGACTGAAGGACCTCTGTCGGGAAGCATCGGGTGGAGGGACGCATGGGGGGGAGTGGGTCGGAGGGGTGGAGTGAGGCGAGGACGAGGAGGTGAACAAGGCGTGGTGAGACGCACGCCTGCGGTGGAACTGCTCCCACTTTGGGGGCGGCGGCCTCGGAGGAGGCGGCGTCTTCTTCCTGTTTAGGCGGGCGGCTTCTCCTCCCCCGACCTCCTCCACCTCGCTCAGGGTCTGGCTGGTTGCCGTGAAAATCGACGGCGACCAGCGGTGGGCGCCGTCGTCGAAGCGGAGGTCGTTTTCGGACATGGCTCGTCCTCGCAGGGAGAGGGGGGCCGGCGGGGGGGCGAAGGAGTGTCCGTGGGGGTCATCCTCGGCCTGTCGGTGGCCCCATCGACCCGGGTGGTGCTGTTGATACGGATTAACGCCCTCTGGGGGTCTGGACTCCCGTCTCCAGCTGGAGTAGTCCCTGTGAGGATTAAAGGGTCTGCATTTAAAATTCATCCTCATTTTTCATTGTTTCTTTACACAAAAGGACCACAAACTACAGAGCTTATGGCTCTATGATTGGCCAGTCTGCGTTTGAGGGGCGGGGCTTAGCAAAGGGACAACTATTTCTTGCCAAACAACACCTGGGAGTTAAAATGTATGATTGTGAATGAGATGGAACAAAGAAAAGGAAATCTGGTAATCAAACATTCAAAAACTAAGCTAACCCAATTCATTATTTATTTATCGGAGTTTTCTTGGCGACATCGACCTCACAGCTGTCATCAGCTTCTCATATTAATGTCGGATCGTGGCAGAATAATTAAAAACGCTTCAGATCCCGTCCCTCCAGCTCAAAGGGGGGGCCTTGAACTTTAAGAAAAACAGTCAGAGAAAGTGGTTAAATTACAGTAAATGTTTCCTTTTTACATTCCAGACTCTCCCAAACCATTACGGGCACACTTAGAGCTGATTATAGTCAAAACACAGGGCATGACTGAGTGGTATCTCCCCCCACCCCCCGGTGGTGCACAATGGGCCGACCCAACCCAAAGTCTCCGGAGACTCACTTAGAGACAATCGGAGACGGAGCAAATGAGCACGGGCCAATACAGAGGGTCAATCAAGTCAGAAAACCTGTGTGTGTGTGTGTGTGTGTGTGTGGACTTAAGGAAGTGGCTCACCTCTCAGACAGGCTGCACTTCCTGTTGAGCTTGTTCGTTTCCTGTTGCCGGGCGGGATGCATCTGCGGAAGGTGTTTTAAAGCCTGGTTAATAAACACCGAAAGGAACGAAGGAAGGAATAAATCAGTCAGCACACGCCCCCTGCTGGAGGAAGGGGGCGTGTCCCTCCTGCCACATACTTATATTAGTTTAGTTATGAGCTATTTTATTATAAGACCCGCTGACTTTTACAAACCTTTGTTTTCCATTATCAATGAATCTGCCAATTATCTCCTCAAGTCATATTTTAGGGTCAGAATCATAAACGGTTTATTGCAAATATGTTTTATGAAAAATGTTATGTGTCTCCAAAGAATAAGAAAAAGGTTCATAAATATTCAAATATTCATATTTGAGAACATAGGAAATTCATTTTGACAAGTGTTTTGAGTGACATAAAGTGCATTTGTCTCGATGCATCCGTACCTCTGTGGGCGTGCAGCTCCTCCCCTGGCGAAGAGGCAGCTGGTTCTCCAGCATCCGGGCCGGGGCGTTGACGGGATGAAAGGCCGACCTCGAGGCTTGATTCTGGGCCTGTTGGAGCGCCTGAGGCTGGAAGCTGTGCTGGAAGTCTTGGTTTCTTTCTTTGGTGCCGTAAAACTCCTGAGCATCGTCTTCCTCCTCTCTTTCCCTCTCCAGCTCTCTCTCTCTCTTCAGTCGTTCCTTCTCTCTGGCCGTCTCCTTCTCCAGCTCCCTCTCTCTCTCCCTCTCCCACTGCCTCGGCCTCTCCTCCCGCTCCCTCTCCTTCAGTCTTGCCCTCTCCATCTCCCTCTCCTGTCTTTCCCTCTCCCTCTCCCTCGCTCTCTCCTCCCT
Organism: Cottus gobio; assembly: GCA_023566465.1. Classification (NCBI taxonomy): domain Eukaryota; kingdom Metazoa; phylum Chordata; class Actinopteri; order Perciformes; family Cottidae; genus Cottus; species Cottus gobio. Next base: position 2,583,977 of record CM042233.1, read on the forward strand.
CTCTCTCGCCTGTTCCCTCTGCTTCTCCCTCTGCCTCTCCATGCCGGTGCTCACAGACATCCTCCTGGCCTCCCCGGTGGTTTGAGGCGGGGCACTTTCCTGCTGAAGACCCCCCTGGTAGGAGTACCTCCTCTGACTGAGCTGGCCTCCCTGGGGCTCCGGGTGGGGGAGGGGCTTCTTCTGCCGGCGACTCGACAGACCCGAGACGCTGGACGCTCCCTTGCTCGACTCCTCGAAGAACTTCATTCTGTCAGCGAATGGAAGGATATCCGACTCCTCCGCCCGAGAGCTGGATCGGCCGTACGAGGAGGTGAAGGCACAGACCCCGTGCCGCGACCCCGCGACCCCCAGCGCCTTCTCCTCCGAGGCTGCAGACCGCCGCTCTGGTTCGGGTTCGGGTTGGAGTTTGTGCTCGGGCGTCCAACGCCAGCGGCGGGCTTTGCCGGCAGGTGCCGGTTCCTCCACGACTCGGACGCCGACACCAAAACTGGGCACTCCAGGGTCCAGAATCTGGACGGACCCGAACGGTGTGTTGTTCTGAGTGCAGGTCGTTGACTCGGTCTGCAACTCGTCATCGTGGGATTCACTAGAAGTGTTTGCTTTCTCCACCTGCGCTGTGCTGCTGGCCTCTTGGGGACTAGCCGGTCCAAATGCAACCGTGGTACTCGCAGGAAGTTCAGGTTCTGCCTCCTCCTCATTGAGGTCTGGACCCTCTTCCTCCTGGACCGTTTCCCCGCTGCAGAGCAACCCTCCTGGGCCACGACTCCTCTGAAGCTGGGCCTTCTTCCTCTGGATCTCATTGCGGAGGTTAGTAGCAAACCGCTCGCTACGGCGGCGGTTCCGACGGTGGTTCCGGGGCACGGTTAACTTCTTCACGTCCGTCCCTTCTGCTACACCCTCCTTACTTTTACCTCCACTTCCTCTTCCCTCCAGCTCCCTCTTCTCCTCCAGTAATGTATCCACACTGGCAGCAGCACTAAGAGGCACAAAATCTCTCTCTAGTATCTGGTCAGAGCTCAACCTCCTGTGGGGTGATGACCCCGTGGGATCCCCTGGTACGCTCACGGAGCGGCCCCATGGGTGGTGATGCCCACCATTTACACCCTTCCCTTCCAGCCTTTTACTGGCGTCTCTGTCGTCATCCTCCCCGTCTAAGAACACAGACCCTGGGGTCGAGCAACGGCTGCCTCCCCACTTGTTTGCGTGGAGGTGGTCGTGAGAAGCTTCTTGGTCTTCCCTCATGGGCTGAAGAGACGAATGGGACCACTGGCTGCTACAAGGGGACAAGGAGGGATCGGAAGTGTTCGAGTGCTTGGTCTGGGAGTGTGTGATGTGAGACTCCTCTTGAACCACATCGGAGGGTTCTGCTAGTGAGGCCGTCACTGGATCCGAGAGGTGATCTGAGGTCGTCTCTGAATTGTAGTCTTTATTGGCACGAGGATCACATCGGATGTGTCTCACGTCGTCCGTCTGTCTTTGGGTATAGTGCGAGTCTAAGGTATCCTCTTTTAAATTCCCAGTCTTGTCCCCTTCTTCTGGTGCAGGAAAGCCGTTAAGAGTTCCTGATTCAACGTTCAGAGAGGACTTGTTTTCGTCACGGTAAAAGGTAACGCTGGTGATTTCAACTGGAGCGGAGACGCAACGTTTGTTGGCGGCATTCGGCCGAGTCCGGGTGGCCCTAAAGCTGTCCTTCCTGGTCGGAGGCTGAGGAGGGTTCATCTTTCTCTCAGTTCCTCTGTCTCCATTTCTTATGATCTCAAAGCCTCCTCCCTCGTAACAGCAGGAGGAAGGCCTCTCTTTCACCTCAACCGGCCTTGTTCTTGGCCTGGTCAGGGACCTGGACTTTAGTAGAATAAGCTGCACCTCATCCGGGGCCTCGCCAGAGGAACTCCCCAGGGTCGAGGCATCCCCGCTAGGGAATCCTCGACAAGCCGGCCCCAGGCTCTGGAGGAGGTTGTCCATGGAGCCGCCGTCCCCGGGCCTCAGTGGCACCGTCGCGTAGTCGGATGTGTTGGAGCTGGCGGAGAATGAGCTGTAGGCCGAGTCTCTCTTGTTGTTGAAGAGGGTGGGGTCCACGGGGGAATTATGGGAGTCGGAGTACGGCTGCATGGTGGGGGTCGGTGTGTCCAAGCTCTCCATGGAGCCCAGGGAACTGCTTCGGTCGGTGGAGGAGTAAGGTCTGGACAGCTGACCCCACTGCAAGGACAAGTCACTGCAAAGACAAGGACACAAAGGAGATCAACTAAAGACACTTCAGTTCTCTATTTGGGATATTAAAGGCAATCTTTAGACAAAATAAGCAAGCTGAAGTTCCCTTGACAAGTGTCAAGTTGCTGTTTCCCCCTGAAACAAAGCGCATGTGGTTCAGGAATACAACTTTTGAACTGCACAGCTGGCGAGTCTGTTTCCTATCAGCCCTGAGCCGAAGATCCACGGCTGCACCGCGTGATTTCAAAGACATTTGGAGGGAGCCTCTTAAGGCCGAGGAGGGATTTCCTCCTCATCAAATTCAAACTGCCCCGGAGTCAAAATCTCCAAGTCATCCCTGTGATTCCTCTCTTCCTTTCATTCCTTTCTTCCCATCCCATCTTCTTTACAATGCATGTTGATTTAAATCATTTTTGAAGACCTACGCGTTTCAAAATTTGATTGACATGGTGAAATGAAAACTAATTTGTTCCCGTTCACTGGATGGGTCAGTTGAGCTTTGCATTGATTACTTGACATGTTTACAGAAGACGCTCATGCTTTTGTCAGTACGAACCGATATTTTGTTTATACAGCCCAAAAATCCCAAATTTGATCCAGAGGGCTTTACAATCTGTGCAACATATGGCACCTGTTGCCGTTAGACGCTTGATTCAGACAAGGAAAGACTCCTCGAAAACCCTTAAGACCTCAAGAGGAGCACAGGAGGGACACCTCTTCCACAACCACAATGTTGTCTTAAGCCGACCTCCATCACCCTCCTCACTCTGTTCCCTCTGACTTCTAACTGTCCAATGAAAGGCCAAAAATAGTACAAAAAGAAGAAAGAAAAAAGGAATTTCCCAACAATCCCAACTCTTTGGAGAAAACCACATCTGACGAAGTGACGGGGAGTTCTTTATTTCATAAGGAGAGCTTCGGGAATAGGAGGTATCGATTGCTCCAGAAGGAAAGGACACCCGGTGTTTTTGTGTTTAGTTGAAATACAATCCCTTTTGGTATTTCTCTTTCCTATAAAAAGAGAGAGAGCGGTCACTCACCGCTTTGTATTTCTTTGATGTTCTTATTCAGACAATAAGGAGAGTAGCCAAGGAGACACAGGGGAGAGATTCCTCAAACGAGCTTTGATCTCAAACAAGTATGGAGACTATGGAGGCTGTCTCTGTGGTATTTATGGTTTATGGTCCATGCAAAAATTGGGATTTGTTCCATTATTTATATCACACCTATTTTGCGAAGGGATTCTTCTTCGGTTTGGAAGAAAAGAATGGAATTTTGTTTGGCAGCTTTTGTTTTTTCATGAATTTCTGCACAATATGACAATGAGACTCCTCTGGTTGTATAGAAGTCTATGCTTCATGTGTTAAAGCTGCATTCTCTCTACTGACCACCAGGGGGCGACTCCTCTGGTTGTATAGAAGTCTGACACGGTTCCATTATCTGCATGAGAAAAGGGTCCTTAAAGGAAGTGAGCAATGAATGAGAAAGGAGAGACTTGACCTGGGTGACGGTGGAGAGGCAGACAGGAAATGAGCCGGGAGCTGGACAGGAAATGACTGTCCACTCCCGGCCAATCAGACGTGTGAGGGTTGATGTGGATAAACGTTGAGGCGCGCGTGTGTGTGTGTGTGTGTGTTCAGACAAATTACACGCACGCTTTCAGGCTTTTGTTTTCCTTAAAAACACTCAAACTGTACAAAATGTCTTCACACAAACGCAGCTCATTGAACGTCTTCCTCTCTTTGTCCACGCGCTCAGGGGCTCGCATGCCATTGTCCAGAGTTATGCCGGGAGCGGCCTCCTCATCAGATACCGTGTGTGTGTGTGTGTGTGTGTTGCAGGACACACTGTGGGAATAAGAAACACACACACACGCTGCTATCTAACCCACACGGGACTATCACATCTACTCGTGGTACATTATATCACTGACTCCCATCAGGACTAAACACTGTTTTTACTGTGAGGCAACGAAGAGACGAGCGGTGACTTCCTCTTTCTGATAGTTTGGCTTTGTGAGATTACATTACATTACATTTAGCTGACGCTTTTATCCAAAGCGACTTACATGATATACAGTAGACCGTAGACACAGCAACGGTGAGCAATGAGGGTTAAGTGTCTTGCTCAAGGACACAACGACATGGACTAGCTGAGCCGGGGTTTGAACCACCGACCTTCTGATTGAAAGACTGACTTGCTAACCACTGAGCCACAGTCGCCCCGGACAGATCATCCTGTGAAACAAAGACTGCTTATAACTCTTTATATTTAACCTGACTGACCAATTGTTTCTTTGTGGGGTAAAAATACCCACGATTACATTTAGAGCTGAAACACCTTCACTTTAAATAAAGAGTCTGATTGGCTGTCACTTTGGAATGCTTACATGGAAGCCAGAAATAGACCAATGGGCTTCCTGCGTGGGCCGTGTTGACATTAGTCGAACGCGGTGATGTCACCTGTTTCCCGGCCACCAAAAATCCCCCCCGGCAGTGACTTACGGTCCTCGGAGAGGCATTGTGTGTGATTCAAGCCTCCAGCTGGAAGGAGGAAGTGAACACATTGAGCAGAGGGTGACATCACGTCGCATATTTATAAAGGACATGACGAATGAGAAAAGTGACGCAACAGGATTTAAAATTTAAAATTTGAGGTGGATTCATTCATCAATCTAATGATTTATGATAATTTGAAGCCAAATTAACCAATAAAACTAGAGATTAGGAGCTTCAAATTAAAATGTTGTGACGCTGCCGGTGTAAAAACACTTAATAAGCTAGAAAGGAGATTTATTTTGTCCCAAAAGGGTTCGCTTCATCACATGACCGCCGCTCACCTGTTGTCGGTCGCCTGCCAGGGTAGTGTGTACGAGCCGGGGTGGAGCTGCATGGCAGACAGAGGGGGAGGAGGGGGGAGAGGAGGGGAGTCGGCAGAGGGGAGGCGGGGCGGAGGAGACGGGGGCGGGGGCGGCGGCGGCGGGGGAAGGGGCAGCTCCTTCGCCAGGTGCCAGGAGTGAGGCCGGAGGTGAGGGACGCTGCGCCTGTGAGACAGAGGTGAGGGAGGTAAAACTCATGTGTGGATGAGCCGCTTTAAGTCACACATAATGATCACACGTGGAGTCATTTTATATAGACTTCTATACAACCAGAGGAGTCACCCCCTGGTGGTCAGGAGAGAGAATGCAGCTTTAACACATGAAGCATAGACTTCTATACAACCAGAGGAGTCGCCCCCTGGTGGTCAGGAAAGAGAATGCAGCTTCAACACATGAAGCATAGACTTCTATACAACCAGAGGAGTCGCCCCCTGGTGGTCAGGAGAGATAATGCAGCTTTAAGACATGAAGCATAGACTTCTATACAACCAAAGTTACATTCTTTGTATTTCCTGCATGTACCCTTGCAGTCTAATCGTGTAACATAGATAACCAACCCCTGAAGCCTGATGTCTTTTCCTTTCTATACAGTACATCACTTTTTCCATTTGGCAACCGTCACTTGTTCGACAACGCTTTTAATCTACATTTAAAGAAACATTTTGTTTTTTTTGGGGTCTAATTACAACGATTTATCCAGACGAGATGGATAAGATGACAGCCTCAGTTGTCAAGTGTCGGTCAAGATCCGGGCTCTATATAAAACTTGTACCCGGCCAACCCAAATTCTGTGGAAACATCTCCCTCAAAATGTTGTTTGGCTTTCGATCGGCTGCCATTAAAAACTCATCCGCCGTGTACCGTAAGTCTGATCGGGAGCCGACATTCCAGTGGGTCCCACGATATTCACTAATTCCCTTAAACAGACTTCCGACCCCGTATGTTAGCCAGATTCAATTGAACCCCCTGCAGACAGTGTGTGTGTGTGTGTGTGTGTGTGTGTGTGTGTGTGTGTGTGTGTGTGTGTGTGTGTGTGTGTGTGTGTGTGTGTGTGTGTGTGTGTATAAACTCAGGCAGGAATAAATGTGTCATTCTCAAGAGTCTGAATGGACCACGATGTGTTTGTCTTTCAGATTAATAACAGTTGGGAAAACTGCCGCTGAATGGAAACAAATGTATGAAAATAACAAACGTGCTGACTCGACATTACGAGTGGACTCTGAACGACCTGAGACTCGACTTGGACTCGATTGAGGTTCATAAAGACTCAAACTCAAGGCTTGAACAAGATTTCACTTGGACTTGTCTCAGACTTAACGAGTCCATTTCATGACTTGGACTAGTTTTAATTGACTTGAGACTTAACGAGTCCCTTTCTTGACTTGGACTTGTGTCAATTGACTCAACATCTAACAAAATTTGAACTTGTATTGTTTGATCTGACACTTGACTAGTCTCAAACCTGGTTTGGACTAGTCTTGATTGACATGAGACTTGTCAAGACTTGTTCTCGCCCTAGACTAGTCTTAAACCTGGCTTGGACTCGTCCTAACTTGTCCAACTGAAATTCCCACCGACAGAAAGTCCCCCAGAAGAGTCGCTGGTTCGGATTCCCAAACTGAAAAGTGGAAAACTGTAAACCGAGACTATATTACTTCAGAGAAACATTTGGCGGTATAATTTTAAGCGAGGAATGCGGCTGCTGGCACCGTGAGGGGAAAAGGAAAAGGACCGTTTTCTGAGTATTATTGTTTATGATAAAGCAGGAGCAGGGGAACCGTATCCAAAATAAACACTCCCGTTTCCTGGTTCTCGCTCCTTAAGAGGGATTTCTATCCGAGCTGATTGTCCGACTCCGCTGACAATGTCCTTAAATTATCCCCTGAGAAAGTTTACATAGTGTGTGTGTGTCTTTTTATGCATCTTAGACCTTATGTGCGTTTCCTTTTATGCGTCTTAGCCCTTGTGTGTGTGTGTGTGTGTGTGTGTGTGTGTGTGTGTGTGTGTGTGTGTGTGTGTGTGTGTGTGTGTGTGTGGGAAAATACTCTTATCGAACCCAAGTTCAGCTTTCAAACCCAAGTTTAACTAAGACAAATATGCTAAACTTCAGAATGTGAAATCAAAAGTCATGTTTTGTAGCCGTGCAGGAGAGATGGGAACGTTCTCTCCTTGTTTTTCCTGAACGCTCCGAGCGGGAGCTCGAGGGAGGGTCCTCCGTCACGTATCCCACACATGTCGTGATTTACAGATTCACAACGCGGATAGGAATCACATGAATCAGGTTTGTTTTTCCTTCGTTTTTTCTAAGAATTTGCTGACGCACAAGAGGTAGCGGCGTGGAAACACAGAGATAATGCAGCGGCCGACCGGGAAAAAATTAAATCAAGCTTGATTTCGACAACATTCCCTGCAAAAATCAGACAAGCAGCTGGTTTGAACCAAAAGGGCCGAGAAACGAGTCCTGCAGCTCTGAATGAGCCTCTATGGAGAGGATCTGCTGGAATGTCCCACTTAACGGTCAGAAACTGCAACAGCTGACTGATACCGCAAAGGTCAGACGCGCATAATCTGACACACACACACACACACACACACAGTCTCAATACAGTACAGAACGAATGGCAGACAAAGGCAGCCGGACAAATAGATTTGAAAAAGAAAAAGCAGGACGCATCATGTGCTCAACGCCTCCCTGGGAGGACTTCTTCTTCTTCTTCTTCTTCTTTTAAAGCGTAGCTACTGAGACGTCCTGTCTATCGGAGGAAAATAAGCTCGAGGGAGAAGATTATTGATCCTGAAACTGATGTGTAGCCTCGGTAAAGACCTACCGGACTCTGAAGCGTGCTCTGTCCCACCGATCCCAGACCAGGTCCCCGGCACCCGGAGGTCAAGTTCAAAGAGACCCTGAAGACCCTAAAGACCCTGAAGACCTTTGTCCAGGCGGGAGAAGCAGGTTTTTTGTTGTTGTTTAGTTGGTGCCATCGGTGGAAAGTGTCCAGGAGCTGATGTCCATCTGAAGAAGTGAAGCATTGAGAACCCACCCGGCGACGCTGGCGTCCCCTCCCCTCGACAAATCTCTCTCTCTCTCCTCTCTCTCTCTCTCTCTCTCTCTTCTCTCTCTCTCTCTCTCTCTCTCTCTCTCTCTCTCTCTCTTCTCTCTCTCTCCTCTCTCTCTCTCTCTCTCTCTCTCTCTCTCTCTCTCTCTCTCTCTCTCTCTCTCTCTCTCTCTCTCTCTCTCTTCTCTCTCTCTCTCTCTCCTCTCTCTCTCTCTCTCTCTCTCTCTCTCTCTCTCTCTCTCCTCTCTCTCTCTCTCTCTCTCTCTCTCTCTCTCTCTCTCTCTCTCTCTCTCTCTCTCTCTCTCTCTCTCTCTCTCTCTCTCAGGATGTGTGAGTCAGTGGGAGAGGAAGTATTGTGGAGAGCAGATAAAGTAGTGGACGGCTGCTAAAATAATACCCAGAGTTCCACACTGTTATTGTTTGACCGGGGGGAGATGCAGAGGTACTTCCTCCTGGTGTGTGCGCGTGCGTGCGTGCGCGTGCGTGCGTGCGTGCGTGTGTGTGTGTGCGTGTTTGCAGAGTGTGAAAAAAAGTGATTGAAAGAGCAAAGGAGTGAGAGAGTGTTGGACGGACGAGGGGGCTTTTTTTTTCTCGGTTTGGCCAAGAGACGAGAAAAACACGATGTGGTGAAAGACGAGGAACGGAGAGACGACAGGACGTCTGCAGGAAGAAGACGAGGCCGAGGAAGCAACGAGGGGAGGTGAGGAAGAGGAGGAGGGCTGGGAACCATCACACCTCCATGCTCATGATGACCAGCGTTATGGGGCTGGTTTTAGCATTTAAATATTATATAGATAGATTTTGCAGGACTTTTTTGTTAAAATATGAATTAACTGTATTAATAAATAAAAGATAGTTGAATCCTCGCATCCAGTAACTGACAAAAACATTTAATTGAAAAGAATAATTTATATTAAAAAAAAAACAATAGGGCATCTTTGAGTTTTCAGATATCGAGCATGAATAAGAAAAGTTGTGAAATAAAATTAAAAAAATTAAAATTTTAATTATAAAAAATTAAAAAAATAAATAAATAAATAAAAAAGATACAATAAATACAAAAAAAAAATCTCCTGATAAAAGACTGAACCAATGAAGCGATTTTCCACATGCATGAAATAAAACTGTTATCGTTCCTTGTGTGTTCAAACTCGTCCACTTGGAGAGAAACAGGACGGACATCAGTGACCTTTGACCCTTGAAACCGAGAGGTGAGTGTCCGACATCAACGCTGCTCAAGTTTAACCCATCTCACGACAGCAGACACTTCAAAGGGTTTCCTGGAGACGTATATCTCCTGCAGACTGTGTGTGTGTGTGTGTGTGTGTGTGTGTGTGTGTGAGCAGATTCCTTTCATTCCTAGTCTTCCCTTCAAAAAGGGTGAAGGGTTAACTATGTGAGAAAGCCTAAACAACCCTTTGTGTTCGCTGCAATCAGGAACTATTTGTTTGCTTTATGGGTCTTTGTGTGTGTGTGTGTGTGTGTGTGTGTGTGTGTGTGTGTGTGTGTGTGTGTGTGTGTGTGTGTGTGTGTGTGTGTGTGTGTGTGTGTGTGTGTGTGTGTGTGTGTGTGCGCGTGCATGTGTGCATGCTTGCGATCAGATTGCTTTCTCTGCCTTATGGGTCTTCATCATCCTTGATTATGGATTTCTGAACACACACTTGTAGACATGCATTTACTGGTTGGACACACACACACACACACACACACACACACACGGGGATCAAGCAGTAACAAACAGCGCATTGTGCTGCAGATGTTAGAGCGGACTTCACCCTTCCTGCCATCGACCTCTGGTATGAGCCTCGTCTCACTGTACTGATTACCTGGTATGTTAAAAACTGTGTGTGTGTGTGTGTGTGTGTGTGTGTGATCAGTCCTTTACTTCCATTAACTTCCTCCAACAGTGAAGAACATTGTAAACTAGACGCTGCTGTCAGTTGAGATCACGTCTTCATCCTACAGGTCATCTTAAAGGCTGATTCATGAAGGTGAATCTCTCTCTCTCGAGATCGACACAGAAATGTGTGTGTGTCCAGGTTGGCCCCTAGGAATCTGTGTGTGTGTGTTTAATGGGCCAGTTAATAAAAACCAGGCCAGAGGAGAGACTGTAGCAGACCACACGCGAAGGACGGAGGAGCTCACCCACAGACACACACACACACACACACACACACACACACACACACACACACACACACACACACACACACACACACACACACACACACACACACACACACACACACACACACACACACACACACACACACACACACACACACAGGAGTCAATATCTACAAACATCAGTTTGTTTGGCGACAGCGCTCAGTCAGGCTGTGTGTGTGTGTGCGTGTGCGTGTGCGTGTGCGTGTGTGTGTGTGTGTGTGTGTGTGTGAGAGAGGAAGAGGTCTTGAGGAATGCCAGGAATGTGTATTGTTCAGTTTGGGAAGCGGCAGACTATTGTGCTTCATGGTTCTTGGACCCGCAGACCTCGGTCCTGCCCCGGTCTCCTGAGACCCTGTGGTACCAAAACCTCAACAACGGGGTGTGTGTGTGTGTGGGTGTGTGTGTGTGTGAGTCTCTGACTGCAGTAAAGCATCATATTGTATAAGACGATCAGAAGTCAAAGCTGTTACATAAATATAGTGACTATACTATATTTAAAAACTGTAAATATACAAAAAGTAAACAAGATTACAAATATTTCTCTCTCACAAACGAGCGATGAGTTTTTCATTTTTTCCGTCAAAATGTTGTTTTACCTCCAGATCCCATCGACTCTTCACCCACTTTCCCATTCTTTCATCTCCTCCTGCCCCACTAGTGTAAGATATCCAACTCTCTTTGAATTATTATTATAAATTTCATCATCTTCATGTTTTGTGTTGAAATCTGTTTTTTTTTCAACTTTTGTTTTGATTTTCTTCTGAATACAAAATTTAAATAAAGATTTATTGTGTATTGTGTGTAAAAAAAAAAAAAAAAAAAAGATTGATGGCTCAAAAATAAGACAAACAGCAGCATTTTTTCAAGGTTTTCGTTTGCCAAAGGTAAATGTGTTTTATTTTCAATATTTACATATGTTTTTAGTTATTTCTCTTCCCGGTAGGTTTGCCTGCAGCCACACATGGACGCAGAAGGAAGCAGAGAAAAACTATTAATAAATAGTATTTGAAAATGTCAAAACCAAAGGTTTCAGGGTCAAAATGGCCTGAAATGAATTGCAGTGTTTTCCCCACGTTGATATTGTTATTATTCACATGTGGCCACAAGTAGAAGTTTGAAATATTGGTGTTGTGTATTATAAATGCACTTAAAAAACATAAAAGGTATAAAAACCTCTCTGTCTCACGCCACGCTGGACAGGAAGTAGAGAGAGGAAACTCAGGAGAGAACAGGAAGTGATGCTAAAGGTGAGGAATGTCCTGCTGCCTCTTCCATGGCTGCCCACAGAGACACACACACACACACACTTTGATCTAACAAAAGGTCGGTGAAAACAGGAAGTAGTATAGAAGAAACATTTCCAGGTCGAGCCAACAAAACATCCCTAAACATTTTTTCCCATCCAGAAATATAATCGGTAAAAACAAATCTGTCACTAAAAACACTCTCGCCAAATAAAAGACAAAAATATCCGTTTACAAAAAGGTCACACGCTTGTTAAGGGCTCAGGAGAGAGAATGTGTGCCAGAGTTCATCATGTGATATTTTAAAATAAATATAGAAATGATGAAGCAGTAGAATTAAAAATAGGACATTCCCATTTAAATCTGGACGGTCGGAGCGGCGGCCATTTTTCTTTGCGTACCGTTGCAACAAGCTACTTCCACCATAACAACTAGCGTCACTAGCCATCTCCTTTTGCACTCATATTTCATATTTGCCAATATTTGGTGCTCCATTTGTTTGTCTACGACATGCAAGTCATTCTTTCTTCGATTTAATGTTCAAATATCAAATTACAATGCGTGACAACTGGGATGAAATCCTCTAAAGATCCCCAAAAGGGCGATTGGGTTAAATCATGTTCAGAACGCAAGCTTGCAATTTATAAGGTGACATGATGGTTATTATTTTGGGAGGTGTTTCTGGGTAATGAATTTAAATGATTCAATTGTTTTGCTTCTGTTTTTTGTTGTTGGCTTCTTCATGCTCGTGGATCCTAAATAGGAAATAAACCAGTTAACAGCATTGGGGCCTTAAATACCATCAGCTGGCTCGTTAAAGCATCTCCACCGATACAAAAGACCATAAAGTCCTTTGGTTCCCCAGACTCAGCCTGCAGGCCTGATCCTCTTTCCAGCAGCAAGTCTGACTTCAGATGTTTCACTGAAGGAATGAACAATAAGCTGGAGGTCGGAGGTCGAGCCGATAGATTCAGACCAACAGAACCGGAGATAAGTGGGAATGTTTGGGCTTCAGCCCCCAGTTTACACCTCCTCATAGGAGTCAAAGAACATGAGAACCGAACTGTTTTATGTTTCCGGTGTTACGCAACTCCTTCTCACCGTAATGGAAACCTGTCCGGCACAAAGCAGCTCTTTGTAAAACCAACGGCGGCCTCCATATCAAAAGTGGAAAAGTTGCACAAAAGCAGCTTTTTCCGACCCTAAAGTGGAGCACAGCGCCGTCGCTCCTCGCCAACTCCTCATTTCCTTCTTCTCATTTACATCACGTAATTAAAGCCACGGCGTACGCCGCAAAAATGAAAAGTGCTTTTACGGTGGAATACCGTTCGGGGGAACCCCGGTGAGTAATTTCCTGATGCTTCCAAGACCAGCGGCTCCGCCCCCGTTTGGGTTAAGTGCTTTAATTGAGCTTAGAACAACAGAACATTCCTCACACTCACTAAAGCACCAGCAGACGTGCGCACGTATAAAAACATTTAGCGGGCGGAGGGTTGACCGCCGCTTGGCGGGCAGCCATCTTGGAAGAGCAGGTGATCGAGGAGGAACACGAGGGCGCCAAATGAGTGCCTTAAAGAGACTGGTTTCATGAATAAGGGGTTGTTGTGAGTTGAGCTGCCCCACACCAGCCCTGGTCCTCTAGGAGCCTCATGAGGAACCCTGGATGGGTTCCAGACAGAACCCTTAGAATACAAGAGGGTCATTGGTAGAACCTCCTGGATGGGTTCTAGATGAGACCCTTGGAATACAAGAGGGTCATTGGTAGAACCTCCTGGGTGGGTTCTAGCTGAAACCCTCGATACGTAAAAAGGTTTTCGACGAAACTCTATATCAAAGGGTTCTTGGTAGAACCTACTCAGCCTCCTTAGGAGGATCGATTCTGGATAGAACCTCTAGAGTGGGTGTTTGGGTGGAACCTCTTCCCCATAGAAGAGTTTTCCGTAGAACCTCTCATAGCTGGTTCTTGGTGGAACCTTTCAAAGTATTGAATAACCCAGTATGTAGGTATAACCCTTTGAAAGTCTTCCAGGTGGAACCTTAAAAAAAGGTCCTACCAATCAATGGTCACATCCATACAGGTACGTGAACTTTGACCTCTACATTAAACCCATGCTATGCTACAGCTGTGGGTTCAGCGTCTCGCTCAAGGACCCTCATACGCCCAAATATAGTATGAAAACATTTAATACGCTTATTTTTTTTTGGGGAGAACAACATCTGAACTTTTATTTTGAGTTTCATCAGGATAAGTTTGGCCAGGCCAAGCTAAGTTAACTAGCCTGCTGATCCCTCAAAATGATGCCTGTGTGTTCTTACGTTGTGGAACATGTTTCTGCCTCATCACACACACACACACACACACACACACACACACACACACACACACACACACACACACACACACACACACACACACACACACACACACACACACACACACACACACACACACACACACACACACACACACACACACACACACACACACACACACACACACACACACACACACACACACACACACACACACACACACACACACACACACACACACACACACACACACACACACCTTACCCTCCCCTTAATAATGACCTCTCGAGTCAGAAACAGAGGAGCGTCCCTTCACATGCCATCGCCGCACCAACAGCGTTATTAAAGAGGTGGTAACAGGTTTGGCTTTTGACTCGGATCTTTTTCCAGTTAAAACTATACGAGACGAGCCAAGTGTGCAAATGTGAGCATGGCATCATCGCTCAGCAACCAGCGTGTGTGTGTGTGTGTGTTCCGACAGTAATGACTGAAACTGGCAGAGGGAGTCGAGGTCAAAGGGCAACACGGGTCCCGCCCTATGCCGCCATCGCGATTGGCCATTAGTGTCAGTAACCTGTCAATCAAAGTGGGTTTAATTCATGTGTAACAGCCTTCTACTGGCACATGGAGAGTAATGTACACACCACATATAACACACACACACAAACACACACACACACACACACTGAGAGGTAATTACAGTGTCATAAATGTCATTTATGAGGTCTTTTTGTTGCTGCAGTGGTGCTTTGAGTGTTTTAGATGCAGAATCATGTGAATTCTCATAAATCTGTGAGAAAGAAAAACATCAGGGAAAGTTTTTTTGTTTTGTTAAGTGTGGTTTCCAAGCAATTCAATATTTTTTTATATAGAGGTGAAACACTAAAGATCCAAATGGATGCCGAGCACGTGGTTACACAGTTACATGTACGTAGTTATAAGTATAAATATATATATTCTATACGGACAGATACGTGCAAACATACAAACACACTGTCAACATAGAAGATCAATAAAATATTAAAATAACAGTCCAACAAATGCATGAAATTATACTTTATATGTGCAGGAAGGAAACTCTACTCTGAGAGGAACAACTGTTACTTTTACATGTGGAGGATGATGCACACACACACACACACACACACACACACACAGTAGGAGTCAGACATGCAGAACATACCAGACACTGACACACACACGGTGGCATTGCTCATGACCAGTCGCATTCCTAAAATCATGTTTGTCCGTGTTGAATGCACCCACACTGTGTGTGTGTGTGTGTGTGTCTGTGTGTGTGTGTGTGTGTGTTCTGTACAAACAGCAGCAGAAAGGCCCAGCAACGCTCCCAGTCTGGATCTTGTTTCAGAGACGCAGACAGAACAAGACAGCTGTCTCAGGCCGCCCAGAGGAGACAAAGCAGTAACCAGTTAACCACCAGTTAGAACCAGTTAACCACCAGTTAGAACCAGTTAACCACCAGTTAGAACCAGTTAACCACCAGTTAGAACCAGTAACCACCAGTTAGAACCAGTTAACCACCAGTTAGAACCAGTAAGAACCAGTTAACCACCAGTTAGAACCAGTTAACCACCAGTTAGAACCAGTTAGAACCAGTAACCACCAGTTAGAACCAGTTAACCACCAGTTAGAACCAGTTAACCACCAGTTAGAACCAAAAGTGCCAAAGTCAAGATCAGCATATCAGCGTTCGTCCAGCGACACCCTGAAGGTCAAAGGTCACTTCCCGTGATGTCTGTTTTTTTTTGGTGTGTCAGGCTCGCAGATTCTTCGTCCTCCTTTCTCCTTCCTTCCTTCCTTCCCTCCTTCCCTCCTTCCCCCACCTTCCTCACCTCCTGACGGCCAGCTTCAGCAGGCGGTACGAGCCCTTGATGAGGATGAGCGCCTCCTGCCGGCTGCCGTAGAGGGCGGAGCCGTTGATGTTGATGAGCTCGTCGCCGACCTTCAGCTTCCTGCAGAGGGCGGCCTTCCCTCCATCCTCGATCTGCAGGCAGAGGACGGGGAAACAGAAGCACACTCAGATTCAGGGAAAAGGAGTCACCCGAGGATGAGGACACGCCCCCAAACGACACGCCCCCAAACCGACACTGTGACTGTGGCTCAGTGGTTAGCAAGTCAGTCTTTCAATCAGAAGGTCGGTGGTTCGATCCCCGGCTCCGGCAGTCTGTGTCGTTGTGTCCTTGAGCAAGACACTTAACCCTCATTGCTCACCGTTGCTGTGTCTACGGTCTACTGTATAGCATGTAAGTCGCTTTGGATAAAAGCGTCAACTAAATGAAATGTAATGTAATGTAATCTTCTTCCTCGTCTGGGCACCAGTTGATCTACTTTGAGTTGCAATGCATCATTTATTAGAGGCATTCATCTTATTAGATATTAAAATACTTTTATTTTGTGTTGGATCTGGCGCCCCCTGTGGACTAAAGCGGTAGTGCCTCTGAGCACCAGGGTCCCTTTAGAAAAGCTCTCATTTTACTGCAGCAGGGTCTGACAGTCAGATCCTCTCAGTCCTGGTTCTCTCATGCCCTCCTTCCCTTTCCGGCTCCCAGAGGAGGAAGGGAGGAGGAGGAGGAGGCGCTGCCCCTTGACCTTCAACCACCAAACTCCTGAACATGTGTGCGCCATTAGAAGAAACAATAATAAAACTAAACTTGTGTGAGACTTTAGAGTTGCTCTGCCTAAATCGTGTCTTTTCTGAATGGACTTTGGTGCGAGCATAAAGCCGCGATAAGGTTCAAACGATTAGTTTGGCCTTCACACACTTCACGCTCAACACAAAGCGCATCACATATAAAACCAGGTGAGTTCCAGCGTTAACGCGGCGTGACGGCCGCTTTAAAAGGCACCTCGAGGGAAACGTAAAAAGGAACAAATTCCTGATTATAGTGTAGGACTGGAGAGCGGACTGGCCCCGCCCCCTCCAGCAGTCATTCATCCTCTCGCTGCAGAAATCAAAGGAATGCGTGTCACGGAAACACAGGTCTGATTTTACGCTTTTCCTTGAGGCGTAAATCATAAATTGACTTTCTCGGCCCGACGCCGTCACGAATTGTGACTTCTGAAGAAGTTTAATATTTTATATCTGACTCACTCCAACTAGACGACCTGGAGGAAGACGTTTAGAAACACGTCTCTTCCGAGACCCAACAACTTCCCGTGTCCCAAAATGTTCCTCAGAATAAATCAACATATCATCAATTAATTAATTCATTAATTATTACACAACGAGAAGTTTTATTCGTTTGGCTCCATCGGCCTCAAAGGGAAGGAGACAAGGAAGAGAAGAGGAAATGGGGATGAGGAAAAGCAGATGGAAAATGTGAGGAGAGGAGGATGAAAGAGAAGGGGAGAAGGAAGTGATGAAGGTGAGGAGAGGAAAAGGGGGGAGGAAAGGACACGAGGAGAGGGTTTTATATCCTCAGCTGTCAATCATTTATGTGGTTGATGATGTCATCAACCAAAGAGCTCCGTTTTCACTAAAGTTCCCACAAAAAAATAACTTTTTATGGGTTTATAAATGAGTTCAGCATGAATACAATAAATGAAACCGTCCTCAGAAACACCAATCAGTTCATCATCACGATCAATAACGATAATATTGATCGGGATTGTCCCGCCCTCATTCCTGTACGGGCTTAATGAAGCTCCTCTCAGCTGTTTGTGAGGCAAAGCACTTTGGTTCAGTTTCACAATCTGACCTACATGCCTGTGTGTGTGTGTGTGTGTGTGTGTGTGTGTGTGTGTGTGTGTGTGTGTGTGTGTGTGTGTGTGTGTGTGTGTGTGTGTGTGTGTGTGTGTGTGTGTGATGCTGCAGTGGGATGTCCAGACAGGGTGAGGTCACCACAGGCACCGTGGAGACGGAGAAGAAGAATGCCCTCTTTATGTGCTGAAACACACACACACACACACACACACACACACACACACACCGTTAGACACACCCTTTTATTTTTAGATTTGAGGGGTGACTTCATGCTGTGTGCACACACACACATGCACACACACACACATGAACAACAGCCTCTTTATCAAAAACTGAAATGATCAGCTCCAGCCTGAAAAATAAAAATCGGTGTGTGTGTGCGTGTGTGTGTGCGTGTGTGTGTGTGTGTGTGTGTGTGCGCGTGCCTCCCACTGCAAGGCGGTAACCTAAACACATGCACGTGAACCCTCACATTACCGAAAGGTTGAGAAAGAGAAGATTAGTAGTCCTGTGGATAGAACAGCGCTTTAACTAAAAACTGTGTACACACACACACACACACACACACACACACACACACACACACACACACACACACACACACACACACACACACACACACAAGAAAAGATGCTCAAAAGCTCTGGCAGTGAGCATAGTTTGGGAAAAGTTGTGTCATTTTCTTTTACTGAAGATACAGAACAATTTAAATCATGTGTGTACACATTTGTACAACACACACACACACACACACACACACACACACGACCGCTGGCGAGAAATAAAGTGAAGGAAACAGTTTCTCATTTGTTTACATGAAGACTTCCAGAAAAGGATTTGTGGAGAAAATGTGTTGTATGTTTGAATGAAAACAAGCGTAAAGAAGATAATTGAGGACACACACACACACACACACACAGACACACACAAAGCCAGCATCACTTTACAGTATGTCTAAAATGCCTTAACGAGGATTAAAACGTTGTTTTCTTTAATTGACTTTATTCTTCTGGAGAGTTTTGAATATGCAGATATTTAATCTGTGCTGGAATATGTATATCTATTATATATGTATATATATTATATTTACATATATATATAATATAGTCAGTTTTCCTCATTGATGAACGGTCGTGTCACAGAGGAACCAGGGGAAGAAACGTTTGGGATGAAAGAAAAGATAATTAAATGCTGCGATGCTCGCAGTCTAAATAAAGCGGCTGCCAGCTGCAGGAGGAGATATTTTGGGGCGTTCACACCAAAACGTCTGAATACAGAAAAACATGTGAAACATGTGAAACAATAACTATGACTCCAAGGTGCATTCTGGGTAAGAAACCTACCGATCATCAAGCTTAAAATGCATCGATTTGACTAATTCCATCTTTAAATACTGTGTTTCTTCCAGAGCAGCTGAGGCTCATGGGTATTGTAGTTCTTAGATTCTAAACGCCGTCAGCTTGCTCTAAATGGAGCCATCAACCCGACAGGTCACATGATCCTCCACGAGGCTGCAGGAAACCCCGCCCCCTGCTCCGTGAGGCCCCCCAGGACAAAGACCAGGGGGGACGGGGGGACACTCGGGACCCCCGGCTATTGTCAGCGCTGCCACCGTTCAGCTCCCAAACATAATGGAGGGGGGTTCAGAACAAAGTGGACATTCGGAGTTCGATGCCGCCGGTTGAATTCCCTTTTAATTGCCACTGTTGGGACGGAGCCGCTTATAGAACAAGACCAAAGTCTGACCGGCTCTCCAGAACCAGGTCAAGGACCACTTCAGGTTGTCTGGAGGCCCTGAGAACAGAGGGCGGTCAATGTGGATCAGGTTCTTCAGGGGGGCAGCTGGTACCTTTAGGTTCTACGAGGAACGTTCAATTTGGGTTTCAATGTGTTCGTTGTTTCCGCCCACCAGGGTCCCTTTAGGAAACCTCTGGTTTTACTGCAGTAGGGGTCTAGGTAGTCCTGGTTCTGGTTCTCCCGTTGCCCCCCTTCCCTCCAGCGACCAGCTGTTGGACCCCAGCAACTAGAAGAACTAGAAGATGAACTAGAAGACGATCTAGAAGATGATCTAGAAGATGAACTAGAAGAGGAACTAGAAGGCGATCTAGAAGACGATCTAGAAAAAGAACTAGAAGACGATCTAGAATAAGATCTAGAAGACGATCTAGAAAAAGAACTAGAAGACGATCTAGAAAAAGATCTAGAAGACTATCTAGAAAAAGATCTAGAAGATGAACTAGAAGACGATCTAGAAGGCGATCTAGAAGACTATCTAGAAAAAGAACTAGAAGACGAACTAGAAGATGATCACATGATGTCCGTCTTTAAAAAGCTCTGGGAGGAAACGCCCTCCGGTTCTCCTCCTCCACACAAGGCCTCCTTTATCGGGCAGAGGAGGAACGACCTACAGGAAAACAGAAAAAACAACAGCTCGGTGTGTGTGTGTGTGTGTGTGTGTGTGTGTGTGTGTGTGTGTGTGTGTGTGTGTGTGTGTGTGTGTGTGTTGTGTGTGTGTGTGTGTGTGTGTGTGTGTGTGTGTGTGTGTGTGTGTGTGTAGGTAGCAAACTAGACATTGATGCCCCAGATGGAGGACCTCTTTCTGGGGAAGTCTGCAGCGTTTGAGCCCCTTTAGAGGAGTGGAGACACCTGGTCACATGACAGAGAGGAGGAGAAGAGAGGAGAGGAAAGTCTTTTTCCTGGTTGATTCTGGATCCTTTAAAAATCTGAACTCTGACTAATCTTCCATCCTGAGTTTGGAAAAGGAAACCACAGAAACATCCTGCAGCTCAGTCACATGATCTCTCTCTCTCTCTCTCTCTCTCTCTCTCTCTCTCTCTCTCTCTCTCTCTCTCTCTCTCTCTCTCTCTCTCTCTCTCTCTCTCTCTCTCTCTCTCTCTCTCTCTCTCTCTCTCTCTCTCTCTCTCTCTCTCTCTCTCTCTCTCTCTCTCTCTCTCTCTCTCTCTCTCTCTCTCTCTCTCTCTCTCTCTCTCTCTCTCTCTCTCTCTCTCTCTCTCATCAATGCAGAGCGGGTTAAAAGACTTCAAAAGCATGAAGATCAACACCGTCTTCACTTCCTGTGTTTCCACTCTAACGCGTCCAGAAGCACTCGAGCCGACAGCGGTTTCTCGTGTTTGTTTGTTTTTTTAAATCCAGAATATTATTACACACACACACACACACACACACACACACACACACACACACACACACACACACACACACACACACACACACACACACACACACACACACACACACACACACACACACACACACACACACACACACACACACACACACACACACACACACACACACACACACACACACACACACACACACACACACACACACACACACACACAGGTTTGTGTACATGTACACAGCAAAAGGGGAAAAGTCTATTTTTGGGGTTAGGGTTAGGGCCCTTTGTGTTGACATGGCAACAACACACACACAACTTTGTGAGGACACTTTGAGGTCGAAAGAAACGCTACAAAATAAAACACTAACTAATCATTTCACTTCCTGTATTCTATCACAATAAAAGCCTCCCGTATATTTGCCCGGTTACGTTTTCATCAATAAATTTGACCGTCACACGTAATCCAGCAGGATTAATAAAATTAGCTTCTTATTGCATTTAGGCCAATAAAAAGGGAGCTTCCTGTTTACGTTCATAAACAAAGCTTCTCTTGTTGCTTCTGAAACCACAGCGACTCATTTAAGGGTTTAGAAGTGCTGCTCGCCGTCATGCGTTGTTTAGTCAGTAATTTTATGATTAGTTAGCATGATATAATATATTTATATATATATATATATATATATATATATATATACACACTGTGGAGTATGGAAGCCATTAGATCCGGTGAGCAGCGCCGACGACAGCGAAGAGTTAAAAGGTCGCGCTGCTGACAGCCTGCGTTGATCCGTCAATGTCATGTGTGTGTGCATGCATGTGTGTGTCCTCATTATCACACGTGCACACACACTAAAATAAGAGTGAAACATTAACTTCTTAATGTGCACAAATGACCTCGCTCGGAAATCCTCCTCCTCCTCCTCCTCCTCCTAAGAGAGTACATTGTGAGTATTTTTACTTTCTGTCAGATCAAAGCTGCTTTGCCAGCTTCCAAACTCTCCGTATTCCATTTTTTTTTACTGGGCTTCCATTCAAGTATTTTTATGAGAGTCATAACGTATCACACTGGAAAAGAAAAAAAAATCATGTGAAGCTCCTTGAGGCGAAAGTCGATATCGGGTTAACTTCAGTCTTCTCTTTATGGGTTTAGAGCATTTGACTCAATAAACGCTTAAAGGAACCCGGAGGAGTTTCTGACCACTAGAGGCGCTGCTGAGCAGTGGAAACTTGGATTATTACAGATGTTTAAAGTTGTTTTCCCAGCAATATTAATTAGATATTAAAGGAAACGATGGCCTGTTTGACTTGGTGACACGAGCTCTGATGATGAGATGACGGTAACAAAGTAAAAGAAACCAGGAAGTGTCTAGAAACGTAGGACAATAAAGGTAACAATGTGGCAACAACCAGAGGCAACGGGAGAATAAAACACAGACTCACAACCGAGGACGTAACAATGAGCTCATTGTCTCCGTCTGAGGACATTTCAGAGGAAACTAAAACAAATGTTAGAACGCAGCATCTTCATGATGCGATAACAACACTGAAAGGCTCACCTAGCGATGTGTTCAAAGGCAGACAGAAATGCAGGAAAGCATCACTCTGGCAGCTGTGTCCAGACATCTGACCCCACCCCCTTCACCTCCTCTATCTTTTGATCATTCTCTCTCCATCCAACTTTTCCCATATTTTTACATATCCCGTCTTTATTCAACCTTTTTGTTATCCTCATCCTCCTCTTCATCCCACGTCATCCATCTTTCCTACGTTTCACTCGGTTTGTCTGACCTTTACTTTTTGGTAAACATTTTGGTAAATAAAAGGAACAACAATAAATATTGACACGCACACACACAACAGTGTGTGTTTGAGGGTCACTGTACTGATACACCTACGCAAAGAGAGGTTGTTATTTCAGTGTGTGTGTGTGCGTGTGTGTGTGTGTGTGCCTGCAGACGTAGCCTAAAAGAAAGGCTCCACAGATCAGAGATAGACACATTCCAACCCCACCCTGACACACACAAACACACACACAAATCTGTTTTTTTTAGGAGTCAAATATTTATCGTTGTTGTCAAATGTAAATACATAATGCTCAATATTATGCTGATATGAAACAGAGGAGTCGTGATGAGTCCATCAGAAACGTGTTATCGTGTAAATATTTCATATCTTTGCTACTTTAGAGGTTGAATTTGAAGACGTCGCCTCGAGCTGAGAAAAATGTGTTCTTGACGTTTCATAGACCAAACAACAGATTAACTGAATAATAATAAAACATAACGTAGCTGTGTTTATCTTTTCTAAAGCTAACGGAGTATTTCACAATATTTTGTTAACCTTATTAAATTGTTTCTGGTGAAGACGGAAGTTCATATTTGTCGCGAGTAAAACGAATGAAAGAAATAATATAATAATAATAATACTTTAATCTTATATGGCGCTTTATTAAATACCCAAAAACGCTTAAATGAGGAGGAACTTCCTGAGGATATTGTTGACGTATACCAACCCAACATTATGCTTTTGCAACATTAATAATGCCAAACTATAACCAACATAGCTCATGAATAAAGATGATTATATAAAGTTACCTATTCTCATACTGCTACATTTCATCTTTCATACTGCTACATTTCATCTTTCATATTGCTACATTTCATCTTTTCATAATGCTACATTTCATCTTTCATAATGATACATTTCATCTTTCACATTGCTACATTTCATCTTTCATATTGATACATGTCCTCATCATAATGTGGAAACATGAATATGCTCTCATCAATACGCTCTATTGTGCTCCGCTGAGCTGCTGCAGAACAGATGTTTCTGCTTAGTGAGGACAGTTAGCAAAGCAAGTCAGGACACACACACACACACACACACACACACACACACACACACACAGTAGAGACAATAGCATCTCTATCTGATGGCACACTCATCTACCCCCTGCAGAGCAGATTGCTACTGGAGGCTACCTTTACTGGAATTTAGACACACACACACACACACACACACACACACACACACACACACACACACACACACACAGCTGTTTACCAACCCAGGATATTTGGTTGCATACCTTCGACCACATGTCAAAACATTCTTTGGTAAGAATCGGTGGATTTCTGAGAGAGAGAGATTATGGTCTCCATCTTTGTTTCCCAGCATGCATCTACTGGAATGCCCCCAACAGCAGAAGAAGAACCTCCAGCCACAAATAGAAAACAGGAGCCTCGTCCACAACATCCTCCATGAAGCAGCTTCACGTGTTCAGAGACTTCGTCTGCGTCAAAGACGAGGCGTTTGAGGACGTGATGAAAAAGATGAAGGACAACGATCCCTGATGAGAGAATCTCTGGAAAATCAGGGAATGTCGGTCCGTCCTTCAGTTTCCTCCTCAACCGTTCCTCAGATCCTCTGAGGGATTATTAATATATTAAATATTAAGTTTGATGTCAGAGTCTACGTCTGTCCGGCAAACACGGGAAAGAAACGATGACAGGAAATAAAAGACTTTGCCCGACAACGAGAAGGTGACCGAAATGAAACTCAATAAATAAATCAGAATCTTATGCATTTTCTTTAACAGAGAACAGCTGCAGAGCCCACACCTTGGAGAAGCTTTGAATCGCGCTCACCTCCGACCTGCGTGTGCATTCTGCCCCCCGACAGATGTCTGACAGGCTGATAAGGCCGGCTCGCCCAATGGCTGACCGGAGGCTAATGGATAACTTCTGAAAGCAGATAAAACCTCAAACCCAGCTGACCAGCAAGCGTCCAGGTTGGATAATTATGTGCATCGCACGTGTGTATGAACACACACACACACACACACACGCACGCACTGGTACTCTGTTATGCTGCTGGAGGAATGTTGACCAAATGGCTTATATCCCTCTCCTGTCTCGGACTCCCCTCCCCCTCCAGCAGCCCCCCCCCCCCCCCCCCACCCTAAAAACATGGACGCCCTGAAAGGGCAACTCTGGCACATTTTCCTGTGCTGGCCTCGTACACATGTTGCACTTCTGCCCGACAAGCTGCAGACGTTCAAGGACACGACGGCGACTGGCAGCTACAAGCTGTCAGACCGGGCTGCAAGCACTGCAGAATTGAGGTATTAATATATATATATATATATATTTATATGAATCTGGCTTGGGAATGCCTTGGATTCCTCGTTGATTCCTCGTTGATTTGCTTAGTCTGCTCAACTAGATATAAAAAAGAGGCAGAAAATGGTTCCATAAATAATCTAGATCAATATCTAGTTCAATAAATAATCAAACTATTATAATTCTTAAGTGATATAATACAGAGGAAAGCAGCAGAATCCACAGTTGAGAAGCTGGAAGCGACAGACGTGAAGCTCGTCAGCGTTGGTGAACATTTAGAGATGTTAGCAAACAATTCTTTTTTAACAAAATATAATTAATTAAAAAATAATTAAAAAAACAAGCACCTTCAAGCACTTATCAAAAATAACTCTGTACGTCATTTGGTCCGTCGCCATCTTGGTTTTTGCAACCAGGAGAGACGAAGCTTCAAGTTGTTTTCTTGTTTAGCGGCTAGCTAGCTAGCTACCAACTGCTAGCCTCAAAAACTAGCCGTGTACAAGTACACGCAAGTATAAGTTGCGCTCTCGTATTATAATTGTACACAACTTGATACGTCCACTCCACTACATCTCAGAGGGCAATATTATACTTGTAATAATACACAATGAATGCATAAAACATGCTTATTCTTCATAACTATCGCCTCACGTGTGGTGTAATAAACAGTAAATCATCGCTACCTCAGTAGCGAGGACAACGTCGTTATTTTCCTCTACTATAGCCGCCATGTCCGTCATCTCTCAGCCACTTCATGGTGGACGTTTACATGTTTTTCTAATTTTTTTTAAAGTGCTTTTAGGCTTAATAGAGAACGCTGTGGCGGCCATGCTGGAGGCCTCCGGCGCTCTGCTCGTCCCTCTGAAGTGAGAGGATTATGATTGTATTCAGCTGTGGTCCTCACAGACAGGCAACCTTCTGTGTGGAGGCTGGAGGGACACACACACACACACACACACACACACACACACACACACACACACACACACACACACACACACACACACACACACACACACACACACACACACACACACACACACACACACACACACACACACACACACACACACACACACACACACACACACACACACACACACACACACACACACACACACCTCAACCCCGTCTTTCTCCTTCTTTCCTTCAAGGACTTAACACTTAATCACTAAACACTTCTTTTTTTTTCTTCTTCTTCGCCACATTTTCCCGTCCAGCTCTCGAGCTGCTTCATTGTGCACGTTTTTAACTGGACGTGAAAACAGCCATGGAGCACAAGTTGGATTTTTATCTCCTTTAAGCAGTCCCAGTCACATTTTCCCAGGGGCTGTGCGCCACTGTGTGTGTGTGTGTGTGTTTCCAGATGACTGAGCCAGGCTTTTCCATTCCCCGCTGTGGTGACTATAGAAGGAACCCCCGGGCCAACATTTACACCGCCGCCACTCAACAGAAGAGAAGGAAAAGACTGAGAGGGAGAGCAGAGGTGGACCGTCCGACGGCCGGCCGGCTCTCTCACACACACACACACACACACACACCAAAAAAACTATCCTTGCAGAGCTCTACACTTCTTGGTTTTCTTTCTGGGCCGAGAACCTAAAAGCTATTCTGACGTCTTGAGGTGGGTTTTGTTCGGTCTCCTGTCAGCTCTTGGGGGGCATTTCTACCATGTGACCAGAAGATGAAGATGATGAAGATGAAGAATAGGAGGAAGAGGAGCCTCAAGTTTGAGAATCCAACTGCTTTTAAAGTACTTGTGCACAATGACAGCTGACAAACATCAACTTGCCGGATATTTGCTTGTTTGGAACAAGAATTACTTGTGTTATTCTCTGCAGAAGAGGTGGAGGAGGAAGATGAAGAGGAAGAAGAGGAGGAGGAGAAATCCATCCATGCAGAAGTCAACAAATGAAGATGCAGAACAAGTAGTTTGCAATACTTCTTGCGTTGGGTTGAAATGTTAAAGTGAGCAGCACGAGCCTGCAAAAGCAAACTGCTGTTTGGTGGAGCTGGACCACATCCTTACAAAATAAAAGCCCTTCACTGCAAATACAATGGAAATATAAAACCAAAATAAAAGAAATAAAAAATGGCATGTAATATGTAACAAAGTGCAGTGTAAGCCCATTGGGACCAGTTTTAGTTGTTGTTGTTTCACACACACTGTTAAAGTGCTTTGTTAAACTCACTTTAGTGATGATGAGCGGCTCCCCGTGCTCGAGCCCTCCTTTCAGCGTGAACCCCCAAGGCGCGCCCCCGCTCAACTGGACCTGAATGTGGTGGAAGGAGACGAGCTGCTCGACCGTCTCCATTCTCTCGCGGCGGGCCGTTGGTGAACCTTCGTGTTGTCCCCCTCTCTCTCTCTCCGTCGTGCTGGTAACTCGCTAGCGGCGCCGGTGTCGGTGCCTCGGCTTCTCCATCACCGCTCCAACAAAACAACGAATGGATGGGTAGGTTTTGGGGGGTGGAAAGGACGGAGCGAGTGGGAGGACGGGGGAGGGAGAAAAGTTTTAGGTGGTGTCAAGCGCGCGACCGTTACGAGTAATGTCGTTCGCTACTTCCGGTCAAGGGTGTTTCACGCTGAGGAAAAATAAAGAATTGGCGTATTTTAAAGCTTCAATGTCACTTAAAACTTCATCAAACGAGTATAATAATAAATGTGTGTCGGTTTAAGTTAATACATGGTCATTTCTCCCAAGAAATATAAAACATAACGCTTTTAGTTTGACATCTAGCTCAACTGTTTCCGGTTGCCTTTGCTAGCTTCGAACTTTGCTAAAAACTTTGGGGAAACTAATTCCAACGGCGGGATGTGACTGACAAGAAAGGTCCACCAATAGCAGTGAGACGCTGGCAGCACGCGTCCAATGAGAAGCGAGGAGGGGGGCGGGGCAACACGCGCAACAACCGCTGTATTGTAGTGCTACAACCAAATCACAGTCACAGAAGCGAGTGGCTGGCCGCTCATTTGTAACATGACACCCGCCACTTTACCCTCGAGCCCTGCAAAAACTACCGTCGCTTCTTTTGATGACAGCATGCCGAATTTATACCCAAAGAAAGATCATTTTAGTGCTACAACAAACATATTTATAAGGCTTATTGTACAAATACCACGGAAAAAACTACAAATCCCACAGGAATAACGTGTAAGTTTGGCTACTACACAATAAGTACTTTGAATCACTTCAATTCAGAGCCAATTATTGTTCTTTTATTCATTTAATATCTTTAGTTAGGCTACTTTGAGGAATCTGATTCATAACACAAACTATAATCCACAAATACATTATTATGTATTAATATAGATCAACTTTATTGATCCTAGAGGATCAATTACAAGCAACCCAGTAGTATATAAACTAATTGAAATTAGCGTCACCTTCGATACACATAAATGCATGAATAATCATAATTCAATAATATGATCTCATACATCTGCTCGTCTGACCTCGACATTAAGACACATTTAAATTCAGCAGCTTTCAAAAAGGATCCAAACTTACAGTTTGCAGTGACAGTCATTATCCTTTATTATCTTTTTTTCTAAGCTTACATGACAATTTTGGGACTGTATTTAGTCGACAAAAATGTGTAATCAGACTTCCTCAGATAGCTATTAAAGCTGCTTTGTATGGGAATAATGCAAACAAATTGGAATGGGATTTGAAGTTGAAACTGTTTGCTTTTATTTTGGTAAAAGTTTTCCCACACTCTCCCTGCAGACTGAAATGATCGGGGTTGCAGATAATCACTGTTGTGGAATGTCACCACGCTGCAGCGCCACTTAACTGAGTGTGTGTGTGTGTGAACGGGTGGCCATCTTTGTGTGTGTGTGTGTGTGTGTGTTTCTGTGTGTCAAGAGAAAGAGCAACGAGGAGGAGAATCAAAAAGGTGAACATGCCCAGACATCCCACTTGGTTTCTTTTGGTCCGATCAGACAAACATTTTTTTTTTATATTTAAATTCAACTTCATCATGGAAACTCTCAGATTTAATATTTGGTTTGGTGGTGAGATCGAGTTTGTTTTCTCCAGCTCGTGTTTCTGTCATGACTTTTGCAGTAACAGCAGATCACAAAGCTCTCAGGCGTCAACGTATACAAGAACAAACAAACTATTTATATTTTTCAGATCCATCAATCAGGTAAAAATACGCATTTCTACTGTAAAATTACATCACTGGGAGAAATTTACTGTAAACTACTCCAGTAAAAAAAAACAACTGTATTTTACTGGCAGCAAGAAACTTTACAATTCACAGTACAAATTAAATATAGAAATCCAGCATTGTATTGTGTGGAACCAGTTTCAATACTTTTTGATGAATTAATATCACTGCATCCTATTATAAAAGCAGATCATGTGTTTTAATATGTTAAAAGTATACAAGTGTCAAATAAATGGAGAGAAATACAAAGTACAACACTACTTGTTTCAAATGCTTCATTCTACCACCGGGTGGCGCCAAAGCCATACATCTTCACCTCTTACACAGGTGATCACAATAAAAGTCTTTTACATAATTCAGATTTTGTGTCGAGTTTTATAAAGTTAGTCTTGATTCAAGTTATAAATCTAAACATTTTTGTTTCACCTTTTAATGTTGTCCAGGGACCCAATAAAAGATACATTAAAGTATTAAAACATAATACTATATTAGCTAAAGATATACAAAGAAAACGTGAAAACAAAATTATTTTAATTGAGAGAAAAAAGCAGGAGAGTAAACAAATAATTGATGCTAATCCATGCAATAAAAAATTAAAAAGTAAAAAAAAATCCATTTTGACGCAGCTTTTACGCGCCAGTCACGTGACCGCCTCACGCTACTTGTTGCGGGCCACGCCTCCTCAGGGGTTAATTAGAGGTCACCGTGACTTTCAGGAAGTTGACAGTCCAAAATGGCCAGCGACCAGGTGAGCCCGTAAATCCCGCCCTTTGGCCGCGCAGAGGATGGTTGCCAACTACAGCCTCGTGCGTGGAGCTCGCTAGCACCAGAGGTTGTTGTTGTTATTGTTTTTTTATTATATTAATATTATAACAAACATGAAGGCGACCCGCGCCAAACACGACTTACTGCGCGTGTGCGTGCTGTCCTGTCTCGTCTTCCTGTTGACCTGCACCTGCAACTTTGGCGCGGCGGCCGGGCGGAAGACGGCCTCCCATGAGCGCGCGCTCACGCGCAGCCGCCGCAGTCACCAGAGCGCGAGGCACAAGGGCGCGCGTTCCCGCTCCCACAGCCACCAGCACCACCGGCCGCTGACGGACGAGCAGAAGGCGGACCAGAACCTGCAGTTCATGCTGAGCCTGTACCGGAGCGCCGCGGAGCCGGACGGCAGGCCCAAGCAGCACCGGAAGTTCGGCTCCAACACGGTGCGGCTGCTGAGGCCGTCCGCGTCGTCGGTGCGCCACCTGCCGGCCTCACGAGGTGAGACTTCAGTGTGGGAACCAGTTTAACGTACGAAATGTTACTGTGGGAAGTGGTCAAGTACTCAGGAGTACTTTTAGAGCTGCTTTACCTTTAAAAAAAATTAAAATGTACAAATATTTTTTCCCCACGGCATTATTTGTATTTCGAGAAATGTGGCTGCTTATTCAGTTTAATAATGTTTTAATAAAGCTGAAGATTAGACTTTAATAATCCCCCAGTGGGCCACAAAGCAGGACTGAAGATGTATGTTGCCGCATCCTGTGAAATATTACTTATAAAATGTTTTATTTATCAATAATCTTAATCCTATAATGTATATTCTGAAATATACCATTCGTCATAGTTACTTTTACTTCAGTACAATTTTAAAGTGTGTGTGTGTTGCCTTTTTTTAGGCTACGTCTGCAGGCACACACACTGAAATAAGTTATTATTACAATGAAGCTCCAAAAAAATTGTTTAACAATCAAAAATTCTTCAATATTTAAAAATAACCTGATTTATTATACAAATATCCATTTTTATCAGAACAAGGAGTATGATTTTTATTTTATTTTTTCTTGTGGGTCAAGCTAAAAAAAAAACTTGGATCCTACAATTCCCATAATGCAACTTGGTAGAACTGTCAACCTCAGCCCAAAGCATCCTGGGTAAAAACACTGCGTCGCCTCACGCGCCCTCTTCTCTCTTCAGACCACCACTACAGGTTCACCGTGCAGTACAACCTGGACACTGTTCCCTCAGAGCAGCTGATCAGAGCCTCCTTCATCCACCTCCGCTCTTCCTCCTCCTCCTCCTCCTCTTCCTCCACACCGGCCCGCCCCCTGGCTCCGCCCCGCTGCCGGGCTCAGATCACCTCCCTGGGCAAAGCCAGCCTGGTCACCCTGGAGCCCCACGAGCGGTGGACCGAGACGGACATCACCGCCCACGTCCAGCGGGGGCAGCGCCGCGGCCCGGGGGGTCACCTGACCCTCACGGCCCAGTACTGGTGCTCGGAGCCCCGGCACGCCAAGGGGTGGTGGTTCCGAAAAAGGCGGAGGAGGGAGCCCCACCTGGAGGTCCCGTCCCTCCTCCTGTACCTGGAGGAGGAGCGGGAGGTGAAGGACTGGATGGGGGACTTGCTCGGGGCGGAGGGCGACAACGTCACGAGGCAGCTCGGCCGGTGGCACCCGTCCCTCCGGCGCCGCCGCCGCTCCAAAGACCTCTCGCCGTCGGAGGCCAAGGACGCGTCGCTGGACGTCCTGAAGAACGCCCCCGCCTCCTCCTCCTCCTTCTCTACCTCCCCCTCGTCCTCCATCATCTCCGACATCCCCGAGATCAGGCGCAAGGCGGCCACACCCGAGAACCGCTGCAAGCTGCACTCCTTCCGCCTCTCCTTCGACGAGCTGGGCCTGGGCGACTACTTCATCGCGCCGCCGGTGTACAACCCGCGCTTCTGCCAGGGCAACTGCCCCAGGGTGCTGCCGTACGGCTTCCACTCGCCCAACCACGCCATCATCCAGACGCTGCTCAACGAGCTGGGCGTGGGCGACGTGCCGCCGCCGTCCTGCGTGCCCTACAAGTACATGCCCATGAGCGTGCTGATGGTGCACAAGAAGAAGGTGGAGTACAAGGAGCTGGAGGACATGGTGGCCGAGTCGTGCACGTGCCGCTGACGAGACTTTAAGTGAAGGGGGCGGGGCCTGAGGGGGCGGGAGGTTTAAAGCACTTTAAGAAGGCAGCAGGGGATGCGTATATTATATATATTTACTGGTTGTTTGTTTTTGTACCCGTCAAAAAGCTCTTTGCCGATCTGTGAACGAGCCGTTTGCCACATTCGTAGTCGTTCATGTATTGTTTCTTTTCTACCGAGATCAAAGGGAAGCTGGTAAATGTGGAAGCATTCGCTAAACTTCCGGGCTAACGAAAAAAATAAAACCACAGTAACTTGATTAATAAACAGCATCTCTTATTTTTTTTCTTTTTTTTTTTTTTTTTCTTTTTTTAAGAAAAGTGATCGAGGAGTCGGCGCTGGTTAATTATATTAATGTTTCTCTTCAAACCATTTCCTCTTTCTCCTGTCTTGTGTATTCTTTTTGTTTTTGTTCTGTTTTTTCTTTTTTTTTTTAAACCATATCTGTGTTTCGTATCAGGGCTGAGATTTTCGGGAAGAACCAGACACTCCAAAAAAAAATGTGTATTTACATGTATAAAAAAAAAACATTTCAAGATATAATGTGAGAGAATTTAGACACTTAATATAACAAAGTATTTTAACGGACGAGGCCTTTTGACATCGCAATTCGTTTTTTGCTGTTTACAATCTTTTGCATTGTGTATGTATTTATAATGGGAGGCGTCTCCAAAACAAAGAGCTGCTTCTGGGCTGTCTTAGAAAAAAAAAACACAAAATGAAGGATTTCAGAAAAGAGTTTGTTGAAGACAAACAAGAGTTTTGTGGCCGACAGGAATGCAATTTTTTATTACGCGTGAAAATGGATAATACAATAAAATGCATGTTTTCTAAAAACCTAATTTATTGTCATTTATTCAAATGTGTGTGTGTGTCATCTAGACATATTTACGGTGTCAAGATTGTAACTTTTTAATTTCAAGGTTTAAGACTGAAGAAGATCATGCGCTGTGATCGAAAGCTCCACAACGGGTGAATTTAAAGTGGAAGTTCAACGTTTTGCCAAACTTTTATGGAGATTTTCTTTTACATTTATTTATGGGTCAATGACATGACATGCATAGTTTTGTGTCCGACTGCATCATTTTCTTTTTAAATAGTTTGAATCAATTCATGACATGCATCACTTTATTCTTTTTAATCTATTTAGTTTGAATACATTTTCAGTAAATTAAATAAAAATCTATTTTGTGTTTTGGCATCTCAAACCCCCAAAATGTCAGGTGGCGCAACCGTCCGTGCAAATTAACAGACCAAAAAAAGTATTGAAAATGGTGTTTTAATGATAATAAATTCAAAGTAAGATACTGTGGCATGATTTTATGTTTGAAACCTTTCAAATAAATCCAATTTTCCAAATATCAATACTTTGATCTAGTTGAGATAATTAAAAAAACTTTTGTCCAGCAATTTGTATGTTCTCAAATGTCAGGGTGGCGCAACCGTAAAAATGTGGCTTTTATTCTGAAGTGGAATGTCAATAATAGTAAACAGGATATTGCATCATCCAGAGGACCCCAACTGACCTTTATGAGTGAAAAGGTTGGTAATCTTCTCTCAAATTTTGATATAAATAGCTACTTTCACCTCATAGTTAGATTGGTACACTTTTTATGTCAGGTGGTACAACCAATGTTAAACTAGGGTAATGTTATTTTATCAAAACTCTTTTTTATATCAAAATATTATATGAATTAACTTGAACTTGAACTCAAAAACTAATACAGGCGTCCAACTAGAGGCCTGTTTAATTTGAAATTAGAGGGGAAAGTCAGGTGGTGCAACCAGGTAACATTTGTATTTAAGCCAATAAATAATAGGTTAAAATGACAAATGGTTTCAAACTATGGTGTGCATAGCTATTGTATTGAATACATTAATTTGTATATTTGTAAAACTATTTTTCTGTCTTTAAATGTAAAATTGGATGCTTAACATTTCAAAATACCTGGCACTAGGCTGCAACAATTTTAAATTGTTGTAAATACAAAAAAACAAACACTAAATAATAATCTGTTAAGCACTGTATACACACTAAGGAACACTTGCTAAAAAAATTCACTTTGAGTAAATAGTAGGTAAATATATATATTTTTAAAAATATTTGGTTGCGCCACCTGACATTTTTTGGGTGGTGAAGTTAAAAATACAGTCAAAAAATGAATTTAATCACTTTGAAAAGTTATTTATCAAATAAGACTCGTTTAAACACATTGCTCCAATTTCAAAAACATGCATTACATCCATTTTGAAAACACGTTTGAAAAATATTTTTTTAAAGCTTCATTTGTCATTGACCCGTATGCATTATCATTATTGCCACTATAAAAATTACAAAGTAAACTGCACCAGGAACATAAATCATGTGTTTTTCAACAATTTAGTTTTTAGCATGGAACAAAAAATACAAAAGATTAATGGATGAAAAAGGATTGTGCCAGTAAAATTAAAAAAAGTATGTATATTTTATCACTAAAAGAAAAAAATATTTGCCTAATAATAAAATCAGGAAACAAAACCAAGACACAAAAAACACATGTGCAAACAATAAATGAAACTTACTTTCAAGGAGAAAGACATGCATGTGCAAAATTCACAAATAAAATTGTTTGCAATCCTAAATATCTAAATTATCATTTTCTTTCATGCGAGCCATCATGTGAATTAAAAGCCTCCAACAGATGGCACTCTTCACTAACGAGCCACAACTTTTCCACATGAAGCTACAAACCCTAAACCAGCTGGTTTAATTGGCTCACAGTGTGTTGGTGTTCACTCTGTGACCTCTGACCTCTGCACATGAACCCCTTCTTTCTCCTCGACCTCCCCATCAGGAGCCTTTGCAGAAGGTCATGCGGAATTTACCTGATGAAGGTGTTTCCAAAAGGATTAAACAATAAACAAAACATCTGCTTTAGCTTCTTACACAGGAGACATTTCGGCCATTTCTCAAATGTACACTTGTCTGGTTTCTCCCAACATGCAGCGTGATAATTAACTAATTTGTTTATTTAAAGGAACAGTGTGTCACATTTAGGGGCATATTTGTTGGCATGAAGTTTAATATAATAATCGTAACTATGTTTATTTGCATCCATTTAACAAGCATGTAAAAGAAAGTGAAACCTAATTCCATCGGCCACCTGCTCTAGAAACAATAACTGGACCTGAAGGCCGCTGTAGTTCCCCAACACGCTTGGAAAAGGGAGGGGTTTGAGGGTGTGGGGTTCATGTTGTGGCTTGCAATCTGCAACCTCACCACTAGATGTCGCTAAATATTACACACTGTCCCTTTAAAGGCAGAGGGTACTCGATTAAAGCTGCATTTTGAACTTTCTGACCTCTTATCCTGAAGATAAAGACCAGTAGCATTTTGATTGCCTCTTGACGGCTCTCAACATGGCGGCGGCTAAACGCTAACGATGCATTATAATGCATGCTCTTCATATTAAAGGTGCAGGTGGTTTGCAGCATGTGTGAGTCATCACGTCGCTGTTGTGATGAAATGCACTTTGCTCGGTGCTCAGCGGGGTCACAGAGCCACTGTTTACCCACCTCAAGCATGAAAATACAAATAATCACACAAACCAGATGACACACACACACAGACACACAAATGAAGGAAGGCTCTGCAATTTCCATCTTTAATCAACTGCTTGCACGTGCATGGTGCGTTTTATTTTTACAGCTGTTTTAAGTCTCTTGCACTTCATTTCAATAAGCTGGTTGAGATGTTGCTTCCTGACCAGAATCAAGCAAACAATATCCTTAATTAACAATACAGCAGTAAACATTTATTGCATTTAATGGGAAAGATTTCTTTTTTACTTCCCTGAGGTGTATTATGACCGTGATAATATCTTTATAAGGTTGTTGATAAATGTGTCATCCCTCACATTCCAGTCATCTATGCATATATTCATTATTATAATATTTATTTTCTATTTTATTTTATTTTGTTTTTTTCTTCTAATTTTGTTTCTTTATTTTATTATTTATTCTTTTTACATTATTATTTTATTTTTAATTTTTGTATCTTTAAAAAAATGTTTTTTTGTATTTGTATTTATATATATATATTATTATAATTACTATAAATATTATTTTTTTAATTTAATTTAAAATAAAGCTTTGGATGTGGGAAGTTTTGAGTTGGATAACTACCAGAACTTTAATATGCAATGAGGTGTTCTTTAAAAACACCAAATAAGGAATTTAAGCAGCAGCTTGTTTAAAACAGAAACAGCTCAATCAGTGAGAATAAAAGCTGGCTCTGCACTAAAAGTGTTTTTTAATTAGGAAAGACTTTAATTCAGCCCTCAGTCATTTTTATTATTCTGTTTTTGTGTGTTTAGAGTGACTGGAAATCCTCCGTTTTACGGGACCTCCCTGACTGTCTCCCTCAGGGGGTTTCGGACGTGCCTTTCTCGTTCTTATCCGCTCCGACAGATGTTGTAGCGTCCCGAAATAAAAGGCTCGCAGGATTGATTCCCATAAACGTGTTCGGTGTCCTGTCACTAAGCTCGTCTGACGGGTCGGTCGTCACGGATTCCTGGATCCTGTGTGCAGATAGAAAGTGTGTGTGTGTGTGTGTGTGTGTGTGTGTGTGTGTGTGTGATGGGTGATGAAGTGAGTCACACTCACACGTGTTTTCATTTACTGAATGCTGTCCATGCTTTTATTTTCCGTGCAGAAGAAGAACTTGTGCAGGAGCTAAGCTTCTAGTGTGAGGCCCTGATCATTTTCCTTTTAAAACACACCACTTTAGTTTGATATAATATCAATATATGCGATTCAGCCTTCGTGAAATGTCTGTAAATCCAACTTTATGAGTGTTTCTGATACTATGAAAAAGTAAAATTGAATGTAAAACTTTATCTTCCTGCTCATTTGTGAATTATCTTTTAGGAGAGAGATAAGAGACGAGTGCAGCCAGGGATGAACTGTCACCGCATCCACTATCAGAGTTATTGACTTTGATTCAAGGCCTGTCCTTAATTATAGGGCATTCTGGGTAATCCATTTCTGTGAACCTCATCCTGCACAGCCACATGAGGACTTGGTCAGATGAGGTCATGTCTCACCTGCAACCTTCATTTGTCTGAGTGTGGATGGGTCGCTGCTGGCCCACCTGTTACCGGCCCAGAGACCCGGAGTATAAGTACAACTAAATATATATAACAAAATATATATATAACAAAATGTATAACTCAGAGAGAAACATGCCAACCAGTAAGAGACTCAAAACAACCACAAAGAGACACAAGTCGACCACAAAGAGACACAAGTTGACCACAAAGAGACACAAGTCGACCACAAAGAGACACAAGTCGACCACAAAGAGACACAAGTTGACCACAAAGAGTCACAAGTTGACCACAAAGAGGCACAAGTTGACCACAAAGAGTCACAAGTTGACCACAAAGAGGCACAAGTTGATAATAAAGACACACCAGTGACCCCCACACTATTTAAAATGGTTTCCACTCAACTGAAAATGAATTGAGGATGACGCTGCAGACTGAATCCGTTGGCGTCGCCGATCACAAAGTTACGTCACGAGTTTCCATCACGGTTCCTCGCTCTGTAGATAACGAGCTGCATGCTCTTTGTAATGTCACTTTTATCTTTTTATGATTGATAAAGTTTGCCGCTTCAAATATCTCCACCAGTTGGATAAGTTCTTGACTCTTTGCATCTGTCCTGCATTAGCTGAGAAGCCTCCATCCCCCGGCGGCTCAATCTGCTGAGTCACGGCTGGCGGCGGTATATGTAAATACAATGCAGATGTTCCAGAGGTTTGTGGGGTGCGGGGTTCCCGTCGGGAGGCCTCTCGCCGCTGCACGAACTTACGGGAATCAGAGCTGGAATCTTCCTTCACGTTCGTCTGTGTGCACAGTGCTGTGCACGTGCACTGTGTACCTGCTTATGTAAACCATACGGCGGCTGCCTCTTCGTAGCCCGTCTGCGTTGTATAAGGAGAGCTGTCAGGGTCGAGTCGGGTCAAAGGTTAAACACACTGCAGCTCACAGACTCTGAGGATTGATAAAGCCTTATCTCACCGAGGAAGTTCATTCACACACTGTGGCATTGAGACACACACACACACACACACACACACACACACACACACACACACACACACACACACACACACACACACACACACACACACATCCAGTGACCTCTGCCTTTTTAAAACCCCTCCTTATTTTATTTTTTATTACCCAGCTGTGTGTCTCCATGTTGCCATTCATCGAGTTTTATGATCACGTGTGTGGTGTCGGGTCCACTTTGCTCACATTACCTGCACATATATGTGAAGAAGAAGAAGAAGAAGAGAGAGAGAGAGAGAGAGAAAGAGAGAGAGAGAGAAAGAGATTGAAGAGGAACGTGCACAATGATGGAATGTGCTGGATGGCCTCATTTTGGAAATGTTTTTTTTGCAATGTCACATTTGGGCCAGAGAAGATAAAGAGAGAGAGAGAGAGAGAGAGAGAGAGAGAGAGGGTGGACTGTCTCTCTCTCTCCCTCCCTCCCTCCCTCCCTCCATCTCCCTGAGGAACCATAGTCTGTATAAAAGGCAGCTCAGCCTCCTCCGCTCGTGTCACAGCTGATCCTCGGCCGACTTCAGGGAACTTGCAGCAACCGGTGCAACTACTCCAGAAGTCCACCAGGGAACCCTCCAGAGTCCTGCAGAGACCAGGGAACCCTTCAGAGTCCTGCAGAGACCAGGGAACCTGGTTTGAGACCGCCGAGCCGCAGAGATGCAGGAGAGAAGCGTCTTCGCCCGAAGGAGAGCAGCGACTGCTCTGTGCGTCGTGCTGCTGCTGACTCAGCAGGTGAGTTTATCAAGAGATTTAAGTTAACACAGCTTTTCAGGTTGTAAATATTAGAAAAAACATATGTTTATTTATTAGATTGATACAGGTGAAAGTATCAAGATGACACAGAAAGGGTTATTTAATATGTCTTTAAAAAAAAATCATGTTTTCTGTTTTATACATGCAAAAACAAATAGTGAACTATTGAATAAAATGCACAAATATGTGAAGGTATAAATGTTCTATTTAAATTTCGATGAAGCGTTTTATTTGTGTTTAAATCTTAACTCGAGGCCCACTTTCCAGCAGATTAAGGCCATGAGGTTTTGGTGCAAAGCTCATGGTCTTTGCTTTTTGTTGCACGTCTGTGAAAACTAAACCGTGCGTTCGATGCCAGGTGTGTGCGAGTCCGCTGGTCCCACCGGTTCAGTCCAGCTCCGACCAGGGGTCGGAATCGAACGTCCTGAGGAGGACGGCCCGGATGAGCCCGCTGTGGAGGATCATGAACAGCAAGCCCTTTGGGGCGTACTGCCAGAACAACTACGAATGCTCCACCGGACTCTGCAGGTAAACATACAAGTGTGTTTGTTGGTTCTTCCTCCTCCTCGTCTCACCATGTGTTTGTTGGTTCTTCCTCCTCCTCGTCTCACCATGTGTTTGTTGGTTCTTCCTCCTCCTCGTCTCACCATGTGTTTGTTGGTTCTTCCTCCTCCTCGTCTCACCATGTGTTTGTTGGTTCTTCCTCCTCCTCGTCTCACCATGTGTTTGTTGGTTCTTCCTCCTCCTTGTCTCACCATGTGTTTGTTGGTTCTTCCTCCTCCTCGTCTCACCATGTGTTTGTTGGTTCTTCCTCCTCCTTGTCTCACCATGTGTTTGTTGGTTCCTCCTCCTCGTCTCACCATGTGTTTGTTGGTTCTTCCTCCTCCTCGTCTCACCATGTGTTTGTTGGTTCTTCCTCCTCCTCGTCTCACCATGTGTTTGTTGGTTCTTCCTCCTCCTCGTCTCACTGTGTGTTTGTTGGTTCTTCTTCCTCGTCTCACCATGTGTTTCTTGGTTCTTCCTCCTCGTCTCACCATGTGTTTCTTGGTTCTTCCTCCTCGTCTCACCATGTGTTTCTTGGTTCCTCCTCCTCTTTAGGGCGGGGCACTGTGCCACCAGCCACCGGTCCATCTCAGAGCCCGTCAACTACTAGACGTCCGAGACGGGAAACGACCAGCGTGTGTTTACATGGAGGCTCAGCCATAATCCTGATGAAAAGGTTCTCATAACTGGGATTTTGTAATCGTTTATATATTTATATGTGCCAATACGTTGCTGACAATATCGACATGTTTATTTGAATTTACACTGCAGGTAGTTACAGACAAGGAGTCATGTCAGTGAGGGTTGAGCAAAGAGAAGGGAGGCCATTTTAAACTTGACTTTAAAATACTCAAAACTAAAAGCTGAGACTTGAGTCAAAATAAAAACAGAAAAAAGTACTTTTTGTTAAAACATTTTTATTATAATGTCAGTTTTTTATTTTCATTCCCCTGTCGGTGACCTCCAGAAACGCTATAAAATCTGATGTTTAAATAGCTCGATAACAATGTTTGACTGATTATACACACAAGTATGTTGAACCCCTAAGATCTTGTCAAAGTTAGTCGTGGTACCATTATTCATATGTTATGAATCTGAATTGATTTGGTGCAACGCAGTGATTCTCATACTTTATTTATTGTATCCTCTGTTTAAAAATGTACCCATTTACATAATTTTATGCATTTTTAAAAAAGTTTTAATTTCTTAATGGTTTTGTTTTAGAATAATCAATCAGCCCGACTGGATTTTCTTTCAGGTTTTTCTTTATCTTTCGGTATCGACTCCAAAAACAAACCAATTTCACAAATATCTTGGCAGAATGTAAAAATATTAGGAACAGATTCATAATGACGAGCTGCACAGCTTTTTTTTTTTCCTCCTCAATTCGATAAGCGATCGTGGATTCGCCTGCACACTTTACATCCCGCACAGAGCAGGCGGTTGCTGATATTTTTTTATACACTCAGCGTTGAGAAATGTTTGAGTAGGATTTGCACTTTTGAAACCCAAAATTATCTTTGTACTGTGTTCTGTGTCTGTACTGTATGACTTACACGTGGAAGGCTGAAGGAAAAGTGGAATAAAAGCATTGGAGAGAAAGAAAAGAGATGCATTTGTTCCTCATTTGTAGTTCAGGGGTTTACACATGCAGGTGAAAATAATGCACTTTTTGGGATATATTTCAAGCTTTTTAATGCACATATTTTGCTCCAGTGAGATTGATTTGATTGCCTAATTTGAACTACTCTCAGATATTCATGCCGTTAATTTCCCATTCAGTCAAACAGTTGCTGTTATGATTTGAGTAAATTATATAATAATATATATATATATAATAATTACATTTAGTTACAGCAAAGAGCAGGAAACATTGAAAGAAAAATATTCCTGCAAAAACAAACTTGTGGATTCGTCATATTTTAAGGATTAGGTTAGTTTTGTGTGCTTAGTTCCACTTCCAACTTTGTGGAAACAGGTTGGGGAAGGATTTCAACGTGACACTGACCATGGAACCAAAAACAAGCTGGGCGGTCAGAGCGGCGGCCATTTTTCTTTACCTGTACCGTTGCCTTAAACGGATAAAATATGAGCATAGTTTTAAACGTTTTGTCTTGATCGATGTTGACCAGTCAACTTATTTTCATCAGATGAGTCTGAAACATACATATATATTTTATGGTATTTTTTTTTCATACTCTTATACTTTATTTTGTAGTATCTATTTGGTCTGTTTTGTTTTTCTTGAAAATTTGTAACAAGGAGATTTGTTTGTTACTTTTGGGTATTGTATAATAATAATAATAAAAATATCATACAAGTAATGCTCATAGTAGACGTTATATATACAGAAAGAATAATAAGCAGATACTGAGGATTTGAAAAGGGCTACTTTTGGACATATTCAGGGTTTTTTCTTCCTGTCTGGCATGAAGGTAAACAGGAAGTGACCTTCCCAGAGTCCTGACCTCTACCCCGCTGAACATTAATGTCAAATCCCTGCAGAAAAGGTGTCCAAAGAGAAGCCTGCAGGGAAACCTGAAACCAGCAGACAGACCTGTGGCCGGCGTCCACATACCTTTGGCCGAATACTTGACCCCACATTTAAAATGTGAGCAATCATCTTTTAATCCCGTCTAAACGGTCAAAACAAACACCGCTGCTGCAAAACATGTGTTGTCTGTTCCTCCTCATCGTATTGTGAAAAGCTGCCGGTGGCCCGATGTTGAACTTGGCAGCTTCCTCCACATCACTATCCATCCAAGGCGCCGGGCCGGAGTCCTCCGGCACACAGTGTTCCTCAGTCAAGCTGTCCTGGCCGACACGGCGCACTGTGTGAGAGTGTGAACGCCTCCTGTCTGGCGTGGGGCGTTCAGGGGCATCACGGGTCAATTTAAACTTAATTTGTATGAATCATCATCTCACGGCTCGACCTTTTCTCTGCTTTTCATGTCCCTTCTGGAAACTCTCTTATCTTCTGTTTGAGCAGAATTTGCTTATTCATGCAAGTAAATAAGTACAATTTACTTTTATTTACCAGTGATGGACAAACCGCCCCCTTAACCCAGGGGGCGACTCCTCTGGTTGTATAGAAGTCTATGCTTCATGTGTTAAAGCTGCATTCTCTCTACTGACCACCAGGGGGCGACTCCTCTGGTTGTATAGAAGTCTATGCTTCATGTGTTAAAGCTGCATTCTCTCTCATGACCACCAGGGGGCGACTCCTCTGGTTGTATAGAAGTCTATGATTCATGTGTTAAAGCTGCATTCTCTCTACTGACCACCAGGGGGCGACTCCTCTGGTTGTATAGAAGTCTATGCTTCATGTGTTAAAGCTGCATTCTCTCTCCTGACCACCAGGGGGTGACTCCTCTGGTTGTATAGAAGTCTATGCTTCATGTGTTAAAGCTGCATTCTCTCTCATGACCACCAGGGGGCGACTCCTCAGGTTGTATAGAAGTCTATGCTTCATGTGTTAAAGCTGCATTCTCTCTCATGACCACCAGGGGGCGACTCCTCTGGTTGTATAGAAGTCTATGCTTCATGTGTTAAAGCTGCATTCTCTCTCCTGACCACCAGGGGTGACTCCTCTGGTTGTATAGAAGTCTATGCTTAATTTGAGAAATCTTAATTTTCATTCACAACATTTATTTTAAAATGTTCTGCTGACTGATGCGAACACGGTTCTTTATGTTCTACAGCAGAATGATCTTTGGACCCGACTGAGGACTTTTAGTTTCACTGAGCAGCTTATGGGAGTGTGGTCAGGGTCAGAGGTCAATATTTCCAGGTCTCTGTCTGTGTTTACCCCCCCCCCCCCCGGTCATGTATTTCTGTCTGTTTAACAACAGTAAACTTTGAACTCTTCTCCCCACGT
Source organism: Cottus gobio (assembly GCA_023566465.1). Lineage (NCBI taxonomy): Eukaryota > Metazoa > Chordata > Actinopteri > Perciformes > Cottidae > Cottus > Cottus gobio. Next base: position 2,627,229 of record CM042233.1, read on the forward strand.
TTCAAAGTTCAACATGACGTATTCACTTTAGCTTTTAATATTGATTTTAAATCTATGAAGAAACACAGATCCCACATTAATTTTCCATATAGCTTGCATGTTAGCCTTACTAGCTTGTTTCAATTATTGCAATTATACAATTTATCCCAATATTTTTGGTTTATCACCAAATATCTGCAGAAGAAACCACCTTCCCATCAGCCTCAGCTGCAGTACACTTTGAAAACATGGTGACATTATTCTAACATGGCTATAATATTGTTTTATTTCCAGAATATGGGCATATATACGCGTAGATTTTAAGTATTAATAACATTTACGCTTTTGTTCCTTTAAGTTTATTAATTATGCTTAATTGGAGCTTTGACTGTAACATTCAGTTTCTTTTCCTCTGAAACGGTCAGATATAAAAAAATATCTTTGAACGTCTACGTCAGTAAAGTTTTATGAAGAAAATATGTGTAAAGAGGCAACAACGGAGCATCAATACTGACGTAACATTCTCTCAACTTCGCTTTGGAGACTCAAGTTGAAATCAATTTTTCACCCGAAAATAAACAAGTGTCAAGTTCTCCAGCTGCCTTTTTTAAGATGGTCATGTCGACTTGACACTTTAAGATAACATGAACTCTTATTATCATAAACAAGATATAATGCATTCAACAAAAAGGATGACGTTTGCTAATATTCATATTTCTCTTTTCCACTGAACGATTTTGACAGGCTGAAGAAATCTGTTTTAGATTTTTTTTAAACATTGTTTTAATAGTTTATTAAGCTTTAATCAGATTTTTTGTTGCAGAATTTAATTTCTCCAGCTTGTTTTCACTTCGTCAAATAAAAACTCAAATACTGAGCAATCCCTGCAAGATAAAGGCAGCAAATACAAAAAGTTCATATTATATTGATATTACAGTTATAAAGTTACATGTTTAAAACGTATTTATGGCCAAATATTTGGTCCAATCTGTCAATACTGTTGGTTTTAACAGCCAGAATAGAGAATAAAACAAAGTCTATCTCTCAGTGACGTATTGTAATATCTCTTCATACAGCAGCACGAGGTTATGACCATCTAGTGCACGTGTAGCGCCCCCTGCTAGATGCTTCAACACCTGCAAGCAAAACATTTTTGCATAAACTCCATAAAATATACATGTAAAAAATAATATACACTTAAAAACCAACAACTTAATAAGTGCATCGTTTAAACTGCTTTTGGGAAACTAATAAATATCGATTTTCTTCGGGGTTTGAACATTTTTGGAAACATTTGAGATAACTAAATATTTATTTTAAAATGTAGACATTTTAAATGCCGAAAAGTTACATATTCCAATTTAAAATTCTGACTTGATGAAAAAAATGACTCAGAAATAAATTTCTCTCAGTTTTATTACAGAATTAATCTCAAAAACAAGAAAAATCTCTGCTTTTCTTTTTAGACTTTATTACGATGCAGTCATGGTTCACATTGATCGATCAGTCCGGTTATAGTTAGTGAACGAGACGCCGAATCCTTCAAACCTTTGTGCAACAGTTAAAGGTCAAATGTAAAATATGAGTCTAGTTTTACTGCAATGCCACAAAAAACTCAAAGTTACAGTTCAGCCAATAAACAGTAAATTCTGGTATTTATTTTATTTAATCACTGCATTAAAAAACAATCTTTACGTCTGCTATATTTTGCATAGTTAAAAAATAAAATGACACTCCTGTAGTTTCTCACAAAATTTTTTTCAAGTGCAATAACGTTAAGGCATTGAAGAAATCTCCTAAAAAGACCTGCGTCCTCTTTAAGACACTTCTTTCATTTTAAGCTTCCTGTAATTATCACTTCAGAGCTGTAAAATAAATAGTCAGTAGATTATGTCATATTATTTTACATCGTACAGCATGTAGGACTGGAGGTAAAGTGATGTTGGATGCGAGGTAATAAGAATTATTCGGATTTTGTGAAACTGAATGTTAAAATCTTTCCTCTACTTTGAGGAGAAGTCTAGTGGTTTTCTAGATTTTTCTTAATCCCATTAAAAGACCAAAACCAACAATGGATTGAACAATTATCAAAAGCTTGATAATGTAGTAACTTAATCCTTTTTGTTTCATTGCTGTTGGGAAGTCAAAGAGACGCAAAAGGACCACAAAGAGACAAAAAACAACCTGATAGAGACACAAAACCTCTACAATGGCATGGAAAATGACTGAAAAGGCATGCAAAATGTCTACAAAGTGATACAAAACAACCAAAAAGAGACAAAAAGACCACAAAAAAACACAAAAAGACTACAGACAGACATGTAAAGACCACAAAGAGATGTAAAACAACCAAAAAGAGAGACAAAAAGACCACATAGAGACACAAAACCTCTACAATGGCATGTAAAATGACTGAAAAGGCATGCAAATGTCTACAAAGTGATACAAAACAACCAAAAAAAGACAAAAAGACCACAAGGAGACGCAGAACAACAAAGAAAAGACACAAAAAGACCACACAAAGATGTAAAACCACGGAAAAAAAGACCCAAAAGGAGAACAAAGATATGAAAAATGAACAAAAAGACTCATAATCTGTCCACAACCAGAGCACCAAAGGTGCATTAATGCCCTGCAGTGTTTTAGGGACTAGTTTTAGGGACTATATATATATTTGCACATAGATCCTATAAATAAAACCATCCTGTAACTTTGTGTCTCAAAACACAGCTTTCATGTTCTGCTAGTTTATTATTATTTTAATGTGAACGTATATTATATTTGACTTCTTCTACCGAGTGGTTCCACCCCGACCGGGGGTCGGTCGGGTCGCCGCCTCACTGCACCGCGCACGACCCGGCGGGCAGGAAGTCCTGCACGTAGGCCGCCACGGCCTTGGTGAGGTAGGTCATGCTGCCGAAGCGGCCACTGGGGGCGCTGTCGTACAGCAGCCGGCACACCCCCGTGGACGGGTCGCGCTCCAGCATGTGCTCCTCTGCTCCCAGGTCCCTCTGGAGGAAGAGGAGGATGAAGAGGAGACCCTATAGAGCTACAGAACCGCTTGTTTATTCGTGTGGGTTTCGAACGCCCGGCTCACCTGGTCCTTGTGGAACATGTCGTTGGCCAGATGCACGATCTTCTCCACGTGGATGATGGAGCCGATGCTCGGGATGTCCACGTCGGCCAGCATGGTGAGCACCAGGATGGCCTCCACCAGCAGCTGGCGGTACTCGGGCTGGGGGACCCGGTTCAGGACCGTCTCCACGTGGACCGAGAACTTGATCTCTCTCGGCGTCATCTGGAAGCATTCGGATGGGATTTAGGGACGAGAACCAAGACGTCGCGGTGTCGGCGGCCAAGCGGAGCGCTTACCTCTCTGGTGGTCGACGAAGGGAGGACGAACCCTTCGATGGACAAACCGTGGCACTGGAAAACAACGCGGTCGGGTTAGGAACCATTGAAACGGGTCCGGCGGGCCTTTCTATCTACGCTGCCTTCGAAGCCACCGGACTCCTTTGACGAAAACAGAGATTCGTCACCCGTTGGTTTGTGGATGTTCTGAAGCCTCGATTTCAACGATTTCTGCAGTCGACATCTCGGGATACCCTTGGTGCCGATGACGTCTACGTCTCTGCTCTTAGAGACCTGTCAATCACCTGGTAGCCCCGCCCTAAAGCATACCCTGCTTCGGTGAAGCCGAAAGTCTCCCAATAACACTTCCGATAACTATTCTAGCTATGAAGGCAGCTGCCGTTCTCTACAATATAAAATGACTGTTTTTGTCAATGGAGTCTGGTGGCTGTGAAGAGGAGCTGAAATATTGGCTTCGCTTTTCCGACATATTTTTATCTTATTTTTACGCGGCACGACTTGTTTTTGGGCTGCACATCTAAAGGGTTAGGGTTAGGAAAAAACATCATAGTTGGGCTCAAAATAACTTTGTACATTTAGGTTTAGGCACCAAAATGAACATTACTATTTGGCAATTTCTTTTTTAACTCCAAAATAAGAAGTAAATCTCTGGTCTGAACCTTCTGCAGGATCCTCCAGACTTTCTGGTAGAAGCCGACGGGGACTCGGTTCAGCGCTCCGTCCAGGCGCCTCCTGCGCAGCCATTGGCCGTGTCGGATATCCTTGGCGCCCGGCAGGAATTCCGGAATGTCCATGGATTCTACGGACGCCATCCGGTACCTCTGATTGGCGGGAACAAGAACAACAACAAAAAATATTTAAAATCCCTCCAAGCAGACTCCAAATCCGACCTCAATGATGATGTCATCGTCTCGTATGGGCGCTAATTTTTAATCTTTACCCCGGATTCAAAGGTTTCTACGTCCAGCGACTGGGACCGAACGCCCTGAGAGGCAGAAAGAGAGCGAGAGGAGGAGAGGAAGAGAAACAGGAAATGAAAAGATGCACAACATGAATGAACAGGAAGTGGATGAAAACATGATCAAATAAGTTAAATTAAGAGTCACTGCACGCATGAAACGACAGCAACGAGGTTAGAAAACAATCGACGGTTAAATAAACCAAATATCACCATTATGGAACGGTTTTATTTCAAGGACCAAAGTGTCAATAATAATAATAATCATTTAAATACATTTTGGGACACTTTTGGAAGTGACATTTACAAATACAACTCAAAATATATAATCAATCTTAAATAATTCATCTAAATCTAATATAAAAGCACAGATTCAACAATTTACTAATTGATCGACCAACAAAAAAGTCACTGGCGCCCATTTGTAAAACTTAAATAATATATAACAATATTTATCAGAAATGCATATTCGCTGGTCCCGCCTTCTCAAACTTCAGACAAAAGTATTTTGGATATATTTAGTTTTTGGTCAAAATCCCATATTTGGACATAAAATAAACCATAAAGAAAAGCAGCCGTTGATCATGGAAACATTAGTGGAAGCTCTGGTAACAATTAATAATTATCCACAGATATTAAAGCTGCAGCTTCGTGTTAGAGGCTCACACGTCGACGCTCATGTTCGTTATTTCACCCAGAAAACAACGTTTAAACGTCGATGTTGCCGTCACCTTAAGAGCGAAGGACAGTGATTGGTCGAGCTGGGAAAAAACAACAACAACTTTATTAAAAACTTCCTACAAACCAGTTTATACCCCAAAAAAAACACAAAGTACTGTATTGTTACGTTATTCTTGTGTATGTGAAATTAAACCAAACCAAGACTTTTTCAATTGGCTGCATAGAGTCTAATCACCGACTTCATCATCATCATCATCGGCTCTGATGAAGACCACCCTAAGCTTCTGCATCAGTAAAATTAAAACTTGATTCACAACAGTTTCTTTCTTTGAGTTATTAATCATCATCATCATCATCATCATCATCATCACCATCACCATCACCATCACCATCACCATCACCACCTCTGCATCTGTCAAAGACAACCCGGGGCTCCTGGAGCGAAAGAAAAATAAAAACGAGCCGCATTAAGACGCCGAGCTCGGCCGTTTCTTGTCCGACTTCGTAAACGGACGAAACGATCTCGCCAACGTCGGATCAGCATACCCTGCGTCGGTGAATCCGAAAGTCTCCCGATAACACTTCCGATAACTATTCTAGCTATGGAGGCAGCTCCCGTGCTCTACAATATAAAATGACTGTTTTTGTCAATGGAGTCTGGTGGCTGTGAAAAGGAGCTGAAACATCGGCGTTGAGCTTCACGCTTCGTTGGTCGACAAAAAAAATGGAAGAAGCTCTGGAAGAGTACGTCTTTCTTATCATTCCAGTCATGAAGTTAAAAAATGGAGGCCGGAGGTTCGTCCTCTCGGAGTTTTCAGAAAAACGCAAAACTCTCCGAAAGGTTTTCTATCGTCTTGTATCCGCCCCAAAAGGTCAAAAAGTGGAAGAGTGTGGAACGCTGGACACGCCCCCTCGACGGTCGCCATCTTGGCGCCGTAGCTGAAGGGGCGGGACCAACAACACGTGTGCAATTTATCATTAAGAAAAAGAAGAAGCAGCAGAAGAAGAAAAAGAGCACACCTTCAACGGTTTCTTCAGAGAGAACCGGAGCTCCTGCAACAAAAACCTCAGCGGATGATTTAATAAAAACAACGTCAACGGATTCATTCTGAACCCGTCGACCTCCGATTATCAGAGCTCCTCAATTCTTTCCACAATTCTCCTCCGATGCAGCTCCACCGTTATGTTCCCCTCATCATCTTCATCATCATCATCATCGTCAGCCAGGTGAATTACGACTTCATCATCATCAGCCAGGTGAATTACCAGCTCATCACCATCTTCATCATCAGCCAGGTGAATTACCACCTCATCATCATCATCGTCAGCCAGGTGAATTACCACCTCATCATCATCAGCCAGGTGAATTACCAACTCATCACCATCTTCATCATCATCATCGTCAGCCAGGTGAATTACCACCTCATCATCATCATCATCATCATCGACCAGATGAATTACCAACTCATCACCACCATCATCATCATCATCATCATCATCATCATCATCACTATGACCATCATCATAATCATCAGCCAGGTGAATTACCACCTCATCATCATCATCAGCATCTACCAGGTGAATTACCACCTCATCTTCCTCATCCTCATCATCACCTTACTGGGATCTGGCAGAGACAACCTGTGCTCCAGCTGTGAAGAGACAAGAGTCCGTTGGCCAAAAACAAAAACACAAGATTGTTAAAAACAAGATCCTTCGTCTTCCTCAACCTCTTCGCCGTCATTAACACGTTCGATGCCGTCGGACCCGCTGGCGCTCAGCGCCAACACGAGCCCAGCTCCAAACCCCTAAACGCCCGCCTGCTCGTACCATCTTCATGTCGCTCTTCAGCTTGCTGATGCCGGCTCGCTCGCTCTTGGTGGCGCCCACGTTGCCGAGGTGATGGATGGAGATGGCGGGACTGACGCCGACGTCCAGCTCTCTAACTGTGGAGACAGAGAAAGGAGGGGGAGGGGCAGGGGGAGGGACCTTACAGTAACCAAAGCGTCTGATTGGCTGTGTGATGATTGATGGACCGACCGCTGCGCTGCACGCCGAACTCTTTCCCGCTGAGGATGTGATGGAGGAGGTTCTTCAGCTCGGACGGACCGAGACTCATCAGACTCTCTGTGGCCTCCTCTCCTACACACACACACACACACACACACACACACACACACACACACACACACACACACACACACACACACATCAAAACAAAGAACCAATACGGTAAAAGTGTCTTAAAGCTGCATTCTCTCTCCTGACCACCAGGGGGCGACTCCTCTGGTTGTATAGAAGTCTATGCTTCATGTGTTAAAGCTGCATTCTCTCTCCTGACCACCAGGGGGCGACTCCTCTGGTTGTATAGAAGTCTATGCTTCATGTGTTAAAGCTGCATTCTCTCTCCTGACCACCAGGGGGCGACTCCTCTGGTTGTATAGAAGTCTATGCTTCATGTGTTAAAGCTGCATTCTCTCTCCTGACCACCAGGGGCGACTCCTCTGGTTGTATAGAAGTCTATGCTTCATGTGTTAAAGCTGCATTCTCTCTCCTGACCACCAGGGGGCAACTCCTCTGGTTGTATAGAAGTCTATGCTTCATGTGTTAAAGCTGCATTCTCTCTCCTGACTACCAGGGGGCGACTCCTCTGGTTGTATAGAAGTCTATATAAATGACATCACCTGCGTCCTCTCACCTGAGCAGTTGAGGGACTGGGCGAGCTCGGTGGCCATCACCTGGATGATGAGCCCGATCCGGAGCCTGAACATCTCGCTGAAGAGGCTGGGCTGAGTCCTGATGCACATCGCCAGGTACACCATGATCTCCTGCAGGAGGGGGGAGGAGTTAGAGAGGAGGACTAACCCCGCCCCAGGTGATGGAGGGGGATGCGACTCACCTGAGTGAGGATGGCCACGCTGATGTTGTTGCCGCTGGCCTCGTCGATGAGAGCGGCCAGCTGGTCTGGAGGTATCGGAGCCGAGATGGTCTTCTCCCTGGGCTCAGGGGGCAGGCCCACCGTCAGGTGCTTCTGGTGCGCCAGCAAATCAGAGCAGGCCTACGGGCGGACGGCAGCCAATCATGAGAGAGATGAGAGGGGAGGGGATGTGAAGTCTGTTTTCATTAAAAATTTAAATATGTGTTGTTGTATTTAATTATTTTTAACTCATTACAGTTGTTAATTCATCCAAATATTTTTTTATTTAACTTATTATTCAACTTTCTTTAATGAATATAACTCGCAAAAATATGTTTTTGAAAAGCTAAGCGCCAACAAATATGGATTTAAGCAATTTTATGTCTTTTTGCAATCGGGGGCGTCGCCCCTGCTGGCCAGGAGGGAGAAGGCAAGTTTTAAGACTAAAACTAAACTTCCCCAAACAAAAAAAATAACTCCTTGGCAAAGTAAAAAAGATGATAAATGTTATAACTGTGCCAATGTGTGTGTGTGTCGTACCGAGTCCAGCTCCTCCACCTTCTTCCTCAGCATGCCGGAGATCATCCGGATGAGGCTCCAGTGTTTGAGCTCGCCGGCCTTCTCGTAGAGGTCGGACAGCAGCGACCTCACCGTGGAGCCTTTACCGAGCAGCCGCGTGTCCCAGTCCATGCCCCTGAGGGGGAACTCACATATTTATATATAGATATATAGATGTAATGTAATATATAGATATTTAGATTAGCACCTCGTCTAAAGGGATAACGACGAGGATACGTTTCTTTAGGAGGTTGCACATTTAGCTTTTACTCAATTATCAAGAGTTGTATAAATCAAAATATTGATTTATTGTCTTTTATTTTCACTTTAAACTTGTTTATTTAGCACTCAGGGTTCTTAATTTAAGGAAAACACACTCAGTACTTTTGCCAGGTGTTTAATTTTACTGAAAAATAGGCTTTACCATGTGGTAATTAAAGAATATATAATTTTGTATTATTAAAGGTTTTAATGCTGGCATTTATTGTTCTCATGTTCATAAATTATTATTTTTTTCAAACAAAATATGCTTCTGTAAGATAAAAAAAGACAACTTTTAAAGTTCGGGTCTCGCATATCTCGGTTTTGCTTTCTTTGGCGCCGCCTCGTGGCGATGTGTGGTAATTACAGGTGTTTTAAAAACGTAAAGCAATATATTTATTTAAGGAAAACAAATCTCAGAGATTATTACGTAAATCAGAGACGTGGATATTAGTAATTGAAGGGAAAGTGGCGAGCCCTCAGAAACATATCTTCTAACTCACTTGTCCTTGAAGAGGATGTAGAGGATGTCGGCCTGCGCCTGCAGACTCTGCGTGTCTTTCAGCAGCTGCACCAAAGCGGCGTAGTCGATGGCGCCGCCGGCGTCTCTGGGGACGCCGCCGCCTGTCGAGGACGCCGCCTCCGGAGCCGCCTCCGGAGCCTGGAGGACGTTAGGTGGAGAGGAGATTTAAAAATATATATATAATAAGAAAAGGACACAAAGGAAGGTACCCGAGGTTCTTGTGGCGCCGAGGAGTCTGGGAGGTTGAGGTTGAGGGAGGGCTGAGGGGAGCGGAACAGCTTGTTGGGCAGGTACATGTTGACGCCTGCACACAGGGAAACAGCAGATGAAGACACCTGCGAGTCGAGGCCGAGGGCCCATTCTGCCCACGGGGCCGCTCACTGTGCACGTCCAGGTCCTGGGCCTTGTTCATCAGAGACACCATGTCCTTGGTTTTGGTGGCCAGAGCCTTGAACCGGCCCAGACCGCCCGCCGGCTGCTTGGGCTTCTTGGGGGCGGCGTGGGCCAACAGGTGGTCCAGGTACTGGGCGAGGTCGTCGGCCTCTGGAGAGCAGGACAGACGGCCATTAAGGGAAAGGAAAGGAAGACGGTTCATCCAGATTAAAATAGATCCGACTCACCTTGATGTCTCCGAACCATCTGAATTATTAACATTTAAATATCTTAGAAGTTATTACAAGTGATGCTATTATTACCTCGTGTTTTTGGTTTGATTTGTTCCTGTTTGTTGATGGGATTTTAGGAAAACTACTGGCTTGATTTAATCAAAATAAATACAAAATAAAATAAATAAATACTACAAAATAAAAAAATAAAAAAATAAATAAAATAAAGTAGTGGAGTTCTGTGCTCTCTGATTTCTTCTTTCATAAAAGATGTTTTAACACGTGACATACAAAAAAAGGTTTCTTCACCTAAATGCCACCAAACACATATTTCTTCATGCATACTTCATTCACACATTCTGAATTATTTAGAAGCCAGTTCAAATCTCACAGTTAAAACTGTTAAAGACATTCTGCAGTTTGTTTCTGCAGTCATAATTAAAAAAAAATAATATCTGCATAACAACACTTTAAACTGTGTAGATTACAACAAGGCTTCATCGTTCACAATCAAAGCGCTTGTCATCTGCAGACCGATTAAAGCCAGACATGCTGCAACAATCTGCTGATTCCAGATCAGTTTGAAAGGTTTCATTTAAAAGCCCCGATTCTCCACGAGGTCGCCCGAGATGGAGAAACATTTAAAAACAGAAAGGATGGAGGAGTTTGCACAACGTCAGTGATGTACCTGCTAATCACGGTGTTCAGTACACACAACTACACACAACCTGCGTGTACTTGTACATGCATTCCAGGAGTACATCCCACGAGGAAAGGTCAAACCAACGATGGGAAACAATCTTCCATCGCTGGTGTCACCGTTCCTCCTCATCCATTCATCTTTGTTTGTTTGTTGTTTGTTGTTTTCTTACCATCATCACAACGTAACTCATGCACGTATCCATCGCCGTCACCCTCATCATCATCATTCTCTTCGTCGCGGCGGCTCATGCTGCCGGAACCCTTACCGTCCAGGAAGCTCAGGTAAGCGAAACAGGAAGTGGTCAAGAACTCCGACAGCTTCCCCGTCTGGATCCTGGAGGAGGAGGTGGATGAGGAGGAAGAGGAGGAGGAAGATGAAGAGGAGGAGGAGGGGTTTCTGTAAGAGTTTTGTACTTTCTAAATCTAATTATTATTTTTTTTGCCTTAAAACACATTGCATCTAAAAAGCCTTAAACTGGCTGTGTGTGTGTTGTGTGTTTGTGTGTGTTGTGTGTTCGTGTCTAGACCTCGCGCCCCCATAATATCCGTCCTGCAGCTTCCTCAGTGTCGCCAACACCGCCGGGTCCAGGTCCGTGTGGTCTTCAGCTGAAAAACACAAACGTAACAACATGAGGAACACGTTCATTCTTCTATACAACCAGAGGAGTCACCCCCTGGTGGTCAGGAGAGAGAATGCAGCTTTAACACATGAAGCATAGACTTCTATACAACCAGAGGAGTCGCCCCCTGGTGGTCAGTAGAGAGAATGCAGCTTTAACACATGAAGCATAGACTTCTATACAACCAGAGGAGTCGCCCCCTGGTGGTCAGGAGAGAGAATGCAGCTTTAACACATGAAGCATAGACTTCTATACAACCAGGAGTCGCCCCCTGGTGGTCAGGAGAGAGAATGCAGCTTTAACGCATGAAGCATAGACTTCTATACAACCAGGAGTCAGCCCCAGTGTGTTCTCACTCAGCATGGTCTGTGAAATGGGGAAAGTGACGGTGGGCCTCCCGGTCATCCTCCACCTGGACGCCAGGTAGGCGATCTCCGTCCTCAACATCTCAACGATCATTTTGTTGTCCAGCGCCAAGTAGAACTGCTGATGGTCGATGAACTGGAGGTCCAGGGGAGAAACGGAAAATTTATATTCACCCGGAAGACGTCAAAGGTTTCAGGTGGTGCTTCTATCACAGTATTTGGTCTCATGGTATAACCGGCTGACCTGAGGGGTGAAGGAGAAGATGGTGTTCCTGATGGTGTAGAACTTGGAGGTTCCCAGCACCCCGATCCTCCTGTAGGGCCGCCCCGTCAGACCCAGCCTTGGGTTGCGACCTGCAGCAGAGCGGGAAGACAGCGAGTGAGGCGTGCACGAGGCGGAGCGTGCACGAGGCGGAGCGTGCACGAGGCGGAGCGTGCACGAGGCGCAGCGCCCTCCGGGGTCGTACCGAGTCGGGCATAGATGTGGCTGAGCACCCTGGAGGGCTGCACGTGGATGGGGTGGATGTCGGCGACGGTCTCCACCTCGATGCCGTTCTTCAGCAGCAGCTCTTTGATCTCCTCGGTCTCGGCCAGGATCGACACTGCGGGAGGAGAAATAAAGCAGGAAGGTTTGGGTGGAGGAGGAGACGCACGTCGCCGAATCTGGGAGCGTCGGACGTTCCCGGGAGCTCACCCTGGACGACCACGTCGGGCTTGGGCACGGTGGAGAAGCGGCGGTTGAGGGGGTCGATCTCTCCGGGGGCGAGAAATCCCTGAAAAAGTTGAGGGGGGTTCAAAGGGTTCATACACATTCTGACCAATGGCGTTCCAAGACTTTTCCAGGACTTTTCCAAGACTTTTCCAGGACTTTAAACCAAATTTCCATGACCAAACATTTAGTGAAATCTGGGTGTGTCCATGAAAAAGTGATAAAATGTGCAGACGTATAATCGGTTAGTTATTTTATTTTCCCGGCTCACCTCGGAGAGCAGGTTCCCCAGGATGTACAGAGACTGCCCCCATTTCAGAGGACACTTGCCCAGCGGGACCCTCTCCACAGAGTGTGGGTTCAAGTACTCCTCCTCCACCTGTTGGCACAAACAAACAAACAAACAAACAAAACAACGATGAAGCGGACACGCGTCAGAAACACCAGGAGCGTAAGCGGTGAGGTCATCACCTTCTCCGGGGGGACGCTGTAGAGCTCCGGCACCAGCCGGAGTCCGTCTTTCTGTTTGATGAGGATGCCCTCCAGAGCCTCCTGGTACTCCTGCACCTGGATCCCCCAAAAAACAACCACAAGAGATTACATCGATTGCATTTCCCCTGGTGAACGTCCACAGGGGACCCAGAAGGAGGCGGGGCTACCTGCTCGGGGCTGTTGATGAAGATGCCGTCCAGGATGAGGTAGGTCCAGAACAGAGGCCACTCGCACTCGATGTTTTCGAACAGCTTCAGCTCGGCCGACTCGTAGTACAGGCGGTTGGGATCCTGGAAATCACACAGAGTGAGACATCTGCTGCACGGATGGAAATCTAAAGTTTTCTCTACGCGCTAAAAAATGCATTTAAAAAGGGGCAATGTCGCTATTTTACCTTTTTTTTTTTAGCAACAGTTTCTGAAATATGTTATATATTATATATAGGTTTGATGTGTGATGTCAGACACTTTAATAGCGAGCCTGTCAATCAACAACAAACACTTCTAGTGGACGCACACATTGACAGAACAGTTCTCCATCAATACGTTAAGACAGAAGAAACGTGGTTTAAAAATGGCCGCGCTGCCCTTTAAATGCCTGGATGGAGAGACGAAGAAAAAGAGGAGGAGTCTCCAAAAACACAGGATGTTCTCAGCATTTCCTGCTTTGAATGACTTAATGAAGCTTTTTACCTCTTTGGGTGTTTTGTGTCCGTCCCTGAGGAACCTGCAGCAGCCGTATCGACCCTGAAGACGCAGACAGGAAGTCAGTGAGGTCACGTTCAAAGTACGCTTTACTGTCCACCACCACAACAACAACAACAACACCTGCAGCTTGGAGATGATCTCCTCCTTGGTGGCGTTGACGATGCTGATGTCGTCCACGGCGAAGGCCGGATACGAGATGATGGCCAGGACGCCGGCGTCCACCTCTTTGGACATGGAGGCTCTGGGCAACATGGACGTGAGGATGGACTATGAGGGGAGAGAGGGGGGTGAAATCACTGTGTGTGTGTGTGTGTGTGTGTGTGTGTGTGTGTGTGTGTGTGTGTGTGTGTGTGTGTGTGTGTGTGTGTGTACCTGGCAGTGCTGGATGTCGTCAGCCAAAGCGTGCACCACTGATCCAGGTCCTCCTTTGGCTCCGAACAAGTTGAGGTCGTCCAAAGCCTCCAGAGCGGCCTGGAGAACACACAGCAGTCATGTGACAGTCATGTATGTCATGTGACTGTCATTTTCTGAAATTAGCCATTCTGCATAACAAGTACTTTTAATTGTAAGTACTTCAAGTACATTTATATGCCAATACTTTTGTACCTTTAAGTGTTTGAAGTACACCGCATACAGTACTACGAACTGTACTACAATCACACTGTTTGGTTTCTATAAATACTGATACATACACTTACTGGAGAACATCCTGCAGGGGTGCCTCTTTCCAAAGTCTTAAATTAAATCCTGTGTGTGTGTGTGTGTGTGTGTGTGTGTGTGTGTGTGTGTGTGTGTGTGTGTGTGTGTGTGTGTGTGTGTACACTGGGTACTTCCAGTACTGTGTTATTTCTAAGTGAGAAGCCATTCCTGGGAACCTGATACCTCCTCGTCCACCACGGCCAAGGGCGCCGCCGGGTCGAGCACGGAGAGCTTCCTCACAAGAATCTGATATTTCTTATGTATTTGTTTGTAATTATTTTAAATATATATATAAAATCTATAGAAAATAAATCTATAGAAAGAATTATGTAAATATATATAAGAAATGACCCTTCAACTGAAGGTCCGGCAGCATTTTATTGGTCGACGTCGTGTTTGTTTCCAGCAACAAGACAAAAACCTAACATCTGATCCAGAGTCAGTTTGGAGCGTCAAAGGTCAAAGTAAAGGTCAAACTAAAGGTCAAACTAAAGGTCAAACTAAAGGTCAGCCTGAAGGTCCCCTAAAGGCCGCCGGCGGCAGCTGTTCTGCTCCATCTACCTGCTAAAGACAAGTGTGTGTGTGTGTGCGTGCGTGCGTGCGTGCGTGCGTGCGTGCGTGCGTGCGTGCGTGCGTGCGTGCGTGCGTGCGTGCGTGCGTGCGTGCGTGTGTGCGTGTGTGTGTGTGTGTACTGACCTTGGCCATGCCTATAGAGCTGGCGTTGATCTCAGTGATGCCCTGGTTGGTCTTGTCCCCTCTCTCCCACATCCCATAATCCTTACGGGAGGAACCAGGAAGGAGAAAAGAAACAATAATTATTTAATTATTAATAAACAAATAATTCTACCAATTATTAAAAAAATGGAAAAATGGATTTTAAAAGGTTCAGGTTTCACGTACGGCCACTTTGTAGGCCGTCTCAATGTAGAACATCAGATTCTGAACCACGTCCACCTCATCCTGAGTGTAGACGATGTGGAGACCTGACACACACACACACACACACACACACACACACACACACACACACACACACACACACACACACACACACACACACACACACACACACACACACACACACAGTTTATGACTGAACGACTAGAAGGTCACGTGACTAGAGGGGACTAGAGGGGCACGTGACTAGAGGGGCACGACTAGAGGGTCACATGACTAGGGGGTCACATGACTAGAGGGGACTAGAGGGGCACGTGACTAGAGGGGCACATGACTAGAGGGTCACGTGACTAGAGGGGACTAGAGGGGCACGTGACTAGAGGGGCACATGACTAGAGGGTCACGTGACTAGAGGGGACTAGAGGGGCACGACTAGAGGGTCACACGACTAGAGGGTCACGTGACTAGAGGGGACTAGAGGGGCACGTGACTAGAGGGGCACATGACTAGAGGGGCACGACTAGAGGGTCACGTGACTAGAGGGGCACGTGACTAGAGGGGCACATGACTAGAGGGGCACGACTAGAGGGTCACGTGACTAGAGGGGACTAGAGGGGCACGTGACTAGAGGGGCACGACTAGAGGGTCACATGACTAGAGGGTCACATGACTAGGGGGTCACATGACTAGGGGGTCACATGACTAGAGGGTCACATGACTAGGGGGTCACATGACTAGGGGGTCACATGACTAGGGGGTCACATGACTAGGGGGTTCCCTGCTCACCGGACGCGGTCATTTGGGCCAGGAAGAGCAGGAAGAGCGAGGTGGCGTCGACCTGCAGGTGACCCCACTCGTCGTCCCCGACCACCGGGGCGCAGGTCCTGGTGTTGTACTTGGCGTGGAGCGAGTCGGAGGTACTCCTGCTGTACTTAAACTTCTCCACCTTGTCCAGCTACGAGGGTAAAGTGTGTATTAGTACTCTGAGACAGCAGTAAAGTGTGTATTAGTACTCTGAGACAGCAGTAAAGTGTGTATTAGTACTCTGAGACAGCAGTAAAGTGTGTATTAGTACTCTGAGACAGCAGTAAAGTGTGTATTATTACTCTGAGACCACAGTAAAGTGTGTATTAGTATTCTGAGACCACAGTAAAGTGTGTATTAGTACTCTGAGACAGCAGTAAAGTGTGTATTAGTACTCTGAGACAGCAGTAAAGTGTGTATTATTACTCTGAGACCACAGTAAAGTGTGTATTAGTACTCTGAGACCACAGTAAAGTGTGGATTAGTACTCTGAGACCACAGTACAGTGTGTATTAGTACTCTGAGACCACATACCTGCCTCATGATACCCTGCAGGATGCCTCTCATCAGCTTCACCACACTCTGCAGGAAGATGTCAACAGTGTTACTCACATTGCTCCTGGTTCAGAAAGTATAGTCACACACACACACACACACACACACACACACACACACACACACACACACACACACACACACACACACACACACACACACACACACACACACACACACACACACACACACACACACACACACACACACACACACACACACACACACACACACACACACACACACACACACCTGCTCCAGCTCGTAGGCCTTGGCCTTGTCCTCGTCCCGGTCGGCGTTCTTCCTGTAGGCGAGACTGAGGGCCCACACGGACAGCACGCAGTAAACATTGTCTCTGACCCAGGAGTGTGGCTGATCGGCGCTGCCCGGCAGAAGACCCGTAACCGGATCCTGAGGGGGTCAAAGGTCACAGGTCACAGGTCAGCCTGCAGCAATGAGGCGAGTTGGGACGGTGTGTGATGGAGGTGAAGACAATGCCTTTCACAGGAATAACAACAACATGCAAATATCCCACCTGAGAAGAAAAATAATAATAAAGCTTTTTATTTCGTATCTTCTCGTTTCACATCAGGTCAGAGAATATATCCCAAAACTACATTACCCACAAGCCCCGTTGCTTCTTGCTGCAACGAGGTAACAATCTTTCAGAACAGAAAAAAAAATACATGCAGATGAGGAAATGTGAAACTATGCAGTTTCCTGAGGAACTGGAGTAATATTTAATCGTTTACAAATATATAATAATAATAATAATAATATCACTCTGGTCACTTTAATCCATTCTGGTGCAATATTTTGTAATATTTTGTAATTTGTATATTCAATATTCTACTGTACATTCAATTTCTTCTTTACTGTTTATTTTATTATGTTTATTACTGTTTATTTATATTACTTGATTCCTCTTATCTTTTCGTTCTGAGCAATGCTGCTGTAATCCTGTAATTTCCCCTCTGCGGGACTAATAAAGGATTATCTTATCTTATCTTATATATTTATCCTGTGTAACTGCTGACAAACGTCTCTTCTCAACGTTTATGATTATATTCCAGATAACTGATGGCAGTCTTTCCCCATCGGGTCAGGTTTCATCACCGCCGGAGAGAAATGTCACACAACGTTGCACAAATACACAAAGTCGACCTCCTCTTCTTCTTCCTCTTCCTCTTCTTGATTCGTCTTCTTCTTCATGGAATAAGTGACGACTCGTGTGTTTAGAGAAGCCGTTGGAACAATGCAGAGCTCGTCTATGAACCAGAGAACAGCAGACAGGGAGATTCACTGGGTACTCCCAGTTGGCCCAGTGGGTCCAGTTGGCCCAGTGGGTCCAGTTGGCCCAGTGGGTCCAGTTGGCCCAGTGAGCCCAGTTGGCCCAGTGGGTCCAGTGGGCTGAACGCTGGCAGCAGCCATTTTGGAACGGATTCAAAAGATGACATCACACAAAGGTTGTGTCGTCTTCTTTCACGGGACGTTTCTTGTTTAAAAGATGTGAACTAGAGGACGTGCGTGTGTGTGTGTGTGTGTGTGTTGTTGTTGTTGTAAGTCCATCTATGTGAGGACCCAGGGGCGTCGTTAGGCCTGTTTTAGGGGGGCTGAAGCCCCCCTAAAATGTTCTTCAGCCCCCCCAAATAATTATTGGGATTTTTAATTATTATTTTTTTTTTTAAACTAAACTATTGTTTTACACATGTTTGTTCACCCGTGTGAACAAACATGTGTTATTTACAACTATAACATGCTACATATATGAGTGCGTTTCTGGTTTGTATGTTTTCTCCCCCTTCAAATTGCAATCCAATAGCCTCTCATCATACTTAACAATAAAAGCCCGGGCACTAGGACCTTGGGGAGTCTGCATCGCTGCTGCGCTGGCTTTCTCACTCTGACAAGTAACGTCTCATCAAGACAGCAGGATTACAGCCGAGGAGTTTAGCTCATAGTAAATGATGCACGGAGTGACATTGTAAGTACAGGTAGTTACAGAATGTGGCTATCTGTAGTTGTTAACGATTGTTACCTGCTTAAATTTCTCTCTATTTGAGAAAAGTTAATATTTGTGTTGTCAAATTTCACAATGACCCTGAAATTCTGTCTCTTCTGTTATCTTATACTGAATGAATGCAAGCAAAGATACAGAGAAAAATCACACTCTTTCTGATTGAACCAATCTATGAACTGTCTGAAACAATGGATATCCGCAGCCCCAAATGAGCCCAAAATAAATTGCCGCGCGCAGCGGGCGCAAACATTCAGCATCCTTAGGGGCTAAGCCCCCCCTTTCTTTCAATCCTAGAAACGCCCCTGTGAGGACCAAACTGAGCTCTAGGTCTTAGCAGTTTCCTCTCTTCTTAAATATGCTATTTGAGATTATTATTATTTTGGATTTTATTATTTGGGGGGATTGCGATAAATAATGGAATTAATTTCCATTATCTGGGATTATTGGAGAAAAAGCTGTCTCACATACAATAAATAATAAGAGAGATAAATAAATAAAACTCAATTTAAAAGGCCAGACTAACAAAGTTAAGTACAATCAATAATAAATAAAGATAAAATAAAAAACTGACTAAAAATGTAAAGTACAATGAATAATTAGAAAGATAAATATATATATAAAGCTCAATTTAAAAGCCTGAACAAACATGTCAAATACAATAAATAAAGCTAAAGTAAAAGACCAGAATAAAAATGTAAAGTATAATTAATAATAAATACACATATAATAAAAGAGCTGAATAAAAATGTAAAATACGATAATAAATAATAAATAAAATACAAACAAAATTATATAAATATATAAAATACAATAGTTAAATAAAAATAAAAGCCAGAATAAAAAGGTACTTAATAAACCATTTAATGTAGGTATACAGTGTGTAAGTACGTGTGTGTGTGTCTTGCTCAATGTGAACTCTCTTCACCTCCTCATAACCACACTAGGTGGGCTCTGTCGCACGCGCGCGCGCGCGCGCACACACACACACACACACACACACACACACACACACACACACACACACACACACACACACACACACACACACACACACACACACACACACACACACACACACACACACACACACACACACACACACACACACACACACACACACACACACACACACACACACACACACACACACACACACACACACACACACACACACACACCTGGTGCCTGAGGATCGTCTGCTGCACCATGCGGGCGTAGTTGTCCAGCTTAACGCCGGAGTTGCTCCTGCTCCTCATGATTGACAGGCGGTGGGGGGGCGGGCTTCAAAGTCTTCAACTAGTTCCACTAACTCGTTAACTCCTCGACGGTGAAGCCATGTTTCCTCCGGTGCTTCTCGAAAGGAAAGGGACACGAGGGAAGCTGCCGCTGCACGTCTGTCACGGAGGAACTGCTCAACGGCGGCGGCAGCGACGGAGACCCAGAGGGACGTAACCCGAATCCGCGGTAAGCTGGTGACAGGAAGCCGGAACTACACCGGAAGTCAAGCGACAAGTCTTCACAATAAGAGCGTGTCAGAAGTATTATTTATGTATTCATATATATAAAATATAAATTATATGATTAGTAATATACATATATATAACAAATTATATATAATAATACATTTTCAAAAATATTCAAATTAATAATAATAATAATTATATATAACCAAATATATATATATATGTATATATATATTAAAGAACAATAAATATATATTTGCGTATTAATATATATATAATATAAATAAATATATGTATTTATAAATATATATATATATATATATATATAATAATAACACAAATATATATATATATTAAACAAACAAAAACATAATAATAATAATAATTATAAATATATTTTTGACATATTATGTATGTATCTCATTTGTAGGTGTCCGTTCATAATAACTCGTACTCATATTCATTTGAAGAATTTACTTTTTTTCACATAATGGAAATGCAATAGGCTGATGATATTTTATTTTGAACTCTCTAACCGGAAAGGGTAATCTTCGTTTTAAATAGCTTGATGCCTGTGTACCTTAAATGAGTGAATAATAATGAGTGAACTGTACATCGTTAACAGATATTTAGATAAATATAACATGCAGCAAATGCAATACAATTGATTTGCACAAATACTTGTACAACTTGAATGTAGCTGCAGAAGTATATTCGACCAGGAAGCAAACTGAGGCAAAAACAACACCTACAACTTAAATTCAATTTACTGTTTTATTAACAAGATTCAGCACAAGTGGTTGGTAATACATACAATTATCATAATTATTTTTTGGTATTGCGTCTCAGTGAATAAAATGTAGTTAGTACAAGATTTCTGTTTTTTGGTGCCCTCTAGCGAAAGGCATATATACCTGTGCTTTGAAGTTATAATATCCTATTGTCTTTATAATTGTTTTAATTTGATTAAAATGTAGGGTATTTTATATATCAATGTCTCAAAAATACACGTTAAAATATTTAAAATGTGTTGACCAAATATGTTGTTTATTTGTTGATGCGAACTATATTGAAAATGTAAAAAGACTACGAGAAATCCCAGAATGCTTCTCGCGCCGTGTGCGTGCTACTTTATAAAACCTCCGCGCGCGCGCGCTCGGAACATAGAATTCGAAGGCGACCGTTAGGACGCAGCTCTTCGTCCTATTGGTTCCCACTCCAAAAACATGTATGTTTCAAGTTAAGATATCAATAAAGTGTGTTATATTTAACTCTGTTTAAGTTTCATTTTGTTTTTCATCGTCGGGTTCCGTCTAACGGCGAACACCGGAACTCAACCGTGTTGGTTGTGTGGTGGGGGGAATGTTGACGGTGTAACACCACATTCGAGAAAAAGACGCCGCTCGATATCTTCTCCGTTTTAAATTCGTTATTTTAAGCTCCATCCTCCGTTAAATACTAGTTTTTTTTATAATTAACACGTCGTAAATGAGTCACAGAGGAGACCGGGATGACGACAGCGGCGGGAAGCGGAAGGTCGCGTACCTTTACAGCCCGGAGTACATCGAGACTTGCGACAGTTTATCCAAAGTCCCAAACCGGGTAAGTTGCGTTCAACCTAAACTATTTCGCCCACGTGCTCTGCTTTGCTCTGTCGTCATCATTGTTTTTATTTCGTGTCTATTCGCAGGCGAGTATGGTCCACTCACTCATAGAAGCCTACGGACTCCTGAAGCACGTGAGGTGAGTGGCAGCTCCTTTATGTGACAGAGAGAAACTGATAATTTAATATACTTCCTCACTTTTTGGACACCAGAGTCGAAGCTGATGCATAACTTTCAGTCACGTGACGTTTGTCATGTGACTAGGTGTAATTCGGCTGCTATGAGGTACACTTAGGTTTCTGTCAAACTTATTAATTTGTAAAAACAAAACAACACAACACACATATTTTGCTGCCACACACAGTACTGACGTGTGTGAAAGGGGTCTTATTTCAGAGGGGATTTGGTTTTTATTCTCAAATATTAAACATACGTTTTGCATAAACCTGTTTTCAGATAGCCGTGTGTTTACAATATTGCACATCATATTGTGGTTCTAGTGTAACATTGTATAGTCAGGCTAAGCAGATTGTGCTGTATATGTTAATACACTTTATTTTTTATTCTGTTAATTTAAATTGATTGATTATTCTTTTCAGTTTCAGGTGGTTTCTCTTGGATTTAATGTAATTTTGTATTTTTTTTT